>JBCNJP010000012.1:34645094-34666390 GCA_039602395.1 Deinandra increscens subsp. villosa
TTTCAAAATTTTTATCTTGGAGTCTCGAGGAGACGTTTTGTGTCAAGATTATTTATGTTTGATCAGGTACTAAGTGAGGAAAATAGTCACAACTTCAAGTCTTCTGAAGCTGTTAATAAAGACAGAAACACACTGTGCATCGTCAAGTATTCAAGATCGGACAACCATCGAGTTGAGGGGGAGTTTGATTGAAGATATGTTTTATTGGATAAACAGATACCGCACACATCGAGGGGGGGTGGTTAGAGCATTATCGGTTCGTCGTGTGAAGTATCTGAACAAGTCGGTGGTGTAGAATGGATGTTACATGAAGTGGATCCGAAGTGGCACGAAGTGTCATCCGAACTCACACTTCGGGAAGTGTGAGTTCGGATACACACGAACTCACAGTTCCGGTGACTTCGAGTGGCAGTAGTATAAATAGTCGTTTTGCTTTGTTATTCGGTAACGAGTTGAGAGTTGATCTGTACTAAGTGTGTGTTTTCATAGGTGGTTTCTCTGAGTGATATACAGATTGTAATTAAACATTTGTTTATCAATTAAACAATCTTATAATTATGTTTCGTATCTGAAATAGCTAGATTGAGTAGATGATCCGACGTTCACGGCTTTTCATATTTGACCCGGAAACGATCCACCAACGGTTTTACAAATGAGGGCTCTAAAACCTAAAACTTTAAAGTTTCGTGATTGAAAACGTGAATATTAAATGGGAAGCAATTAGTTCAGGTATGACGGTGATTTATATTCCTTCAAGAAAAGGTGATGTATTATGATGTTCGTGTGAACAATATGGTCAAAGTTTTCAGTTGCGGATTGGATCTCTCTGTCATATGCCCAATACTTTCTTGATTCATATGTTGATGACATGTGCGTTTCTCAGAATTGATACATTACGATGGTTTTAACTCTGAGGGGGAATGTCTATGATTGAAGATTCTAATCATGTTGGTTTCATAAATATCAGAGCGTGTTACAATCTTATGAAGAGTATGAATTATGTCGACGGTGATATTCATGTCTTTACGATTGCGAAACGACTGATGAAGTGAACCAGAATCCTATGCCTGTTATGTTGGATGTGCTTGAAGTTAGGGGGAACTTTTTTGGTTGTGGTGATTGTACAATATTTCGAACGATGTCCTACATGCCTGAAGTTCAGTCCAAGGGAATTTTGCTAAAGATAGAGGCGTATGTTGCAGACTGACTGAAGATTGCTAGCTGAGTGAAGATCAACATTCAACAGTAACATCCAAGGGGGAATTTGTTAATGCAAGTTTTTGGTGTGGCTGTTACTATTGAAGTAGACAGACAAGAGGCTAAAGGCTCATTAGGTGTCAGCGAATGACCACCTAATGAGTATCATCGAATAAGTGTCGAATGAGTTCATTCGGTGACACATGCTCATTCGGCGAATCAGCTAGAGTATATATAGTTTTTCATTCCCTTCATTTGTTAAGTTTGTTCATTCTGTGAGAGAAGTGTCATTCGGTGACTCTGTATTGTCTCAGATATTTTAGAGATGAGAGGTCATGCTCGACTCTCCCAAAGCTTAACGATGTAAACTCCTTTGGTATTGTAATTATTTGACTATAATAATACCGACAAGCTTCCATCTGTAATATGTTGTGTATTAGACCCGGAAACAATCCGTAAAACGGTTTTACAGCGATGCTTCCTCTACTCTATAACAAATGTGATTACCATTGATAAAGGTGTAGCGATACTTCCCCTACAAAATCAATTTTCTTAATCAAAACCCAAACAATATAATACTTACAAATGTTTAAATTATACACTACGTCTATACCTCATATCTGAACTGGAGTTGGTAGAAACAACTTGATATCGATGTCAACGTGAAGTGTGTACCTACTTACCAGTCTCATTTTCTTGTTTCTCTCTACTTCATGTGGTTCCGGGAATGATCTGTGTGAAGGTCAACGACAAAATTCTGTGAAGATCTATGCCGGAGCTAACTACCACCTTCGTCGGACCACCTTTTTCAGACCTAACATCAACGACGCTGACGGCACATAGATTTTCTATTTTTATATTATTTGACAAAAGAATAAGGGTGTTTTGGTCTTTTTATTGGATTCAACGGTTTAAAGCTAAAACTGTTAAAAATGGGTTGTAATTGAAACAAAAAGTAAACTTGAGACATCAAAACCAGATTTGTTAAAAGTTTGAATTGAAATGGTTATATGGATCAAACCTCATAGACGAAAAGTAATATCTACTTCAAAATTTATTGGTGTCGAAGGACATATTATACAAAAAATAAGATCATCGACCAATAAACTTTTAGAATCATTAAAAGCTTTTATTTACTAAATTTTCACGTTTTCTAATGAATGATATTTCACCAAATTTCTTACTCTTTCTTAACTATGAACAATAGTTTTGTTCTAAGATATAAAAAATTCAAATATTACTTGACAAATACTTAAATTACAATTTAGTTTATTAATAAAATTATGTAGGGCCGGCCCCGAAAACCACCCAAAGATATTTGGGCCCTAGGCGAGATAAAAAAAATGGGCCCTTATAATAAAAACACAAAACCGCATATATATAAAGACAATTTCATTAAAGAAACATTTGCACATTTTTGCACAAATACACAGAATGTGTTTGTAGTTTGTTTGTCTTTATTTTTCTTTTATATCTATTACAAGAGAATAGAGCCTTCATTTATAGGAGAAAGACTGGACATGAAAAAGGAAAGCAACAGCCCATGTACAACTAGCTTCTTTGCTATCAACTACAAGACATTTGGACCAATCAATCAGGGATATAATGGAGACAAAAAAGATCCCTTGATTAGCTCTATTCTGAATTTCCTTTCTTTTAACACTTCCCGTCAAGTTGCGTAGTGGGGTCACCAATACTCAACTTGCCAAGACATTTGCTAAAGACTCTCCCAGAAACATCCTTTGTCAAAATATCTGCTAGTTGGTCTTCTGAGTGGACAAACGGGAGCTCTATTATGCCTGCTTCTATTTTTTTCTTTAATAAAGTGTCGATCAACCTCTACATGATTTGTTTTATCATGTTGAACCGGATTTTCTGAAATTTGGATGGCAACTTCATTGTCACACATGATCTTATATGTTTTGTTTGGAGGGTAACCAATTTCAGTTAATAGTTTCCGGATCCATAAAATTTCAGCTATGCCATCAGCCACCCCTCGAAATTCGGCTTCAGCACTTGAACGAGCAACCACTTTTTGCTTTTTGCTTCTCCATGTTCCTAAGTTTCCACCAACCATTGTAAAATATCCTGAGGTTGACCTTCTGTCACTTTTACCCCCTGCCCAGTCAGCGTCGGTGTATCCTTGAATTTCAAGATTCCCATTTGTTTTGAGTAAGACTCCATAACCCGGAGTCCCCTTAAGATATCGTAGGATCTTCCTCACAGCTTCCATATGTGTTACTTGGGGTTGATGCATAAACTGGCTTACTACTGCCACAGTATAGGCTATGTCGGGACGTGTATGAGCGAGGTATATTAGTTTTCCACAAGTCTTTGATAGCTTTCCTTATCGGGCAGCTCTGCACCTTCTTCCATATGAATTTTATGATTAATCATCATTGGGGTATCTATAGGTTTACAGTCAAGCATTCCAGTTTCTGTTAATAGGTCAAGGATATACTTTTTCTGGCAAATGAATATCCCATTTTTAGATCTGAGGACTTCAATACCAAGAAAGTATTTGAGTCGACCTAAGTCTTCCATTTCAAATTCTCTAAACATATTCTCTTTTAAATGGTGTATTTCTTCTTCATCGTCCCCCGTGATAATCATATCTTCCACGTAGATAATTAAACATGCAACATGAGTTTCCCTTCGTTCGAAGAACAAGGTGTGATCAGAGTTGCTTTGCTTTCGGACAAGTTCTCTTTCGGGTTTTGTTTCCGACTTTGGATGCCATTTTTTAGCAGGTTGGCAATTTGGAGTGTGAGATTATTTGTGTCTGCATCATCAGATATGTTGGCAAAAATGAGGCTAAGGTGGATGGCTTTTTTATTTTTAAATAACGTTTTGTTGATTGATTTCAAGCCTAAAGGTTACAAAGAGAGAACAGGGAGTAAAACACGTAAGATCTCACACAGTTAACAACACAACTCTCTCAGATACTCTGAAACACAAGAGCTAAAACTTATTATATGGTTCTGCCCGGCGTACCAATTAACCTACGTACCAGATGGTCCGTGGCTACGTACCATCTGGTCCGTCCACAGGTACATTGAGACCAGAACTTACAAAACGATCAATACAATGACAAAACTCCTAGACCTAGCATTAGACATAATAACTTGTTCTAACAATTCTCAGAATCATAAACACAACTCTGATGCCATGTTTGCACAGATACACAAAATGTGTTTGTAGTTTGTTTGTCTTTCTTTTCCTTTTATATCTATTACAAGAGAATAGAGCCTCCATTTATAGGAGAAAGACTAGACATGAAAAAGGAAAGAAACAGCTTACGTACAGCTAGCTTCTTGGTTGTCAACTACAAGACATTTGGACCAATCAATCAGGGATATAATGGAGACAAAAAAGATCCCTTGATTAGCTCTATTATGACTTTCCTTTCTTTTAACACTCCCCGTCAAGTTGAGTAGTGGGGTCACCAATACTCAACTTGCCAAGACATTTGCTAAAGACTCTCCTAGAAACAGCCTTTGTCAAAATATCTGCTAGTTGGTCTTCTGAATGGACAAACGGGAGCTCTATTATGCATGCTTCTATTTTTTCTTTAATAAAGTGTCGATCAACCTCTACATGCTTTGTTTTATCATGTTAAACCGGATTTTCTGAAATTTGGATGCAGCTTCATTGTCACACATGATCTTATATGTTTTGTTTGGAGGGTAACCAATTTCAGTTAATAGTTTCTGGATCCATAAAATTTCAACTATGCCATCAGCCACCCCTCGAAATTCGGCTTCAGCACTTGAACGAGCAACCACTTTTTGCTTCTTGCTTCTCCATGTTACTAAGTTTCCACCAACCATTGTAAAATATCCTGAGGTTGACCTCCTTTCACTTTTGTCCCCTGCCCAGTCAGCGTCAGTGTATCCTTGAATTTCTAGATTCCCATTTGTTTTGAATAAGACTCCATAACCAAGAGTCCCCTTAAGATATCATAGGATCCTCCTCACAACTTCCATATGTGTTACTTGGGGTTGATGCATAAACTGGCTTACTACTCCCACAACATAGGCTATGTCAGGATGGGTATGAGCGAGGTATATTAGTTTTCCCACAAGTCTTTGATTGCTTTCCTTATCGGTCAGCTCTGCACCTTCTTCCATATGAATTTTATGATTAATCATCATTGGGGTATCTATAGGTTTACAGTCAACATTCCAGTTTCTGTTAATAGGTCAAGGATATACTTTTTCTGGCAAATGAATATCCAATTTTTAGATCTGAGGACTTCAATACCAAGAAAGTATTTGAGTCGACCTAAGTCTTCCATTTCAAATTCTCTAAACATATTCTCTTTTAAATGGTGTATTTCTTCTTCATCGTCCCCCATGATAATCATATCATCCACGCAGATAATTAAACATGCAACATGATTATCCCTTCGTTCGAATACAAGGTGTGATCAGAGTTGCTTTGCTTTCGCACAAGTTCTCTTTCGGGTTTTGTTTCTGACTTCGGATGCCATTTTTTAGCAGGTTGGCAATTTGGAGTGTGAGATTATTTGTGTCTGCATCATCAGATATGTTGGCAGAAATGAGGCTAAGGTTGATGGCTGGTCGGATGGTTAGGATGATGGTAAAAGATGGTGAGCAATAATGATTCTCAGAATCATAAACACAACTCTGATGCCATGTTTGCACAGATACATAGAATGTGTTTGTAGTTGGTTTGTCTTTCTTTTTCTTTTATATTTATTACAAGAGAATAGAGCTTCCATTTATAGGAGAAAGACTAGACATGAAAAAGGAAAGAAACAGCCTACATACAACTAGTTTCTTGGTTGTCAACTACAAGACATTTGGACCAATCAATCAGGGATATAATGGAGACAAAAAAGATCCCTTGATTAGCTCTATTCTGACTTTCCTTTCTTTTAAAAGCGCATAATCATGAGTTTTGACGTGGATGACCATAATTAGCATATATCCTTACTAAATAAGAGCTCAGCCAAATTTCACACCATTTGAGTACAAACACATGAATAAATAAATCAGAATCACACACCAAATTTAGTATAGAAATATTCTAGTAATCATCAAATATCATAAAGCTCATGGATAACCGGTTTTGGAATGATCTCAGAAAGCACAGTTTGACATATATTACAGTGAAAAACACTGAAGTCCAACATTAAGTATCATGACAAGAAATTTGATGTAAACTAGTATTACAACCCTAACATATTTAAATTATGCTAAACAACATCAGCTCTTGCAACTAAAACAGATCTAAAGAGCAGAACAGTGAGAAAATTCAAACATGATGAACATCGAGAAATTAGGTCACAGATCTTATAAAATTAAGTTATAACTAATCACCAAAATAAAATATTACAATCAAAATGCCCAAAACAAATCAACAAATTAATTCGTTTTGAAACAAATTCATCACAGATCCTAACGTCTTAGACACATTAGACCTTTTACCGATTGAATCACAAAACAAACTGAATTTCACCTTTAAAAAATTTAAACCCTAAATCAAAATTTCAAAAGGAATAAGAGGTATTACCTCCTTAGGTTCGTTGCAAAGTGCATAAGCATACTCATAGTACTCGGGGTCGATGGGCGGCGGTGCCTTAGCGCCTGGTCGGAGTCGGGGTGAAAGTCGGAGACGGAGACGATGAGCGATTGAGCATGCTTGGAGTCTTAGAGATTTGGGGAGGGTCACCTGCTGTTTTCCTAGAATCCTCGACTTCTCATTTGGGTTTAAACAAAAAGAAAATAAAAAGTTTTGAGAGTATACAAAATTAGGCGCTCACCTTCAAAAGATGAGAAAACCGGAGACCTTTAATAAAAAGTAAGTTCACGGGGGTTGAACTAGCGACCTCTACATCGTATTTTTGATAATAAACAGGCTGGGCTGTGAATGGTAATGTTAATATACCGCACTACTATGTATAAGAACTCTATATCGTATTTTTGATAATAAACCGGCTGGGCTGTGAATGGTAATGTTAATATACCGCACAACTATTAATAAGTATACAAATAAAAGTAATATATATATATATATATAACCAAAAAAAAATTAAAACTCCGGGACCTCAAAATCCCGGGCCCTAGCCCGTCACCTACCCCGCATATGCCCGGGGCCGGCCCTGAAATTATAATAGATGTTGTGAGCAAACAATCAAACTTGTTAAAATTTTATTTAAAAAAAAAACGCATACTTTGAGAAATTTTTTCTAGCGGGTTATCTTGTTGAATCGGTTAGAAATAGGGTGTCCATCAAATTTTATTTCAGTTCGACATATTTAAAATTTCAAATTAAATGTGAATTCGGCATTGATAGTGTCACACCCCCAAATAACCACTAACGGAGTTTACACCGTTAAGGGGCGCGACTAGACCAGGACCACAACCATTAGTTACAAATACTAAATGAATCAGAGTAAAGTCCAAGGTTCATAAACAAAACAGTTATTCATACGCAGCGGAATTTAAAACATCAGTGTCTTAGCACTAGCCACGTGCTTTACAAATCATTGTTCAACTTCAAATTCCCAAATTTAGTTTTATGAAAATGAAAGTCTTCGCGTGCCATGCCAACCTTCAGCGGATACTCTTCAACGATCTGCGAAAGTGAAAACCACACAAGTGTCAACCTAACGGTTGGTGAGTTCACGGTGGGCATGACATGCATTGGCCCAGTCTCAATAATCGTATGTATCAACATATATAAGTAGTATGGTTTTGCAAAAACATTGCCAAGGGTTTGTTTACTGAATATGCACTAGTTATGTAAAAGTTAAAGCAGTCAACCGATATCGCGGGTAGCTAATCCGGTTTCCATGCACTAAGGAAGTCGTACTAGGGCTGAAAGCTGACGTAACAGTGTACGGCATTTGCCGTTGGTTTGTGCCTCCAGTTGTGTCCCCTTTGGGAATGCCCACAACTAAGAACAGGCTGATATTGCACTCCGTTCGGCCCCCGGCCGGTTGGCTACACATTTGTGTACCGCGGAGCAGGGTTTGTCAAACCCTCAGTAGATCTACCCAACATCCCCTCGCTTTCCAGATCATCAGTACTAAGTTGAGGTCTTTAAGTTTTAAAGCATCCTTAGAAATCATGTGATATCATTTGGTTTCGACTTTAACCTACACTAGTCATATTAAAATGTTTATTCTGGATTTCACCTGAAATCCCAAAAGAGTTTAAGAGTTGTGATAGTTGGTTCCGGATTCATTTGAAACCCCAAAGATGGACAGTTGCAAGTGTTCCCCATAAAACACTCCAACTTCCATAACAGGTACCCCATTAGGCAATACCTCAAATTGTCAGCGTTGTTTTCCGTTTAGTATGTTCGTTGTGACCCAAACGGGCTCACAAGTAAAGGGTTTGTGAAACTCACCTTAGGTTGCTCGGCTACAATTGTTAATCCGATTTGTGTTTGCTAACGAAGACCTAGTAATCACATTAAGGTCTTAGGTGTTAGGTTGTGTCTATCTTTAACTTAACGTTACTATGGCCCATAACATAGCACATTTGAACTACGACTCGACATAACGACACACGGCACCAATGGTTGATCATAAACAAGGGTTTATATAAATCAGATATCAAACATGTTTCATCATGGCATAATCATGTAAGTCATGGCATAACACTTAAGCAAATTTCACAAGTTTGGTTTTTTTAGGTCAGGTCTTAGTTTCGCTAGCATAGTTTCGCTAGGCAGTTTCGCTAGGTGCACGGGCAGCACTTTCGCTAGGCAATGCCCGGTAACACAGTTTCGCTAGGCTAGTTTCGCCCGAAACTGCTGACGCAGTTTCGCTAGCCTAGTTTCGCAGGGAAACTGGTTTGAACTTTCGTTCAGGTATTTCGCTCGATAGTTTCGCTCGAGCTGGTCTGGTCAGGTTCCCGGCGACACTATAGTTTCGCTGGTCAGTGTCGCTGGAAGGATACACAATTTCGCTACTTAGTTTCGCCCAGAGAACAACAGTTTCGCTGGTCGTGAAAAACATACGGATTTGCCTAAAAATCAACCTAACAGCTTCTGATCATACATGCAATTCATTATTTAGCATCCATGGGCATTTACTAACATAAATCAAGCAACTTTAACACGTTTAACATGCATTTTGTCATCAAATCACCAAGAACACATATAAAACCCTAAAATGACTAAAATGGCATAAATCTCTATCATGGTTGGATTTCATACGCAAAGTTGGAGACTTTATCACAGATCTAGCATTCCTAAGTATTATCTCAGAAGTATACAAGTTTTCATGAAGGTTTGATCATGCTTTTTAAAGAAAACACATAAAGGTGCATGTAAATGGTTTTCGAGACTCACGGTTTGATCAAGGATCGAATGAGTGAGATGAGATGATGATTCTCCTGATGATCTCCTTAGATGGCCAGAAATCTCGAGAGAGCAGCAGGTGAAGAAGTGGTGTGTGTTTAGTGTGAAATGAGGCAAATGAGGCTACTAGGGTTCATTAAGTTTATTTATATCAGAGGCTAGTTTCGCTGGCAGTTTCGCTGGCTGGCGAAACTGGCTCTGTTCTCGGGTACATTGAACAGTCTAGCTTGCTACCGGGCGAATCTGTAGTTTCGCTCGGTAGTTTCGCTGACTACCAAAATTAGGCAATTTTCACATAATCAAGTATTTACGATTAATCACGCTATTCACAATAATAAATCATGTATTTGAATCACATTGCACATAAAGACAATCAATGATGAGCATTCAACACATATGGACAGGTTCGGTGATCAACCAAAGGTCGTGGACGTATTCGGCCTAGTTATGCATTAGTTACTTATAACGTAACTAACGGGTTTGTCTAACGGAAGTTAACCTTGAAATTCTCGGGTGTCACATCATTCCCCTGAAATTGGAATTTTCGTCCCGAAAATTATTCTTGTGTCGTAGCGTTCGCAGCATCAGCTGTCGTCGTTGCTATCGTCGCTGGGGAAAGAAAGCAAAAGTTTTAGGGTTGTCACAGATAGGAATAAATACATAGACACGAATAAGTCATTTTGAATCACTTTGGGTTCGAGCTTCAAGTTATTCGAATGTGAATCGAAGGATAAATCTTTTTATAAAAAATATACACAATCCTATACTTAAGTCGTTTTAACTTAAATAGTTGTAACAAGGTGAAGATTTCTTTAGCTGCAAAAACCCAATGCTTATTTCGTAACTTGTTTTTGTGATTTGGTGAGGTAATGGGTTAGCTTTTCTAGCCCGTTTCGTTTTAATAGATTTTTATCATTCATTGGTTAAAGACAATTGAACACCACCCCGGTGGACGTGATGGAGGCGTGCCTTTTGTGACCCCAACAACACTGTTGCAATTTATTATTATTTTATATTTTTTTTACTGCAATCACTCAAATAATTATACTTAATCTCGTATTTTAAATGAACTACCACATTCATACAACCACCATTCACATTATCACTAATCCATTACACAATTTCATTATATGACATTCATATAAATTATTTGTGAACTGTCTACGTGACATTTTACGTGGCACCAATATCTCATAAAACAACCTTACTACTAAACATAGCTTACGAGAGAGATTGATGGTAAAATGATAGTTATCTAATAAAAAGAATATTAATTTTAAATCCTTTAAATTGTTTAGCCTTTAAAATAATAAAACCATAGTTCGCATATAATTGTGGTCTTTAGTTTTTTATATTTTTTTACTTTTAAAACAGCTTGTATTCGCTAATAAAATGTGTGATTCCGACCTAAAATCTATGGTTTCATTGAAACCATTTGTCAATATTGTTTCCACTAGATTATATATATATATATATATATATATATATATATATATATATATATATATATATATATATGGAGATGATCATTTGAGAACCAATTAGTTCTGAGAGCTTTTGAGAACGATTCTAAGCCAATAGTTTATATATATGGAAATCCCCCCCCCCCCCCATGAATTTGAGTGGTCCCCCCTGAAAATTAGTAGCTCAGAATGGTTCTCAAAAGTTATCAAAACCAATTGACTCTCATTTGAACCTAACCCTATATATATATATATATATATATATATATATATAGGGAGAGGATCATTTGAGAACTAATTGGGTTTGAGAACTAAAAAGAACTAATCTTAGCCACTAGTTTATATATAGGGAAAACCCCCCCATGAATTTGAATGCTCCCCCTTGAAAATTAGTGGCCCAAATTGGTTCTCAAAAGTTCTCAAAAGAAAAAGTTCTCATTTGAACCTAACCCTATATATATATATATATAGGGTTAGGTTCAAATGAGAACTTTTTATTTTGAGAACTAAATCTCAACCACAAATTTCAGGAGGGAATCACTACAATTCATGGGAGGGGGGATACATGTAATAAACTTGTGGCTCAAATTAGTTCTTTTTAGTTCTCAAATCAAATTGGTTCTCAAATGATCCTCTCCCATATATATATATATATATATATATATATATATATATATATATATATATATATATATATATATATATATGCGTGCCTTTTGTGACCCCAACAACACTGTTGCAATTTATTATTATTTTATATTTTTTTTTCTGCAATCACTCAAATAATTATAGTTAATCTCGTATTTTATATGAACTACCACATTCATACAACCACCATTCACATTATCACTAATCCATTACACAATTTTATTATATGACATTCATATAAATTATTTGTGAACTGTCTACGTGACATTTTACGTGGCACCAATATCTCATAAAACAACCTTACTACTAAACATAGCTTAAGAGAGAGATTGATGGTAAAATGATAGTTATCTAATAAAAAGAATATTAATTTTAAATCCTTTAAATTGTTTAGCCTTTAAAACAATAAAACCATAGTTCGCATATAATTGTGGTCTTTAGTTTTTTATATTTTTTTTACTTTTAAAACAGCTTGTATTCGCTAATAAAATGTGTGATTCCGACCTAAAATCTATGGTTTCATTGAAACCATTTGTCAATATTGTTTCCACTAGATTATATATATATATATATATATATATATATATATAGATGATCATTTGAGAACCAATTAGTTCTGAGAACTTTTGAGAACGATTCTAAGCCAATAGTTTTATATATATGGAAACCCCCCCCCCCCCCATGAATTTGAGTGCCCCCCCCCCCCCTCCCCTGAAAATTAGTAGCTCAGAATGGTTCTCAAAAGTTATCAAAACCAATTGATTCTCATTTGAACCTAACCCTATATATATATATAGGGAGAGGATCATTTGAGAACCAATTTGGTTTGAGAACTAAAAAGAACTAATTTGAGCCACAAGTTTATTTACATGTATCCCCACTCTCATGAATTATAGTGGTCCCCCCTGAAATTTGTGGTTGTTCCGTGTAGACCCCTTAAATTTTGTAGACCCCGTAGACCCCTATAAAACTCAATAAAAATAAAACTCAGTGTTGTAAATTTGGTTTTTTTTTTATTACGATAAGCTTTTAAGAACAAAAAAAATAAATAAATAAATTAAAAAAAACAAAAAACATAAAAAATCGAACATTTTAAGACAATGAGTTTTAAAATAATGAGTTTTAAACGCAACACTGAGTTTTATTGAGTTTATTGAGTTTTAAACTCATTGATTTTTAAAACTCATTGTCTTAAAATGTTCAATTTTTAATGTTTTTCGTTTTTCTTTTTTTTAATTGTCTTTTTTTATTCTTAAAAGCTTATCGCAAATAAAAAAAACTAAATTAACAAAATTGAGTTTTATTTTTAGTGAGTTTTAATGACTTTTATTGAGTTTTATAAGGGGTTTACGGGGTCTACAAAAAATAAGGGGTCTACACGGATCTTTTACCTATATATATATATATAGGGGAGGGATATAATGAAAACCTCTCCGAGTTTGGAAAACCGTGAAAAACAAGCTAAAAAATTCGATTTTTGTTCCGATTTTTTTTATGGTGATTCTCTAAGTTAAAAAGACCCCCTTTATGCAAAAAAATTAAAAAAAACGCCTAGTAAACTTTTTAGAAAAAGTATTTTATAACCGAGGTTACATATGTAACAGGGTACTGTTACATATGTAACCTCGGTTATAAAATATTTTTTTAAAAAAATTTTTACTAGGCGTTTTTTTTATTTTTTTGCATAAAAGGGGTCTTTTTAACTTAGAGAATCACCATAAAAAAATCGGAACAAAAATCGAATTTTTTAGCTTGGTTTTCACGGTTTTCCAAACTCGGAGAGGTTTTCATTTTATCCTTCCTCTATATATATATATATATATATCATACTCTAAAGCTATGTGTAATCGGGCGTGATAACACCCAACCCCCCACCATAGCGCCCCTGGGCACCCCTCGGGGCATTATGTTGCTCAATTTCGTCCGCCAGCGCCATACCCATCACGCCTCAACTTGTTCAAGAAATTCAAACTAGCCAACCATAATGGTCCATGTCACATAACCCCCCCCCCCCCCTTCTTGACTACACACCCATGTCACATAACCCTCCATTTGCCACGTCAGCGCCACATGTCACATAATGCCCCATGGTGGGGCATTATGACTACACATAGCCTAATAAACAATTACAATTGGTGACGCGTGTCAACACTATATTCATTTTTACAAAAGTTTTCCCTCTCAAATCCACTCCCTAATAAATTCCTTTTTTTTGTTGAAAATTATATCCTATTTTATAATCATGATATATTTTTTATCTATTTATATATATAGAATTATAAAAATCATATATTCATAATTCATGTTACTCGTTATTGAGTGTTTGATTGTTTTTTATTATGATCATGTTTATCTTGCATTTTCTAAATATATACAAGTAGAGACATGACCTAAATATATTTTTTTTTATACAGATAGTCTAGTCACCAGTATTATATTATGAATTATAACTTTAGTTTTTTATTTAATGTAATATAATACATTATTCTGGTAATAATTCAACCCGTATAACATACGGGTTCAATCCTAGTATATATATATATATATATATATATATATATATATATATATATATATAATATATTCATAATAAATTATAAAATATAGTTAGTGACCCTGCCGAATGATTTGGGGCAGTAATCTCCTCAGTCAAGCCAACGGCCAACCGCCCTTTTTTCATTAAATTATACGATTAGCATCTTTGACTAGCAATTAATAATATTATAAAGCATAACAGTATCGAATAACAATTATTATTATTATGATAAAAATCGTCGCCGTGAAATATACAACGCTTCAGTTTTCCACTAATAAAAGGCTGGTCACTAAATTAATATTAAAAATCTATCACGACTTCCATTGTGGTGTAGTGGTAAAGCCCTATATTCTCTATTTGAGACACATATTCAATTCTTACAGGCAACACTTTGGAAGTGGTATTGGGCGATGAGGGGAGACTTGGGACTGAAATATCACAAGTTCGATCCCTGAGCTCCCAGGTTTTACCACCCGGCCGCTCGCGGAGGTGGATTTTTTCCCTGAAATTAGCTCAACTGGTGTCAATTGTCCCCGAGTTTTCCGGAACATTCGTTAGCCGTTCAAAAAAATATATATTAGAAATCTACCATAAATATAATATTTGTACCCTATTTTTATTCAAGAAAAACGTGAAAGAAAGTATTACTTCATAAATAGAGGTAGGGCTCTAAACGGGTCGAGTGGAGCTAGGATGGGTTTGGGTGCAACCTATTTATAGTATGAGTTGGCTGACTTAACTCGTTTTTTAATAAATTGAAATGTTAAACTCATGTTTGCCGCGTTAAGTAGATTCTTTTATTGTTTTTTTTTAGAAAATTGGATTTAAATAATCATAAGTTTTGAGGGTTGGCGGTAATAATCCCACTTTTAATAATAACCATCAGTGGTCCCAACTTTCACTCTATTTACTGATAGTGGTTCGGCCACTAAAAAACTTAACACCGTTAAGTTTTTTTACTGATATGGCAATTGAGTTGGATATTTATTTATTTTTATTTTTTTAACCCTTACCACATCATTTTTCCACCCCCCCTTTGTGTGTGTCGAGAGAAACAGAGAAGAAAACCATCGATGGCCAGCTAAAGTTTTTCCGGCGAACCTTGGTCGGCGTCCAGCAACCTTCTGCCGACCACCCAGCGGCGGTATGCTAGAGTTTCTTGGTGGTTCACGACCACCGACGGCGGCTAGGTTTCTTGGTGGTTCACAACCACCGATGGCGGCTACTGGCTAGGGTTTCTTGGTGGTTCACAACCACCGACGGCGACTAGGGTTTCTTGGTGGTTCACAACCACTGAGGGCGGCTAGGGAGTAGCAAGAATCAAGCATCACAGTCCTAGTTCGCCTCACTCCTAGCGTCGACAACACGAGTTGTAGGTGGCTAACGGCCACAGCCGTAGGTCTGGTGACCCCAATGCTCTCGATTTTCGACATGTGTAACCTTGTTTTAGTGAATTAAGGTAAGACCTTGAGCCCTCTCCATTTTCTTCGTTTTTCTCAGCTTGTTTCCCCATTTCGGTGGTTGTTGGTGATGATGATTGCTGGTGGTCGGAGGGCTTGCAGGTGGTGGTGGTGGGGTGGAAAATCATGTGAGGTGAGGATGAAGATGGTCGTTCCTGGTCTTGAATCACCGAAACAGTGGCAACAACCACATCTCTCCAGTCTCCGATCAGCCATGTGTAACACCCATGTGTGACCCATTTACAAAACCCGACCCAAATCTGAACTTGTTACGCAAATCAAGTTTTGATTAAAAATTACCGAAAGAAATTTGGTCTAAATACATTTAAATTATGTTCGGGATATTCCATAATGAATTTTGAAAACAAATTAATACATTTGTAAAGTTTTAGGTTAAAAGATTTGCTTAAAACAATAATAAAGCGATTTTCGGTATTCGATCTATCGTTTACCGGGAATCTTGGGGTTTTATCTCAAAACTTATACTTTGGAATATTCTACAATTAATTTATAACATTAAAAGCCAATTGGTTAAATTATAGATCCATTTTGTTACTTAAAATGCGAATAAACGAATTTACAGTTTTTCATGCAATTCCGTTAATAATCGAGAATCACGTAAATTTCAAAAATCATATTTTAATATTCCTTAGTGTTTTATAAGGTTAATATAAGTTACTCGTAAAATTTTAGAGGTTATCAAGTTAAAACGAGCTCAAACAGTTAAAAACAAAAAAAAAATTAAAAAAATATCCTGGACCCCCCCCCCCCTCCGTATTGCAAGGGGATATCCTTGGTCTGTCGTGATACGTGAGACCTTCGTCTGCGTAGAAAATCTTCTTGGTCGTTTTTTTGGCCACGAATCCATTACTTGCAGCCCAAAATTCGCATAAGTCGTGTCGTTTTTGCTTGATTACTCACCATAGGCACATGTATTACCCTTCTACGGTTCTAAGGGCTATAAATAATCACTCAAACACTCTAAATCTCTCACCAATTTCTCTCATCTTCTTCATAAAAACCCCAAAACGCATCCAAAGCTTGTTCCTCCAAATTCACTTAATCTAGAAGCTCTCTGAAGCTAAATATCTTTAGTACACCATCATTAGGTATTCTTAACAATAACCTATCTCAGTTTTTGATAATATTGTGTCTATGTATGATTTCTAATAATGTATAAAAATTAGGGCTCTTGAGCTCGTTTTGCTAAAATCGGGTAATCGGGTTGGAATTTGGGTCTAATTTTTGTAGGTAATCCTAAAATTATGTGTTTTAAGAAAGCTTAAGTTAATTTCAAGTTTTGGGAAGGTTTGGTATTTTATCTAAAAATCAGTCAAAAGTAGGGTTTCCGTAACGTTGTTCTGCCCAAATTCAGTAAATGGTGTGGAATTAATGTTTGATATTTTAAGGAATATTATAATAAATAAATCACTAACTTTATACAATTTTATAAATTTTTTTGATATTTATATAATAAATACGTCAAAATTAGGGTTTTGAATATGAAAATTTAATATTAAACAAACCAGGAGGTATTGGGACTTGATTTTTGATATTAAAACATATTTATATATATTATAAATATTTATGGGTCCAAAGTTGATGAAATAAAATATTATCATTGATTTCCATATAAAGGGTAAAATGGTCTTTTTAAATCAAATAAGACCTAACTCTCCTTATGTTCATTGTATCCTTAGAACTATAATCATTATGATTCCCCATATTCATTTAGCATGTTCGTTTCATTAGGATAATCTCCGAATTTTTATCTCTCGCGATTGGTTCAATCGTATTATCATTTCTAATGGTGATTCATTCGAATGATAATCCGACTTGTGAAAAATCATAGATCCGTATCTTTAACCATTTTGGGGTGTAACATGTATCTCTATTCAAAATTATTTTTCTATACATTATGCGATTATATGTTAATTGAATGAATTATATGTGGAATTGTTTATGAAAATCTCTATGAGCTAGTCTATAGGTATATGATCACGTATAAATAAACGTATGTCCGGAAAGTATTTAAGCCTACGGGGTCACACGTCTCGACACTAATGTATTTGTATTAATTAATCAGCTAATTAATATTTATCATGAATATTTAACGAGGAGTCGTTAAAACTTAATTGTTAACAGGGTGTTAGTTGTTAATTAAAGAGAGTTGTAATTGGATTACAATTAGGAAAGGCTTTGGGAGTAGGCCTTAGAGCCGAATTCGTGAAGGCCTCCCCATCCCAAACCCTAGCTTGTTTTCCAAGTTCCTAAAACCTATAAATAGACCCTCTTGGTTTAGGGTTTAAGGTGTGCATTATACCTGATAAGTGCAAACCCTAATTCTCTCTCTTTTCTCTCTACATTTCGGCAAAGGAAAAAGAATCCAAGGGATTCGAATTTCTTGTGGTTCGACCAAGCCTTCATCAAGAAGAGGAGTTCGTGATCAAGTACTAGCATACGTACATCGGTGTGTCGTGTGTGCGATCGTAGAGGGATTTACTTCAAATCCTAAAGGATCTTCTCTTGCTGAGCTAAAAAGGTACACATTATCTATCCGGTTAGTTAGATTAATTCATAGGATAAAGTTTGTTGCGTACTCGTGTTTAAATCGATAATTAGTTATATAACCCAACAGTGGTATCACGAGCCACCTATGATTTTAATTAATTACCGGGAATAAAAACTTGGAGGGGGGGGGGGGTAACCAAATTCGATTAGGAACAAGCTTTCTAATCAAGATTCTAGCTTTTCGATCCACATAAAATCGTCTTTTGCAATTGGAAAATCGGTTTCGCAAATTGGTAAAAAAAAAACGAAAACCCTAATTCGATCGAAAACTGTTTACGGCTCGCGGTTTGTTTCCGATCAAAAACCCTAGTTTCCGATCGTAAACCCTAATTTTTTGACTTGTTCGTATCGTAAATCGTAAACTCAAGGTCGCCGGAATCGAAAACGGTTATCCCGATCAGAAACCCTAATTTCGATCGAAATCTAAATAATGGATCGAAAACCTTTAGCCGAATCGGAAACCGTAATTTTAGGTCTAAAATTTGATTCTTGTGATCTAAAATTAAGAACCCAAGTTTTTGTTATTTGATAATTGTTTAAACAACATGTTGTACCTTTATAAAAGATGTTAAAAGAAAGTAAAAACCATGAAGTTACATGCAAATCGTTCATGGTTATTACTTAGATCAAAGAGAATTAAAATTAAAATTATGTTAGATAATTAGAAACCCTAAGATTATGTGATTATTTGTGATAATTGTGACATAATAAAAGGTTTTATTGCAAATGTATTTTATGAAAATCGAAATTTGCTAATGAACTATTGAAATATGATTTTGTTTATAAAAATAAAATTTGTGTCCTAAAACACAAAAGAAACACCGGCTCACCCATTTGAACACACTCTAAGAGAGGTATAATTCGGGTCGCCATGCTTCCCTAAACTGGTAAATTGCTCAGTAGTCATGTGCTCAAGATGAAGAGCTACTTTGACAAATTGGAATCGCTCAATTATGGGTATAATCAGGCTGTGGCAGTTGGCATGATCCTCAAATCTCTTACGAAGGATTATGAGGGTTTTGTGCGCAACTACAACATGCATAGTATGACTAAAACTATACCTGAGCTTCATGCTATGCTTGTCGAGTATGAGAAAACGATTCCTAAGAAGGCCACTGAAACACCCCAAGTTCTTATGATCAAAGGGGGAAAGATCCAAAAGGCTAAACGACCACAAAAGGCGAAGGGCAAGAATGACGGTAAGGGAAAAGGCAAGGTAGTTGCGCTTGTTCCTAAAACCAAGCAAACCCCTCCAGCCGCAAAAGAGCATCCGGCTAAAGACCAGATCTGTCACCATTGTGGTGAAGTTGGGCACTGGAAGAGGAACTGTCATACCTATCTAGCTGAGTTGATCAAGAAGAGAAAGAATACTAGTGGGACTAGTACTTCAGGTATCTTCACAATTGAATTATTTTCCTTTTCTAAGAGTAATTCATGGGTGTATGACACTGGCTGTGGAACTCGCATCTGTAATTCATTATAGGGTCTTAGAAAGAGGAGGAAACTGAAACCTGGAGCTTTGCAGTTGTTCGTGGGAAATGGTTTGCCAGCTGCTGTGGAAGCTATTGGAGAATATCATTTAATTTTGCCTTTTGGGTTAATTATCATATTAGACAATTGTCATTATGCACCTTCTATTACTAGAGGTGTTATTTCAGTTTCTTTGTTGAAAAACCAAGGATTTATTAATGCATTTAATAATATCGGTATTTCAGTTTCTAAAAATAATGTTCATTATTTTGATGCTATTCCTTGTGATGGCATTTATGAAATTGATATGCCTAGTTGTGTTTTAAATAATTCAATGTACAATGTTAGCAAATGAGCCAAAACTAGTTTGGACTCTACCTATCTTTGGCACTGTCGTCTTGCCCATGTTGGCAAAAACCGCATTGAAAGACTTCAACGTGAAGGGATCCTACAATCAAATGATGAATAATTTGATAAATGCGTTTCCTGTATCTCATGAAAGATGACAAGAAAACCCTTTCCGAACAAGCCGTAAAGGGCTAAAGAACTACTTGGACTCATTCATACTGATGTTTGTGGCCCATTTAGACATGTGTCAAGAAGAGGTGCTAGCTACTTCGTGACTTTCACAGATGATTTCAGTCGTTATGGCTATGTTTACTTGCTTAAACATAAACATGAAGTGTTTGAAACATTCAAAGAGTTCAAGAACGAAGTAGAAAATCAACTCGGAAAGACCATCAAGATCCTTCGATCGGATCGTGGTGGAGAATACTTAAGCCAAGAGTTTAGGGATTATCTTAAAGCGTGTGGAATTGTCTAACAGCTTACTCCTCCTTACACTCCTCAACATAATGGAGTGTCTGAGAGGAGGAATCGAACCTTACTAGAAATGGTGAGGTCGATGATGAACCTTACAACTCTCCCAATATAATTTTGGGATTTTGCTCTAGAAACCGCTGTACGCATTCTAAATATGGTTCCAACCAAGAAGGTTGAAAAGACACCGCATCAATTGTGGCATGGAGAAGTCCCTATGTTGTCTTACTTAAGAGTCTGGGGATGTGAGGCACTTGTGAAGCATGATACGCCTGACAAACTACAACCCATGACTACTAAGTGCATCTTCGTGGGATACCCAAAGGAAATAATGGGTTACTACTTTTACAATCCTTCCGAAATACAGTTCGTGTTGCTCGATATGCTAAATTCTTTGAAAAGAATTTTATAGCTCAAGAGAATAGTGGGAGAATTGTAGAACTACTAGAAGATGTGTCACCTTCTGAAACAACTAGCAATCATCAACTTGGGGGGGGGGGGGGATGTTCAAAGTGATGAATTGGTCTAGTCGAATCCGAGGAAAACGTATCAGGAGATCTCGATGAGCCTCCGATAACCACTAACGGAGTTTATACCGTTAAGGGGTGCGACTAGACTAGGACCACAACCATTAGGTACAAATACTAAACGAATCAGGGTAAATCCAAACATTTATCATAGAGTAAGGTCTCAAAGTACGCAGCGGAAAAATATATCGTCTTAGCACTAACCACGTGCTTTACAAATCAGTGTTTTAAGTTCCCATTTAAGTTTAATAAAAAACAAGAGTCTTCA
>JBCNJP010000012.1:34666890-34734375 GCA_039602395.1 Deinandra increscens subsp. villosa
CATATGGACGGGTTCGGTGATCAACCAAAGGACATGGACGTATTCGGCCTAGTTAAGCATTAGTTACTAAGTTAACACTTATAACGTAACTAACGGAATTGTCTAACGGAAGTAAACCTTGAAATTCTCGGATGTCACATGAGGTGAAGCGTATGCAAAGAGTCCCTTATGCTTCGGCTGTAGGCTCTATAATGTATGCGGTGAGCTGCACTAGACCTGATATAGCGTTTACGCAGAATATCGTTAGCCGATTTCAACAGAATCCAGGTGAAAGTCACTGGACTGCTGTTAAGACCATTCTCAAGTACCTACGGGCTACTAGAGATTTATTTTTGGTATATGGGGGAAATCCAGATCAAGAGCTTAAAGTGACCGGATACTGCGATGTTGGATTTCAGACTGATAGAGATGACACGAAGTCTCAGTCTGGGTATGTTTTCGTTCTGAATGGAGGCGCTGTGGATTGGAAAAGCAAGAAACAAACCACAGTTGCTATGTCTGCAACAGAGTCTGAGTACATTGCTGCTTCGGAAGCTGCAATGGAGGTAGTCTGGATAAGGAAATTTATTTGTGGGCTTGACGTGATCCCTACAAGTAACTTGCCTATTGATATGTACTGTGATAATACTGGGCATTAATCATTGCCAAAGAACCTGGAGTTCAGAAGGGCGCCATACACTATGCCAGGAGATATCACTATGTTCGTGAGCAGATCGAACTAGGTGAAATCAGATTACTCAAAGTTCACACAGATATTAACTTAGCTGATCCTTTCACGAAAGCTTTATCGAGGCCGAAGCTTGAAAGGCATGCCGAGGGCATGGGACTTAGATTAGCTAGTTAAATCATGCATGTCTGTTGTTCGGTATTTGGATAAAGGATGTTAAACAATTTCTATTTATATAATGAAATAAAGTACTTGATATGTTTGATTTCATTTAATAGTAAATTGTGTCCTATATTTGCATGTTTAATCCTTGAGTACTTGTCAAGTATTCTAAATTGTCCATTATCAATTCACTATATGGGAATATAGTTAAACTAAGACAAATCTGAGTGATTGGTAATATTCTTGGAATATATAATGGATGGTCCCACCAAACTCACATGGTATTCATAGGATGCATATCGGACTACCTCACTAACGAATTGTCACTTTATGGATCGTTGTCATTAAGTGAAATTCATAAATGGTTGCTTTACTTATCCTTAGACTTGAGATACAAGCAGGTCATGCATATATGGATTGCACCTACTTGATATAGTTCTAACTATTCTGAATAAGGTAGTACAAAAGAGCTATTTTCAGTAAGTGTAGTGAAGTATGTGACTGGACACGTGTAGTCAAGAGGATTTGTTCCTTCAGCTTAAAAGTTGAAACAGATACCACTGGGCCCCTCATTGGGACTAATTAAGATGTCTGCATGGCCATGCCCAAATGAAATCCAGATGTGTCTCGATTTGAATTTGGTAATCTTTAATTAGTTACGGAATGAGAAACAGAATCGTTAAAGTATGAAATGACTTTGATCCATATTCATATTTAACAACGGTATCGGTAACAAAGGGATAGTAAATGACTGTACCATCTAAATACACTTTGAGAAACTGTACTTAAATATTTTCTGGGAGCTGTAGGGATATTATCACGTATAAATAAACGTATGTCCGGAAAGTATTTAAGCCTACGGGGTCACACGTCTCGACACTAATGTATTTGTATTAATTAATCAGTTAATTAATATTTATCACGAATATTTAACGAGGAGTCGTTAAAACTAACAGTTAATTGTTAACAGGGTGTTAGTTGTTAATTAAAGAGAGTTGTAATTGGATTACAATTAGGAAAGGCTTTGGGAGTAGGCCTTAGGGCCGAATTCGTGAAGGCCTCCCCATCCCAAACCCTAGCTTGTTTTCCAAGTTCCTAAAACCTATAAATAGACCCTCTTGGTTTAGGGTTTAAGGTGTGCACTATACCTGATATGAAGTCTTAGGTGATTGAAGGCTTGATATATTTACTTGTTCATTAACTAATTGACTGTATATCTGAATGTATCTCTTATCACATATATCGCATGTGTTAAAAATATATTTTATAAACTTGTGTTTACTCACCAACTACTTTTTTAGTTGACACTTGATTTTATACATGTTGCAAGAATTTATACTTGAGCTTTGATGTGGTCACGATAAGATTGATGGACCTATATTAAAGACTTTAAATCAGTTTGATATGTATTTATGCATGTTAAATTTTATTGTACAATATCTTAAATTGATTAATGAAAAAGGGCATGTTTAAGTATTACAACATTATTTAGTTGTCATGTGCACCTGAACAATCATTGCCCCCCGACATATTCCGTCATCGATTGGGGTGTGACACCATGTCCGTCTCCCCCTGTTCTGCGCTTCTTCTCCTCCGTCAGCGTCACAAATCCCTAATCTCCGATCAATTGCTGAATTCTAGTTTGATTTTCTTAAGTGATGTGTATATAAAAGGAAAAGGGAACTTCTGCTTACTGCCTGGGGTTAAATTTATATGCTATGCTTCTGGCTGTTCAATGATAATTAACGTTAGTTCTGAGTTTAGGTTAGGTTTGAATTCTGAGATAGTACCTGGGACGTAGTGATTCTTCTCTTCCGTCAGATAATACGAAGCTCCCGGAGGATGTGTGGGGCGGTGATTTTTATGGGTGGTCGGATTTGGCAGGGATTCTCTCGACACACACAAAGACAAAATAAGGGGGTGTTTGGCTAGGTTAATATGACGTGGCGGGGATTAAAAATAAATAAATAAATAAATATCCAACTCAGGTGCCACATCAGCAATAAAGTTAACAATGTGAAGTTTTTTAACGGTGAAATCAATAGAAATAAATAGGTTGAAAGTTGGGACCATTGGCATATATTATTAAAAGTGAGATTATTTACGCCCAACCCTCAAAACTTGGGATTAATAAAATCCAATTTTCCAATAATATAAAAAATGGTTTTTCCAAATATTAATGTATAAAAAAATAATATTGTTTACAAGCTGATAATACAGAACTTGTAATCTAAGTTTATTGCATAACCAAGTAGTAACCTACATTTTTTTTGCCGTTAGATTAGAATTTGCACTTACATTTAAAATGAGATAAATTAGTGCGCCAGCTAACGAGACATTCACAACTGAGAAACTTTCCTTGAGATTTGCTTGCGTACATACCAAGCCGACTTGACTCTGCATGTTAAAAATCAACTATGTTTAAAATCAAACGGATTTCAAACAAGTTTTTTTTTTCAAAGGAATTGCAAACCTTATATATGTATCTACATTTCTTGTGTAATAACAATATTACACAAGAAATGTAGATACATATATAACCTTATATAAGTATATAATATGGGGATAATGAAAATAAGATTGTTAGATGTAGGATCGGACTATCAAGAATAACTGGATAGGTAAGGACCTAGGACGAGCTATCGGGATAATGCGAATACATGGATGAAGATTTGAGTCTTCTGATGCTCTGTCGAGTCAGATGTTGGGGCCTTATGCTGGAACCTGCAAAAAAGAAACGTCGATCATCTTGGGGGCGCGGCAGGACAGGGAGTCCTGTGACCAAGCTCGAGCGTGAGAATAAGTATGCATTTCGAAAGATTAAGTGTAATCAGACGGGAGGGAGCGCATTGAATGGGGGCTTACCTAGTGGTTGAGGGGTATTTATAACCCTCAACCTTTGTCTTCTACCGTAATTAATGCGAAGATCCCAAAGTAGCATGCTACAGGTCTAGCATCCGAGCTACGCCGAAGAACCACAGTAGTTGTTTTGGGTAATCGCATTAATTATTGTGCCAGGTTATGTGACAATTCTCCTTTTCAGGTCCTTTTCTGACGTAACCTAAACTTAAACTGTTATTAATGTTATGTAAACATTTATGACATTGACTTGTGTTGAGCTTAGCAACTGCGGTTTGTGTAACTATCACTATAAGAGCATGCACTTAAGTCTAGATGTTTTATATTCTATGATTTCATGTGAATGTTTTGTCATTTTATGTGACTATTAAACTTATGATTTTATGTGATATATGTATATATATTCACATGTGTTATTCTATGACTTTATGTAACGATGTGTCACGTGTTTAGTTATGATTTTATGTGAACCAAGTTAGGGTTTGCACATTTTCTAAATGTTTTATGTTCGATTCATCCATGCATGCAAAACGTACCTTTCATAATCTTTGTTAATCTGCTTAACCTCGTTAGTCTAGTTAACTTATTCTAAACTTAAGGATTAACCCTATTAACTTCCAAACCTTATTCTAGTTAACCTAAACATTGATGGATTAACCTTGTAATTTTCCAAACCTTGTGCCACCTTTGTATATCTAGAGGGACTAGAAGTATCATTTTCTTATTCTTAATTTAATGCAATTTCGGTTCATGCCATTATTGGAGACCAATCATTTGCCAAGGAGATTAACTATTGTAGTATTGCATTTCATTCCTCATTAATTTGCATCAAGAAAAACCATCCAAAACCCTTTCATCTCTCCCTCTCGTTTTCCTTTGGCTCGCAACACAAGAACACAAAATTCGAAGGTTTCAGCCATCGATAATCACCATCATCCGCTGTTCTGCAACTGTGGACCGCCGAGAAACAGTCGCCAACCACCATCGAGAAACTGGAGTTCAAAGACGTGATCGGAATTTATGTTCGGTTTTCATTATCAAATCACGTCAAACTAACATCTCCGATTCGTGGTAAACGATTCCCTATGTTAATCGCATTTTATCCTTATGTCTATTCTCATTTTTACGATTTTCCGGTGACGGGGTTGAATCCGACGGGTTTAGGGTTTGGGAAAGAAGATGATGTCGAGTCTGGTTTATATATATGCTATGTTTTCTGTGTGGTCTGCAACCGGAAGTGCTAGCGCAGCGATTACGGTTCGCATGTTTTATACTCGAGGTCGCGGGTTCGAGTTCCAACCTCCCTTTTTATTCTATTTTTTTTTGGAAATCATGTTGTAACCCCTGATGTTACATATAAGCCTTATGTTTGAATTTGTTATCAATCGTGAACTTGTCCCAGCGGCTAGAGTGTTGCGTTCTAAACCAAATATCGCGGGTTCGAATTCGAACCCAGGCGACCTCTATGTTTTCCTAATTTTTGCTATTTTCTGATTTGGGACATTTGGTGAACCAAAAATTGTACAAAATGGTTTCTTGGAAATGTTAAAAACCCGTAAACTCTATTTTGGGATTGCAAAATTGATTAACTTGTTGTTTTGATATAAAATGTAGTTTGATAAACGCATATGTATAGATATATATTTCGATCATTTCAGCATGTGAGTACTTCGTATAAACATTTAGATATACGTATCATGCTTTCTAAACTCGTTATTGGCACAATTGTACATCTGGAATTATATGAATATTTGGATTACATGTATACATACTCATATTTTGATTTCTTGATTTTATAAACATATATTATTGGTAAATAATATACTTTCGCGTTGTTTTGATAATCCTAGGATATGGCAATGTGTCATCCTCGACTCTTCCTGGATTTACTAATCCTCTTCATGTCATAGTTGACATCATTCATCTTCACCGTTAACCTAAACTTAGTCACTTTCAATTGAACACACACTTACGTATATATATGCTCGTTAGGTGCTTGGTAGTTCACACAAGAGCCGCTACTTGATTACTTGTTGCAGCGCACCCAAATGTGAGTTTCACGGCCCTGTTTAACAGTTTTATATCCCGTTAGGATTGATTAACATGCATGAATTACACAACTGAGATAATTAGACTTTTATATATCACCTGAACTACTTCAAGCATCCTGAGTCAACAAAGTCCTTTATAGTACCATTAATATTATTAACGATAGCGGGAAATATATTATAGTACTACTGGGTCTGACAAGCCCCACCTGGGTCAGTCGGATTGACACGATTGGATACCGAACGGGTGTTATATTCACCCAAAATTCAACAAGGCGAACTGTAATCAACTGTTAGCTTCGGTGACCACCAACGTGCTAAGTTTCTCGAATATAGCCTAGCTAGCTATTTGATATATATTATTGGTTATGTTTATCTAACTTGAACTATTTTGAAATTATAAACATGTGAAATCACCAACCATCGTGTTAACAGTTTAGCATATTAATTCTGAATATTCTTTAAACTTATTTACTTTTGGTTGTGCTGTGTTTAGCGCTTAGACATTTATTATGTTTCAAAAAACGTTTACGCTTACACATCTGTAACACCCCGGCCCTTGGGAGGCCGAGATAGACAAGGGATTGTCGTCGGGAACTTGTGTTGATCCTGTAATACACGGAATGATCTTACTACTGCGTGAATCAATCAATCTAGTGAACACGAGAAAGTATATAAGAGATTTCTTATTGAATCACTTGAAGATACAAAGAACTCTCTCTGGTTTTTCTCTCTAAAACACACATAGAAAGGTGTAGAATGACTCAGAGTGTTTAGCTCTCATTCTAACACAATCTATATATAGTGTCCACATACAAGCTAGCGTATCATTGGCGGACCAATTGGTACGGCGTACCAGATGATATGGCCACCTTGGTAGGTTGACACACAGACTCACTAACACACGCTCACTTAGATACAATACACGAGACACTCTATAGCATAGGAATATGCTCTAACAGACTCCCCCTTAACGTGTAGTGTATCTATGCTAACTAAACTTCAATCTTCAATCTTCAGCATCACTGCATCTGATCTTCAACTTGAAATTTCTTGTCAGCAATAGAGCTTTCATGACTGGAACACTTCTTGAACAATCTTTGATCTTTAAGATCCATTTGTGAAAGATACTTCAAACTCGTCCTTTCACCATGCTTGAGTCTCGACACACATAACCTGCAATTTCAGAAGACTGAAATGCAGTTTCCTTTTTCTTTTGAAAATTAATTTAATCTTGGCGCAAACTTCTCTTCGAGAATCCAAGATATATTTTTGAAAATTTGATTTCGTATCACATGTCGATTGGTCGAAAACAAATAAGAAACAAAATCTTTTTGGCTTTTTGAAACTTTACATCAAAACACACCAAAAATATTTTTAACTTTTCTATGTTTATGCTAAAACACACCTAAAATCTTTTTGAACTTTTCATATATGAAAAATAAATGCAATACTAAATCACACACTATTTTTGTCTTTTGCGAGAAAGATCTTAACTTGAGAACATTGTGAACATAACATGCTGAACTACACTTCAATTTCAATTACTTCAGCACACAAGTCATGTTAATTACTGGTATAATTTGTCCATCTTAAACTCAGACACAATCATACTCATAACATCTGGATATGTTATTGTATTGATTAGATTCGCTTTGACCAGTGTACCACACACTATCAGACATACATAGATATACATATTTGCTTATCACACTTTGTGACATCACTTGTGATTTAACACATAGTGATTGTATTCATGATATCGTCAACTGTGTTACATGCAAATATAAATAAGAATGCTAAAACATCTACCTTAAGGTCGATCGTTCGATAAGCAGATAAGGCCTCAGATTTAACAAAATAAGAAAATAAAACAAGTTGAAATTTTATAACCCAACAACAATTAGGTCGGTACTCCTGTACACGCAGAGAAAGTCTGATGAGTTATACGAAACACCAAAGAAAATAAAGCAGAATATCAAACGAACAACAATTAGGTCGATCTTTCGATACGCATAGAAAGTCCGATCGTTTGACCAAATAAAGAAAATCAAACAAGTTTAAATCTTTGCAAAATAAACATATGTATACACAGTGACTTCTCATTTTCTTTTTCACACATCTTTTTCTTGATATCTTGAGATACGCATCAAGATGTTCTCCACTCGGTCAGTCATTAGTATTTAATGAATATCATATTTAATACTTTTTTATTTAATGTCGAGCCTACCAAGCACATCAAAAAATGATCTTATGGCTTTTTCATCTAATTTATCTATCTAATTTATCCATGAGTCAGACAAGTAAGCCAATGTACCATCATTTCCCAATTATGTCGGATCAAATATCTCATTTTCAATGTTTTTGTATTTTTCTGTTTTTCCCCTCATTGAATGAAAACTCTATTTTCGGATTTTTCATTTTAACAAAAAACACAAAGACACTATTTTTGGTATTTTTAATTTTCTCCCCCTAAACTACAAATAAATTCCATTAAAGAAAGAAAATTGACCTTTCGACATGGATACCTTTCAGTTTTAGCCTTCAGAAAAATTTCAGTTTTGAAATTTGATATCACAAGTAATTTAACTTAGATCAGCAGAATACTCCTCCATCACCAAGTTTTCAATCTCCGATAGGTCTTCTAGAAGTATCTGCACACTGGTCAAACACGTCAGTTTATAAATGACCCGAAGCGAATCACTTATGGTCGACCAGTGTCCTTATTTCCTTTTGAAACCACTTTAGGTTTCCAGATTTGTTGTGTTGATAAATCAGTATTTGATGAACCGGTCACCATCGATTGTGACCAACAACCTTCATATGGAACATTTTAAAAGCGAGGAATAAATCTTCCTTGAGTTTTGAAAAATGTAGGTTGATATTCATCAAACACTCTGCCATATTCATTAATGAATCGTTGTTTGATAGATTTACCAACATATGAAACCTTTCCTCGTCTTTGGGTAGAAGCAGCAGAAACAGGACAATCTTGTGCCATATACCCTTTTTGTCGGCAATTATAACACAAGCAATTATTTACATTTCACCTTTTTGGAATCTGCAAAGCTTCACAAAAATTAGCATCTCCAAAGTGATCATAAAAAGAATCAAATACCTGATATCGATGATCATAAACCCATTTAGATTTCGGGCTCTTTGGAATAGAATTTGATCCTCCAGAAGAATATTTAGTAGCTTGTTGCTTCTTGTTCTTCAGATCAACATTCTTCACAAAAACTTCTTATATTTTCTGAGCATCCACTCAATGAAGCGGAAATTCTTTTTCAGAAAATATTTGTCCTGAACCTTTGAGTTTGTAAAACCTCTCCGGTTGAACTTTTTCAGCTTTAAAAACCTCTTTCTTCTAATTCTTCAAATTAACCTTTTTCAACTTCAGTTGCTATTAAGTATGAGAAGTACCAATATCAGTACGTTTGTTCTTAAAACCCAGTCCTGAATGTTTTCCAGAAACCTTCTCTTCTGAAACAGATGGTTTATGCCCGTTCTTCACAAGACGAGAAAATTCAGCTTTGACTTTGTTGATATCTTTTGGAGCATCAACAATTGTTTCATCAATGTCAGTTTTTGTATGAATCTTCTCAGTTGAACTTGCTGATTTCTCTTTTCTAGAAAATGAAAAACCAGACACAACCGTTTGAACTTCAGAACTTTCATCAATCTTGGCTTTCTTCTTGTCAGTCTTTTCTTCATCAGTTTTAGAATCAACAAACTTAGAATAATCACTAGTTTCTACCTTGTCCTTCAGCTTATTAACACCTTCTTTTAAATTACCCGGTGGTGACACTGTTACGTTAAACATTTTCTAAAAATTTTCATCTTTAGCCAAGAAACTTGTAAAAGATTGTGAGTTAGTAACATTGTTTAAAAGACGTTTTGAATCAATTACTTCAATCTTCAACTCAGAAATCTTTTAATGAGCTGCAGCCAAATGTTTTCTGTAGCTATCAACCTCTTAGCCACCTTGTGAGTTTCATATTTTTGCAACATCATATTATCAAGTTCTGCAAACAACTCTATCTTCAACTTATCTACATTCCGTTTCTGAATATCCAAATTTGCATTTTGCAGTTTGTTCACTCTTACCAACTCCCTCTTCTCATCTAGCCGTTTTTCCATATCTACTTGATATGACTCAATTTTAGCGGCTTGTTCACCAGAAGTTTTGGTAAGTGTATCAAGTCTAGATTTGGATATATCAAATAGATTTTGAAAATCATTTGCAGTATCCTCAGCTTCATCGTTCAATTTCTTTGCTTCTTTGAGTAATTCAACATTTTCTTCATATAATTTTGTAAATTTCTGTTCAAACTCCTTTTTGACACATTGTAAATTTCTGTTCAAATTTTGAAAACTTCTCCTTTTGAGATAACAACTCTTGAATTATACCTTCCATCCATGTCTTTTCATCATCCAATTCTTCAATCTTCCTCTCATAAGCAGCAACCAATAACTCATTTTCCTTTACCGAACTCTGAATCCTTTTATCCTTTTGTGAACGAAATTCACAAACTGATTGATAACCACTAGTTTCAGAACCACTTGTTTTAGATTTATAATCAGATACTTCTCCATTATTCTACTTAATCTTGACAACAAATGAAGAATTATTAGGAAAATTTGTAGCCTAATCATAACATTCATTAGATGCTTCTGCATTTTTCTCAGAACTAATAGTAGTTAAAGCAATTGGAAGAGACTCATCAGAAGTTCGTTCCCAATCATATTGTTTATCTACTTGGGAAACCAAGGTTGTCGGAGACTTTGATGAAGACGCATTTTACTTTGAACATTCACGAGCAAAATGTCCAAAATTGAAACATTTGAAACATTTTACCTTTGATTTATCTAATCCAACTTTACCATCCGGATTTAAACTTTTGAAACCAGTTTTCTTCCTGAACCTTTTAGCTCGTTGGGCTAGCATAGCAAGTTGCCAATTAATATCTATCTGCTCAAGATTATCTGGATCTATCTGATCAAAATCTTCTTCAATCAGATTAGTTGTTAGTAGACCACCATTTAACAACCCATAGTATGAAGATAATAAAGCTGAAATCAATGCCAAATGTTCATCACGTGTTTTTGCAGAAAATGATGATTGACTTGTATGATTTGGAATAGTGAAATTACACCCTCTTGATGAATTTTTAGAATTTACTGAACCATGACTAGCAACAAATGCTGTTGGAGTTGGATTTGATTAATCAAAACCAAATGATTTAGACTTTGCATTGATACTCGCAGAATTTTGACCATGATACAATTCAAGATTTTGCAAATGAGCAGTTGACTTATTTGAATTCATCATTTCCATCTCTCTAGCATGAAGCTTTCCGGTTAGATATGAAATGATAATTCTGAATACTCTTAATCATGAGTCAGCAACAACACATAATTCTCCCACTTTTCTGGTAATGCTTCTAGCAATTTCTCCTTCAATTCCTCTTCTGTCTTCTCTATTTTAACCACTTTCATTTCACTTATCAGATATGAAAATCTGGATACAAGAGCAGGAATATTTTCTTTATCATTGTGTTGAAAATTTTCAAATTCTTTGTTCAGCACTTTCCGTCTACTCTTTTTGTATTAATCATTGCTTTCGTATCTTGCAGATAATGCATCCCATAAATGTTTACTTTTCTTGCTAGTGCTGAATTGATGTAGTAGTTCGGTGGGTAATACCATGGTAAGATAACCAAATCTTTTTGTTCAAGCTCATAAAGTTTCCTCTCAGCTTGATCAAAAGTATGAACTTCTTTGAAATCTCCTTGATCAGCTGGATGTGTGTAAAGCTTTTTAATTGAATCCACAAATCGATATCATTTGTGCTAATGTAAGCAGAAAATCATTGCTTTTAATTTTGATAATCTTCCAATTTGAATAGCTTGGGAACTTTCTGGCTTGTTCCAATTTCGTTGTCAAAGTCAAGCAAAGCTTGCATCGTGCTTTGCATAACCGAAAATGCATGAAAATCAGACATCTTATGCGATAAACTTTCGGTATCCGAAAACTTCGGATGCAAAAACGAAGGTCTTTGAAACGGATTTTATGGGTCAAACTGGAGGGTACTGGCCGTTAGGCGAGTAAAGGTATAGATCTCGTCGAGAGGGTCGTTTTGGCTGGTATTAGCTGCCGTAACTCTTAACGGTTCTCAAGTTACGTCATTTTTAGTGAACACAACTTTTCTGCTAGCGGACCAAGTAGCAGACCAGGAGAACCAGAGTACCAATGACCTTCAGCGGACCAAAAACGTACCAGACCTTCAACGTACCAAGAACTGGACCAAACCAAATCAGCATACCAGTGAACTCAGCGTACCAGTTTGGTATGGCGTAACTGCCTCCGGACAAAACTATAACTGTCGCGTACCACTAATGAAGATTGTCTTTCGTACCAACTAGCGTACTAACGAGCGTACCAACAGCTGGTTGAAGATTGCCTTACGTACCAAGCGGCGTACCACGGTGTTCATCCGACGTACCACGTCATTCTCGACTGATTTTTTAGAATTTGACTGTTTTGAGCTGTAATATGCTAGAATAGGTTGCGAAAACACACTAGGAATGTTTTGAAACTAGTTTTAGCAGGAGAAACACTCAGAATTGGAAGAAATTGATGAAAAATGAAGAAACCCAAACTTTCTCTCACTAGAATCTCGAAAATAGATCAAAACACAGCAGTAGAGCAACTTGGATTGCTCTGATACCACTTGTAAGTAAGTACATAGAATGATCTTACTACTGTTTGAATCAATCAATCTAGTGAACATGAGAAAGTAAATAAGGGATTTCTTATTGAATCAGCCGAAGATACAAAGAACTCTCTCTGGTTTTTCTCTCTAAAACACACACAGAAAGGTGAAGAATGACTCGGAGTGTTTAGCTCTCATTCTAACACAATCTATTTATAGTGACCACATACAAGCTGGCGTACCATTAGTGTATCAATTAGTACGGGCGCACCAATTGGTACGGTGTACCTGATGATACGGCCACCTTAGTATGTTGACACACAGACTCACTAACACACGCTCACTTAGATAAATACACGAGACACTCTATAGCATAGGAATATGCTCTAACAGATCCTTGGTGAGGTGAATAGAGATGCCAATTTGACCGGAGGTGGTGGATGAGGGTGAACCGAGCTCCCAGATAGGGTGTGCATGGAGGTAAAGGGTTCCCTAGTGAGGTCCAAGAGAGGTGATGGTGGCTTGTATATGATCTGAGAGATGGGAGGTGATCGGTATGGGAGTTTAAGTGGTGGTGGAGTAGTGTTGAAGTGGTGATGTATGGTGGTCCGTAGCCGAGAGAGAGGGAGAGTGTGGTTTTGTGTGTGAGAGTGTGGTGTTTATATAGGGAGGAGAGGGAGGAATACCGTTGGTAGAAAACCATGTGAAGGGTGGTTTCCGGTTAATAAACTGTTGGATCGGGTTGGAGAATGTGATGGATGTGCATTCATCCAATGCATGCGTAGGTCATTGCATGCAGCTTGATTGGGGAAGTGAGATTTTGTGGGAGGTTGTGAGATTATGGTGAGATTCTTAAGCAACCTCATCCATTGGCATAAACCATGCGCTTAACTCCTATTGGCCAATGATGTTACACTTATGCCCCTCAAGTTTGATTCTAGGTTAGTTTAGGGACTTCCTAGGTTGAGGTGGCATGTGTCCATTGGTCACTAGGGTGTGACATGGCCCAACGGGGTTCAAAGTCAATGCATGGACATGGATTGGTCAGGAGGAGATTACGGAAAGATTTACCAGCAACCTCATGCTTGGGTGGTTCCCATGCATGGGATCTTATTGGTGCTTGATTTCCATTTTAGTCCGTTAGGTTTAGATTTGGTGAGATTTAGTCCATCGACTTTCTACAAGTTATGATTTTGACCCATTGAGGGTCGGATTGGGATTTTGGTGAGTAACTAGACCCGTAGCTGAATCCATGTAAGGTTTGGTTCCTATGGTTATCAGATTGTGAGTGCAGCCGTTTGTAGCCCAAAAAACCTTACTGGACTTATAAATTACCAACGGGCCGGATGGGTTTGGGCCCTTATGGTACCATCATTTCCTAATTATGTCAGATACAATTTCTCATTTTTCAATGTTTTTGGATTTTTGCATTTTTCAAATTTCTCCCCCTAAAAATGACAACTCTATTTATAGATTTTCATTTTTACCAGTTGAAAAACAACACACTATTTTTGTATTTTTGCAAACACAAACTCCCCCTCAGAAGAAGACGGAGTGAAAAATAAGAAAAATTGATCAACCAACACGAACACTAGCAGTTTAGCCTTTTGAAAACAAAAGTGATTATGAAATTCAAGTTAATTAGAACAGATATTTCACAATCAGCAATTTTCCAATCACCGAAAGATCTTCCTGAAACACCTGCTTGACACCAAATAAAACATTAGTGGCGTTGGAATCGACCCGAATCAACAGCGTCGGGTCGCCCGGTGTCTTCCACAAAGTCCTTGTTGGCCTTGGAAACAACTTTTGGTTTCCAAATTTGTAAAAGTTTTAATTTGTGATCAGAACCCGAATCAGATTCAACCGACGTACTTGATTTAAACCAAGACGATTTACTAGTTGATTTAAGCTTTGGGGACCATGGTTCATCAAAAATTTGACCTTTGATATTCACATATTTGGTAGTTTTGTGAATATATGCCGTCGTCAGACAATCAGCAGCTAGATGTCCCGGTTGACGACATACAGAACAAAGTCTTTCTCTAAAATTATTTGAAAAATGTTTTGAGTTTTGAGAAGCAGATGAATGTTCAGAATGAAAGTTATCAAAGAAACCATCAGAAGAATCGTACCTAGGAGATGGACTCCTTAAAGATGAAGATCTTCCAGAATAAGAAGAAAATTCCTTCTGAGATGGTGATTTCTTTGTAACTTTTGCTTTAGGAACCTTCTCAGCCTTCACGGATTTCTTTGCTTGAACCGGTTCTTCCAACACTTTGTAACCTAAACCTTTGTGTTTAGATCCTTGAGTCTTTGAAGAAGTGGCGAAGAACCTGAAGCAATTCTTGACTTAGCTTCACTAGTAAATTTGGCTTTGATATCCTTCAGCTTGTTCTTTTCAATCAAAACTTTTTCTTCTTCGGTTGCAGATGAAGAACTCGAAGCAACCTTATCAAACACTTTCTCATTTTCCAGCAATACAGACTTTGAAATAAACTTTGGAGCTTCACCCAAAGGTTTCTCCTTCCTTTTAGACTTGGACTTGTTCTTCTTGGATGGAGTAGCAAACTTTGAATAGTCATGCAATTCATTGTTTGGATCAATCTGAGCAGAAGTGACTTCAATTAAATCCACTGGTTGAGGTACCAAGTGAATATTTTTTTCCTTAGACTTCTCTGAACTCTGATCCTTCTTGTATAAGAAATTTAGCAATGTCGGTGACAAATTGCAATTCTTAACTTGTCTTTTCAACTCCAAAATTTCCAATTTCAAGTCATTAATTTTCTATTGACCTTCAAACACCTCTTGTTGTGACTTGATAAATTTTGCATTTAGATCATCATATTCATAAGTCTGTAACTTCCTGATCTCACATTCTGCAAATAGTTCTTGAAGAACACTTTCTCTCTTTTGTTTGTAGATTTCAACATCTTTTGTTAACACTTCATTCTTGTCTCTGTAAAGAACATTTTCATCTTGAAGCATAGAGATCTTATTTTGAAGTTTCTCCACGGTAAGAGCAGTTTTAGCAATAATAGCAGTAGCCTCTTCATATTTTTGCTGAACCGGATAACTCTTCTCAAACAGATTCTCAAAATCTTGAGCTGCGTCTATCGCTTCAGCTTTGGCTTTCTCACACTCTTCAGCCAAGTGAGCCTTTTCCTGCAAAACATCTTCATGAATATGAACCAACTCATAATATTTCTTTTGAAAATCCTCCAACTCTTTCTTTAACACCACAATTTCTTCAGTTGAAATTTGACGATGTTGTTCAAAACTTGCAATTTCCTTGAGCAACTTCTCACATTTATAACATTTAAATTCACCATCTTTTGAATTCTCAGGAATCTTAGGTAATTCTTCTTGAACCAAAGATATACTTGAAGAAGAATCAGACTCAGTTAAAAAACTGTCATCATCAGCATGTTGAACAGTTAAAGCAATTGAGATTGGAGTATGATTCTTTTTAACTACTGAATCTGCATTCCAAGCAAATCCATCTGGATGCATAAACATATCAGTCCAATCATGAGCAAGAGTAGCAGATTTCTGTTCAACCTTGTCAGCTTTTTCTGATGGATGGAAAACTAAATGTGCATGTTGACCAGTCTTCAGTTTACTTTCTGTAGAACTTGGACATTCACGAGCAAAGTGACCATAAACTGAACACTTATAACATTTTACCTTAGAATTGTCCAATCCAATCTTTCCTTCCTGATTCAGTCTCTTCTTACCAGTTCTATTGAAAAATTTCTTTGTTCTACGAACCAACATAGCATATTACCAATTTAGATCCATTTCCTCCAAATGATCATAATTAATCTGATCGTAATCTTCATTTGCTAACTCAGCATTACTCACAGAACCAGTGATAACACCAAAATATGAATATACCAATGCAGACATCAACGCATTATAATCATCGACAGTTTGAACAGAAAATGCACTTTGAGTCGAAGAACTAGAATTGACACAGTACAACCAGCAGAGGAATAACTTGGAATTTCAGATTTACCTGCCAGAAATGCTGTAGGAGGAGCAGAACTAACAATATTAGACTTCCCAGCATTCATTGTTCACCATGATACACTGCAGGATTCTGAATTTGTGTAGGAAGTGATTTATTCACCATTAATTCCATATCCCGGGCCTGAATTCTTTAAACCAAATCATTGAAAGACAATTCTGAAAAATCCTTATCGTGAGTAATCATCATCACATAATTCTCCCATTTTTAAGGCAAAGCTTCCAAGATCTTTTCTTTCATATCAACCTCTTCTTTAGTAAGATTCACCAAACGCATTTCACTCATCAGATGAGCGAATCTAGCAATCAGATTGGGAATCGTTTCATTTTGATAATGCTTAAAACTATCAAACTCTTCCTTCAAAACCTTTTGTCGACTTTTCTTATATTGGTCATTGCCTTCACATCGTTTTTCCAATGCATCCCATAGACTTTTTGATGTGTAGTTACCAGCAAATTGATGAAGTAACTCTTTAGGCAATGCCATCGTTAACGTACCATACGCCTTTTTCTCAGCTTGATAAGCTTTCTTTTGTTCAGATGACATTTTCCTTTGAAGAATAGGTTCACCAGTTTCATCTTTAGGGTAAGCATATTGCTCAGTGAAAGCTAACCACATATCAATGTCATTTGTATCGACAAACGCTTCAAATCGTTTAACCCAACTATGATAATCTTCCAATTTCAGCAATTTGGGAACTTTCTGACTTGTTCCAATTTCATTATCATAATTCATCATTGTTTGCATCGTAGCTTGAACTGAATTTTGAATAGCCGCGAACGCTTGAAAATCGGACATTTTTCGAAAAATTTGTTACTGTTCACTCCGAACATTGTCCAAACCTCCTCCGAGCTGCCTCCGAACTTAGTCCGAACTTGACAACGCCAAACTCTCTCCGAACCTGACCTTTGGACGAACAAAAACCAAACAACTCCGAACTAGCTCCGAAAGACCACCGAACTCTCTCCGAACCTAGACCGATCTCACCCCGAACCTAGATAAAGACCGAACTTCGTCCGAACCTCAAGTTCGGAGCGGTTACTCCGAAGTTGTCCGAACCTCAAACGAGACAGATTTCACTCGACCTCATTTTCTCGATTTTCAACGTTTTTGACTGGAATTTTCGACAGGAATTCAAGAAAACTCGATAGAAACAATCTAGAAACAGATTTTTTGACGAAAAGCACACTCGAGACAATCAAACGAACTCAAAAAATGATTGACATTTTCGCAAAAACGTGAATTTGAACTGAAAACTCCGAAAAACACTGATTTCCGACTAGTAGAGCAAACCTAATGCTCTGATACCACTTAAAAGTGCGTGAGCGTGCGGATCTTCTACTTAGTCGTAATGAAATAAACGTAATACGAGATGAAACACAAAGAGTAAATACAAATGAACTTTGTATTAACCACAGAGATAACCACAGAGTACAATTAGAGAATATGACACGAAAGCTTAGACTGTTATCGTTTTTTAATACAACACAAGACTCACATATATATACTAGAGAAACCCGCTGGTCTGAACCTCAGGTTCGGCCCAAGTTCGGCCATGTCCAAACTCCAGGTTCGGCCTGAGTTCGGACCTCAGCAAACTTGTGTGAATCCGCCTTGTATTCGATACTTCACATGACGATCGAGAACCATGTATCAAGATTGTTCTTACAATGACCCAATGCAGCTCTGTCCGTACACGGTTCCCTAGGCCACTACAATTGGGGAAGTAGCGATTCCTCATTCTTAAATATTCTTATCTTTTAGGAAATGTCCACCTGTCACTGCACACATGTCATCCTATCATGGCACATATAGGATGGTTGTTACAACGAACTCATGCAGCTCCGCCTATACACGATTCCCTAGGCCACCGGCATAGTGGAAGGAGTGACCCTCCAATTCTAACCAACAACTTTATACATAACTCTATTTTTACTCGTCTTAATGACTTAATCTCCAACCATGTACACTACCTACCCCTAGTTAAATATCCAGATGCTTTATGTTTGTTAGCAAACAACGATAAGACATTCATATACTGCAATAAATGAACATCCTCTAATTTACCATTGGAGTATATATATATATATATATATATATATATATATATATATATAGGATGTACCATTGGCATATCCAACATGCTTTTGATATACCGGGTAACTAATATTATTATGTATATGTATAGGATGTACCAGCTGCGTATCCACCACATAATAATACAGTAAATGCATCACCTGTTCTCATATATAAAACATATTCACTATAATTTTTACCAACAACTCCCTCATCACTTGGCTATTTAAATTCAGAGTAAGTATATACACATCATATTATAATCAATATAATTTCATAACACATATAAGCAATTTAATAGAAACTTCATCAAAAAAACACGTATATATCAATTCACAATTATCAATTGAATATATTTTCATAAATTTTGTATGTATGCCAGCCTGAATACATTTAAAATATTACAACATTTGAAAATGGTCTCATAATAGTCTCTATATTAAATTACGGCTTGTAGAAACTCACCTTATCTCTTTACTTGTTTAATTGGGCAGAATCTCAGCTATGGTCCACAACTTAACCTAATCGTGTATCGGATTGCATTAATACAAAGCTATATACTATAAACAACTCCTATGTTAATTTATGTGATATTATATCTTAATAATATCTAATTATTAAGGCTAACCATTTTATAGGTCAAAATAATCAAAATGCGCTAATAGGCAAAATATCCTTTTTACTGATAATATTAAGACGCACATTCCCATAAGTAAACACCCACTCCAGGATCGTCCAGGGAGGTATGCCAGGTCCTAGTTGAGATTTATACGACACCCTAGCTTGCCAGGAACCCCAGTGTACAAGCGCTTACCCTTCCAGTCCGCACGAACTTCTAAGTATCCGAGTAACTCGGTATTTTCAATACTTTTATTATTTATCAACCTTAAACTCATATATACTTATTATATATATATATATATATATATATATATATATATATATATATAAATATTTTCTAATATCAAAAACCAACTCCCAATACCTTCCAGATTGTTTAATATTAAATAATCATATTTCAAAACCCAAATTTGACGTATATACCAAATAATTATAAAAAATCTTTATAATACGAAATAACTTAGGTTTTTATCCATTATAACATTTTTAATATACCTTAAAATATTAAACCTTAATTCAATCCCGTTTACTCAATTTTAGCAGAAAATGTTACTAAAACCCTAATTTTGACCCGTTATCAAAATTAATACCAAGCCTTCTTTATACCTATAGGTGCGAAATTTGGTTCCAACACGTCCTAGGGTGATTAATGAAGCAAAAACGACGCGTTGCAAGGTCAATTTGTCTAAGACGTGGTCTGCAAGTTGAGATGACGAGCTGCCGTCGCTGGACGCCTGTCGTAGACCGCATTGCCTTAGCATACGGATCGTGGTCCGCGAGAAATACTTATCCGACCAGCTTTCTTTAGTTTACATATTTAGTCCCCCAGCTTTGTTTTAATGCACAATTAAACCCTAAACCTTTTCATATTCTTATCACTTTATGCCCTAAAATTTTCTAAAACATATCTCTAACAATTTCTACGGTTCGGGTCACGTATACGATAAAATATTAACACATAGATGCATATAATAATCATGTATAAGCATATATAAATCACGTTCTTACCATTTTTCTTTCTCGTTAACTTTTAATTGGGCACGTTTCATATATGTATGTTTATATTTCAAACACGTATTCATATAACCATGTCTTTCTAGTATATATATATACATATATATATATATATCATTCTATGAACTTTTTTTTTGGGATTTTACAACTCTATTGCCCTTAAACAAGGTTTCGTCCTCGAAACCTGTTCAAATCGCAAACAACTCAAGACGGAAATTTCTCACCTCGCCTTTTTCTTTCCTAGGTTAATACGGAATCTTACCTGCGTATATACAGAGTTCTAGACGTATGAACTATCTCGTTCCGAGTTTCCTTCTCACTCCGACTCATCTGCTCATGGAACTTCTTTTAAAATCGCAACGATCTTTTCGGACGAACACTTTTATTAACTCTTCGGGAAAATGCATCTCTGTGAGACTTCAATGCTTAGCTTCACCTTTGCGTACGTCAAACATCATACTGCATGACTTGATCTTTATTGTTGGATACTAATAGTCCCTCACCTATTTTGTTAATAAGTGGTTTATACACGAAAATGTTACTGATTCTATTTTCCACAGTGGTTTGTGATATCTACCTGCACGGGACTAACTCTAGTGCCACTTCTAGTTGTATCTCAGGTGTATTTATATAAGATGTGCATGTGACGTATCCACCACACCCTTGATACAACTAGAGGTCTATTATTACTAGTTCCGTGCAGGATGACTTCACCTTTCTAACCACAACACAATCAATATAATGTACGTATATCTATTACTTATCTAATAAACTAGTTTAGACCTCCATTGCATACACTCGTATAACTAATTCCTCCATTTCTTGAGTGTAAATACCATTGCTTCCAATTTCGAATCATCAGGCCCATCCGCATATCATCTTTTGTCTCAAGAACATCTAGGTTGGCGGCTTTGCATTTGTCCAAAGGAAGACGTAATTCTAAGTTGTCTAAGGTAGCTTGATCACGGGATCCTTGATAATGCTTCTGCTATCCTATGTTGGAATTCTTTTTCGTGTAGCTTGGCCAATCATCATGTGCTTTCATCCCGCCACTTTGTTGAAGGAACAACATATCCTAGGACATAAGTTCTCCTTCGCCTACTCCGGTCTTCCATACTCATAATGCTTCTTCTAGTTTGGACAATGATTGGGAAAAGCTATCTTTCTACCTACACCTATAACAATCGGTTGTTCCCGTCCTACATTCTCTAATTCATTCTTCTTGTACTTGAGGCTCCTAAGCTTGTCGCTTCTCGAATCACTTTAGCTTTCTTGTAGTAACCCCCGTCATTCTTCTTTGAACTTTTCTTTTAACTTCAAACTGCTCCTATTTCGATCCTTCCATCCCTATTAACTATAGTAACTTCCTATGGTCTTCTGAAGTTGGTTGATAGCAACGTGGCTTGCAATGTCGTTTCCACTATTCCTGTCAAAGAAACTCTCATTTTAGAACTTATGTACAAGGGAGTCGGACTGCGACTATCATGTCTTCGGATGCCTTACTTAATGTGACATTTTAGAACTTATGTGATGTAGAGTCTCTAAATTTTGAATGCATGATAATTATATATATGCACTTATACAATTATTATGTGTTCAAAATCCGGTTACTTTTCACCGCACTTATCCCTGATGTCCACACTTTACTTCTTTACTTTCACCGATAACTCTATGTAAAAATCATCTTCGGATCTCCTCATGTTACTGACCAGGTATCTCATTATTATTTAACGTACCCCACACTTGGCCACACAACAGTTAGTACTTATGATTTGTTTATCTGGTAAATACCAAATTATAGTAGCTAGTTGCAATCGTGTATTTTCCATATTCACATACCATAAGTCCTACCTATTATGTTCCTCTGCATTTTTATTTCTTAGTGGTACAAGTTATCCTTGCTGGCATCTATATTTCTTATCTCAACTTACTCTACCCAGAGTCCTAGTTTAAGTCTAGATACCGCGCTTTTACCTATATCTCTTAAACCAAGGCTCTAATACCAACTTGTGACGCCCACTCCCATACTTGGCACTAGGATGCGTCACGCATCAGATTTACTTATAAACACATGGCACAACAGAGATATTAAGCAGTGGAAATTTAAAACTGTTATTTATCGCCAAGTACTAAAGTAAGAGAGATATTGTACATAATTATAATTATAACCATAACAAGAACTATGACTAAGCCAGCGTGCCAAAATCTTCTTCTTGATAGCTTGCCCAATTATCCCGTCCTCACAAGAGCCATGCCTTTGCAGAACCTAGCATACATGCTTTTAAAAAGTCAGCTTATACTGGTGAGTTCTACCGTTTAGTTCAAAAACATTTTTAAGTATCATCGGTTTTAACAACAAATATATCACATATAAATTCCTAACACTTAATCACTATGATAATACAACCCCATAATCATGTCCGTAACCCTAGACTCAACTTCTAGGTCACTATATTTAATCAACTCTTATGTTTATTATGAGAAGTCCACCTGCCACTGCACACTTCGTCCCATCATGGATGTAGAGGCTAGATTATGAGGCTTGTAATATTAAATAGTTTGGGCTGGGCTTAGTGGGTTTCATTAGATTAGTAGGCTAGTTTTATTATTATGTTTAGGCTAGTTTACTATTGGATATGGGCATGGGCTTGGGTTTATTATTAGGGTTTAAGAGCCCAAAAGTAAACTCATGGGATGGCTATATAAACCCCATGAGTTTACTATTCAAAGGGGCTTGATTACGATTTCTAGAGAGAGAAGAGGGTTTACGATTTACTGTTTTGTACCCGACAAGTTCATCTTGTGTGCAAGATTAGGTTTTTAACATTTAATCATCGTATTCTTCGTGTTTCTTCTGTTCTCTATCTTGAATCAATCATAAACGAGGTTTCCGCACTCGTTTGTGATTAAAATATCGTGATTAGTTGTTGTTTTCGGACCTACAATTATGATTAAAATGTCTGGTGGAGTATATTTTTTTAAATGTGTGTCAGACAGGTTGATGATAGAAAGATGTTGCTACTGCTCAGGGGAAGTTGTTGGTGTCTTTACAAGTTTTCAAAAGCTTCAAAAGCTTTTCAAACAAAATGCTCACAAGTTTAGGGGAAGCTGAAGATTTCAAATCAATACTTTGAAAGTTAGCTTGGCCAGATGTCTACAAAATTTTGTGTTTTGTTCTTTTAAGTGTGTTTGTGTGTTTAAAAAAAAAAAAAAAAAAAAAAAAAAAACTGAAAAATGATGTTCACAAGATTGTGACATTAAAAATCAAAAATCAAGGGGAAGAAATGTAAAGATGAAGAAAAAGTTGACCCTTAAAAAATAGTGTGCTTTTCAATTTTTAATTGTTTGTGTCTTGTTTTTGAGAAGTTTAGGGAAGTAAAATGAATGTCCGGGTTGGAGATGGCTGACACGCGTAAGGCGGAAGTGAAAGGCAAGCTCCACGGTGATATGCTCGGTAGGCTCGACCTAAACTTATGACCTCCAATGAAAGTGCAGTGAACTTAAAAGATATATATATTTAGTTTCCCATCCCAGGTTGCATGGTTTAAAAGACTGAGTCCCAGCAAAAACGGGTTGAGAGTGGTAATTATACCTAGTATTCACTCTCTCACACGCCATGTTTCTGCTGTTATGACTACACCACATGAGAAAAAGAAATGAAAAAAAAAATAAAAAAAAGAAATGGAAAAAGAAATGAAAACGAAAAGAGAATAAATAATCACTCAGTTAGTCTTCTTTGCGTGCTTAGCGGCAGACCTGATCACCAACTGATGGTTAATGAAATAAGTGGTAGTCATAACGGTGTTGCATGGTTCCTCAAGCTGGGGGTTTGTGAATCCTCAATAAACTCTGAGGTTGGGTAGGTTTTGCTGTGTACGCTTGGGTGTGGGGACAATTAAACATGACGGTAATATTGTACTATATTAAGCATGACGCATTCGGTTGGGATTAAACGGGTTTGAGTTTAAAGCGGACAAACATACCGGCAATCACCTGGACTAGTTGAGTAACTGAAGCTGAAAAGGGTTCCTCAGTCAGATTCATACGGTTTGATCCCTTGTAAACTTTCTCATGTTTGGTTTGGTAAGTATTTGTTTAGTTTATATCTTTCATATGTGAGTCGTTAATTTCTTTTTGGTGTGTTTTCGTCTTGGCCAGGTCGATTTGAGAAGTCAAAATATGTTTTTCATGGGTTTTAATGCATGACAATATGCCCCCGACAGATCTTGCCAAATTTTTAGGGGAAGGAGTATGGGATAATAAGTATTATCCAAAGGGAACTCGAGGATGATACTTATTATCTAATGGAAAAGACTTCCTCCGTCAGATCTTGACAAATTTTTGGGGGAAGGAGGGAGGATAATAAGTATTATCCGAAAAGACTTCCATAATACATAGTATCCGAAGGGAACTCGAGGATAATATGTATTATCTCAGGGGAAGTCCTTGGCTGAAGGGAAGTTATCAGCTAAGGGGAAGTCTTTAGAGGTCTTGGGTTCAGGGGAAGTTTTATAGAAAACCCGTAATCTATATTAGGGTTTTTGGTTAAAATTATGTTAATTTGAATCAATTGAACAGATGATAATTACCTTCTAACCCAAAGACCAGTCATCAAATGTCTGGTGGAGTATTTTTTTTTAAATGTGTGTCAGACAGGTTGATGATAGAAAGATGTTGCTACTGCTCAGGGGAAGTTGTTGGTGTCTTTACAAGTTTTCAAAAGCTTCAAAAGTTTTCAAAGAAAATGCTCACAAGTTTAGGGGAAGCTGAAGATTTCAAGTCAAATCTTTGAAAAAGAAAATGATACAGAGAGCAGTCAGAGATCATAAAGTTTGAAGATCAACAATCAAGTTCTCCAAAGTTAGGAGGTTTTCAAAATTTACCCTCTAATTTTTGGAGATTCAAGATAGTTACCGAAGATTCAGCAAGAACCAGTTCTTTCAAAAGAAGCAAGTCATTGAGAATCCTCCATCTCATTAACTTGTTCATTTCAAGAAGTTCGAGCTGATGCTGATCAAGAGGAAGTCCCAAGTGCCCGTTATGAAACCCAATGAAGATTTCTGCGGAAAGAATCTTCATCCGCATCTTTGCTAGCCAGTCAAGAAGAAGATTTTCAAAGATCAAAGACATTTAATATCACAAGCCTAGGGGAAGATTGTAGAGGCTAGAATATGAGGCTTGTAATATTAAATAGTTTGGGCTGGGCTTAGTGGGTTTCATTAGATTAGTAGGCTAGTTTTATTATTATGTTTAGGCTAGTTTACTATTGGATATGGGCATGGGCTTGGGTTTATGATTAGGGTTTAAGAGCCCAATAGTAAACTCATGGGATGGCTATATAAACCCCATGAGTTTACTATTCTAAGGGGATTGATTACGATTTCTAGAGAGAGAAGAGGGTTTACGATTTACTGTTTTGTACCCGACAAGTTCATCTTGTGTGCAAGATTAGGTTTTTAACGTTTAATCATCGTATTCTTCGTGTTTCTTCTCTTCTGTATCTTGAATCAATCATAAACGAGGTTTCCGCACTCGTTTGTGATTAAAATATCGTGATTAGTTGTTGTTTTCGGACCTACAATGGCACATATAGGATGGTTGTTACAACGACCCAATGTAGTTCCGTCCGTACATGGTTCCCTAAGCCACCACCATTGGGGAAGCAGCGACTCCACGTTATTAAATCTTCTAATCTTCTAGGAAAGGTCCATCCGCCACTGCACACTTCGTCCCATCACGACACATATAGTATGGTTGTTATAACGACCCAATGCAACTCCGCGTATACACAGTTCCCTAGGCCACCACCATTGGGGAAGGAGTGACCCTCCATTTATAACCAACAACTTTATATTTAACTTTATTAGGTCATTTTTCGTCTTAATGACTTAATCTCCAACCATGTACACTACCTACCCCTAGTTAAACATCCAGATGCTTTAGGTTTGTTAGTAAACAACGATAAGGCATTCATATACTGCAACAAATAAACATCCCCTAATTTACTGTTTGAGTATATACATAGGATGTACCAGTAGCGTATCGACCAAGCTTCCGATATACTGGGTACCTAATATTATTATGTATGTATATAGGATACACTAGCGGCGTATCCACCACATAATAATACAGCAAATGCATCACCTGTTCTCATATATAAATACATATTCACTATAATTTTTACCAACAACTCCCTCATCACTTAGCTATTTAATTTTCAGAGAAAGTATATACACATTATATTATAATCAATATAATTTCATAACACATATAAATAATTTAATAGAAACTTCATCAAAAAACACGAATATATCAATTGAATATATTTTCATAAATTCTTTATGTGTTGGAACATTCAAGACGAGTGAATATGAAGACATTCAATGTATTTGTTTCAAATGGGCTAAATGGGTCAAGTCTCTGAAACACCAAGATTTCGAGGATTTAACTTATTTTCTGAGTTTAGAGTTAACGTCTTGTCGATACTGATGTAAATTGGCAGTGTTCAACATTGGTCAGTTCGAATTGGTGTATTTTCAGCCTTGGCGATTTCACTTCAGATGTTGGCGATCTCACTGATGTGGTTAGCGATCTCGTTAAAGCTTAGCGATTTAGGAATAGTGTTGGAGATCTCGTTTTTGCCTTAGCGATTTCGGAATAGCGTTGGAGATCTCGTTTTTGCCTTAGCGATTTTGGAATAGTGCTAGAGATCTCGTTTTTGCCTTAGCGATTTCGGAATAGTTCTGGAGTTCTCGTTTTTGCCTTAGCGATTTCGGAATAGTGCTGGAGATCTCGTTTTTTCCTCAGTGATTACGGGATAGTGCTAGAGATCTCATTTTTGCCTTAGCAATTTCGGAATAGTGTTGGAGATCTCGTTTTTTCCTTAGTGACTTTGGAATAGTGTTGGCGATCTCGTTAATAACCTTAGTGATCTCGTTTATTCTTAGCGATCTCGTGGAGCTGTTTGGTGATTTGGAGCAACAAAACACTCGCATATGATCTGTAAATGAGCCAATACCTTCGAGACATCGTCAAGAAAACTTAATCAACACTCAAGATGACACGCGAGTTGGTTTTAGCAAAGAAACACCATCGGGTCGTTTACCTCAAACGAAGCTTATTTGATTTAATTTTGTTTCACTATTTTGTGTTGCTATAAATAGAACACTTAGGTTTTTTTAGAAAGAGAAGAGAGTGAGGCTGCTAAGTATGTGTTTTTCATGGTGTAATCTCCTTTTTTCTCTCAACACTTGTAATCCATTGTTCTTGATATAGCAATAAACACTGAGATTTATAGACTGTTCTTCGTGTTCTTGGTTTGATTCATTTGAGCTTCTTGATCGATCCGTTTTCCGCACCTGATCGGTCTCGTACTTGTGAGATTCTCGGGTCTAAATTGGACCTAACAATTGGTATCAGAGCTTTCGTAATGAACAAATCTCTTTGTTCTTGAGAATTTTGCAAGACTTAGCTCATTTTGGTGATGTTTTTGAAGATCGAAGGTTGCTTCTTGAGTGGAAACATCATTTGGAAGCTGATTTCATCCTCATATTCATCATCAGAGATCATTTACATCAGTTCTTGGGCAGATTTGTTCAAAAAAAGGGAAGAACACTTCAAGAACATAAAGTCACTATTCTTCATTTTTGGGGTTGATTTGCTGAGATTTTGAAGTTGCTATAGTTTTGAGTATTGATTCTCATCATAACACGAAGGTATTAGTGAATTCAAATCATCATTTGGTGAAAGTTGGTTGTTCATGTTAGAGCATGTTCCGGGTGTGGTCATTACTGTCCGAATTATGTAATTGTCTAGATTGTTGAAATAGCTAGGTTGCCAACGTACCATGAAGCGTACCAGATGGTACGCTGTAGCGTACCAAATGGTACGCTGGGTAGTCTCGTACGTTGGGCAGTTTACCTATAAATAGGTGAAGCTTAGCTGGTCAGTTTAGATTTTGGTCATTTGTCTTTGTGTTGAGAGGAGAGGTCTGTCCAACCTCTCCCGAGCTTCATTAATGTAAACTCCTTCGGTATAACCATTTGACACAATAAATGACTAGATTTTCTGTCTCTATCCTTCTATGATCTGGAAACGATTCGTATAGCGTTTTAACAGTGGTATCAGAGCCGATGGCTCAATTTCCAAATCCTATTTTCGTTTTTGAAGTTTTTGAGACGTTAAAAGGTTCAATTAGGTGAGATTCAGTGAGTTTTAGATCGATTTTTGATAAACCGAAGCTTTCTGAGTCAGTTTCGCACCTAATATGAGTGATTGAGTGAAGAAACTCGACGAATTCTGAATCTGGAGTGAAATTGAAGATTTTTGCGTTTTTGAGTGATTGTACGTCACTGGTACGCTGGTGGTACGCAAGACAATCTTTAACCACCGTACCAGTGTGTTCTTCCGCCGTACCATGGTCCTCTGGTGGTATGCATGTGAATCTTCATCAAAGGTACCATAGCGGTCTGGAGCAGTTATGCCTGGTACGCAGCAGTTACAACGTACCAAATAGTACGCCGTACCAAATGGTACGCCGCTGATATTGGTCCGCTGAAGTTTTGGTACGTAGGAGCTTATGGTCCGCCGCAAACTTCTAATGCATTTTTAGTGATGCAATTTTGTTCAGAATTTTTTTTTCACGCTGACCTGTCAGCACGGCCCCAGCTAGGGGCTTTGCCCCTTGGACCACGCAAGGGGCTGCCGCCCCTTGGACCCTGCTTCTCGGGGGCGCTGCCCCCGAACCCCCGTTAATCAGTAATAAATATCTGGGGGTTGTTTTGAAGAACGGGGCGAGGTCATGAGAATTTCAAAGAATAAATTAGTTATCGAGTTTACCCTTGATTCGGTAGTTGTGAAATTACAATCAAGAGTTACCAGATTCCGATACTTATCATGAATTAGTCGTCAAATTTCTGAAAGTTGTTTGTGGGTAGTCACGGTTTTTGATGATGGACATATATTCAAAACAAGTTTCTGATGATGGACAGAGATTCAGAAACTGGGTGTGATTACTTTGGAACGTTTGTCGGAGATTATCTTTCTACACAAACATAAAATATGTGATTCCATTGCAAGCTACCTGAAGAACACACTGCTTGCTGAGTTGGAATCGGGAATTGAATATGTCACATGTTTAGGGGGAAAATTGAGACCCTTGAAAATTTCAAAGTTTTATCTGATGAAAACGGAAAATGTGAATATTCAAAGCAATCAGTTCAGGGCTGACGCTGATTTGTGATCTTCATGAATTGGTAGTGTTTTCTAATGTTCGTGCGAACCGATATGTCAAAGTTTTCAGTTATGGTTTGGAACTCTCTGTCATATGCCTGATACTTTCTTGAGTCGTGAGATTCTCGTGTTGATCTACCGAGAGCACTGACGTGATGTTCTTTGACTGCTGAAATATTGGGAGAGACTTAATGCTGAGGCGGAATTTCTGTAATTGAAGATGCTGATTGTGTTGGTTTTCATAAAGAGAATGTATTACAAGTTTGTGAAGATTATGAATTGTTGTCAACATGCAGTGATGTTCGTGAATGTCTTTACAAATTTCCAGATAACGACTGATGAAGTGAACCATTATCATATATGCCGGTTCCAATTGGATGTGATGTGCTTGAAGCTAGGGGGAACTTTGTTGGTTGTGGAGATTGTACAAGATTCGGACTGTTTCCTGCGTGCCTGATATTCAGTCCAAGGGGAGTTTGCTGAAGTTCGAGATTTCAAGATGTAGCAGGCTGAGTGATGACGATTGCTGGAAGATAAAGACCTACATTCGACAGTAATGTCCAAGGGGGAATTTGTTAGAGCATGTTCCGAGTGTGGTCATTACTGTGCGAATTATGTAATTGTCTAGATTGTTGAAATAGCTAGGTTGCCAACGTACCATGAAGCGTACCAGATGGTACGCTGCAGCGTACCAAATGGTACGCTGGGTAGTCTGGTACGTTGGGCAGTTTACCTGTAAATAGGTGAAGCTTAGCTGGTCAGTTTAGACTTTTGGTCATTTGTCTTTGTGTTGAGAGGAGAGGTCTGTCCAATCTCTCTCGAGCTTCATTGATGTAAACTCTTTCGGTGTAACCAATTGACACAATAAGTGCCTAGATTTCTCCATCTCTATCCTTCTATGATCTGGAAACGATCCGTCTAGCGTTTTAACAGTTCATCATCTCCTACATCGAAGGTCTGTACACAAGTTTGAAAATAGAATATTTTTTTGAGATTGTTTTGATTGAAATTCATCATCTCCTACATCGAAGGTCTGTACATAAGTTTGAAAATATATGTTTATGATCGAATAGCTAAAGCTCCTGATTTGCCACCTCATGTGAAAATTGAAGCTTGTACCAATGATTGTCTTGAACTTGTTAAGTCCTATAGACAACATAATCAAGCTTTAACTGATAGGTGTACTGCTTTCGACCAACAGGAAGATGGCTATTTAACTAAAATCAAGTCACTAAAGGAGGAAAATGTGAAACTTTTAAATAATCAAAGTGTTTTGAATGCTCAAATAAACGATCTTAAACACGAATTGACCAATGCTAGGAATGATTACATAGAAGTCAAGAATGAGATTGATAGGTTGAGAATGCCTGACAGGTACTTTAGAAGCATATTTAACTGCACAAGTAACCTTGAGTCTCCCTTATGTCACATTCCTGACTCGATCCCAAGTATCATTAAGAAAAACATACCAAGTGCTATCATATCTCATCTCATATCTGCTTGTGATAACTAGTTGAATGATACACATGTTACCGATGTCTCGTGCAAGTCTACAAGTGTTCCCATTGATAGGAATTCCGAGCAGGTCATAAAGAATAAAACAGACTCATTGGCTAAGATAGAAGATGAGAAAGCGGGTATCTCATTTGAAGTCAAAGCTGAAAAAGCCAACAAGAAAAGGAAAAAGAAGAATAAACACTCCTCTGTAAAGTTTGATGATAAAGAGACTGTGCCTGATCCACGTAGTTTGCACAAGCACTTTGTTAAAGCCTATCAAGCTACTGCAGATATGAAGGAAACTTCTAATTTGCAAATAAAATAGGTTGTAAAAGGAAAAGTAAAGTTAACACCTCGGTCATCTGGAGTGTGGAGACCATATTTGAAGGAAACTGCCCTGGAATCGTCATCATTTGAGCAAGCACAAACCACTTGAAAATGCGTGAGCATTGGATCATCTACTCAATCTAGCTAAATCGGAAGAGATACAAGTAATTAACCGATTATTATATTGATCAAACGAACAATTACAACCAGTAAAATACTTAGAACAGACTCAGAGAATACACCACATAAAACACACACTTAAGCTATAATCTCACACGCTCTGTCCTTGATTACAAAGAACAAGACTACTATATATAGCGACTGGCCGAACCTCAGGCGAACCTGAAGTTCGTCTGATCCGAACCTCAGGTTCGGACCAGGTTCGGCTAGCAGCCAACCTTGTCTTGATATTAGTCTTTGTCTCGACTTGATACTTCACACGACGCACAGATCTTGTATCTACAAAAATTTAATAAATGCTCAAAGGATGACTCGTTCTAAAAGAAATAAATGCAAACAAGTTTGGGTTCCCAAAATACCATCAGTTGAGCCCAATGTTGTTTCAAATGAATCGACCCTCAAAGCAAACGATCCAACTCCATGAGTTGTGTCCACATTTAAATAAAAATATTCATTTTTAAGGAGACACCAATATGTGAGACGTAAGCCAAACTCAGGAAGTTCTGCATTTTATAAAACCAAAAATACAAAAAATTGAAAAACCCGAAATCCCCGAAACTAAAGTTTCATCGAATTTAAGCATTGTTTGAGGGGGAATTCGTTGAATTCTGGTCACTCGATTTGATATATCCGGTGAAGTTTATTGTGTTTGTCTTGATATAGTGCAGGAATAGTTCCACTTTTCGTTAAGTTCTTGTAAAGCATCAAACGAGGGAGAATAACAACTTTCTCTCCATGACCGTGCCTTTTGAAGCCTTACAAAATTATGTTGCTGATCAAATGAAGACCAAAGTGTTGAAGATTTTTCTAGTTGATCCGGAGTTGACTTAGCTGCTGATTCGGTTGCATCTCATGATGTCTTATTAGACTCTACCTCTTCTACTGATTGCATCCTCACAGTGTCAACAAGCTGAACGGTTCCTCATACACAAATTGTCTAATATTCTTAAAATTCAATACAAAGAGCTTCACAGTGTCATCCTCAAGTCATGAGTGAAGGAGGATTCTTTGATAGGTAATTTGGAAGATTAGTGTGGAAGATTTAAAAAAAATACAAAATACAAAATTTGAAAAATTGCAAAAATCACAAAATATGTGTTTTTCAATCTTGTTTTAATTATCTTAAAAACTAAAATGTCTTGTGTGCTTTATGGGAAATGATAGTACATCTAAATGTACATACTCGACCATGAATTGGCTTGGATTTGGTCAGATAGTACTATTATATGATGTGTCAGTAGGCTCATCGGTAAATGAAGTAAACTGTGTCGTGTGATACACTTGAATTAAATTTGCAAAATTAATGATCCATGAAGTTCAAAATTAACAGCCTTGGATATGCTCTTATAAATTTTGTTACTTGATTTCATTTTCTAAGGTCTTAAAACTTATGCACGCGTCATTTGTTTCTTCAGTGTTAAATGTCTGATTTCAAAACCTGAGCACAGAATATATCTGTTCACACGGATATACGATGGCACTTAAATGAGACTCATCTGCTTTCCGTCGGCAATGACCTTGAGTTCTCATCCGCTTCCATAATAAAACTGAGACACATCTGCTACGCGGAAGCGTTGACCTTGTGCTCTCTTGCATCCGACATTCCATCGAATAAAGTGAGAGGTCATCTGCTGAGGAAACTCTGACCTTGACGCTCTCACACCGCCAAAAATACTCATTTTTAGTCACAAATGAAGGAAAATCTTGACTTTGTGACTAATCCACGAAATCAGATCATTTACCTCTTAAGAAAAAGATGATTTTTTTTTTATCAAAATTAAAGTTGTGCAATAATACCTCCAAGTGTGTCTTGACAAATATGTAAAAATTGCTAGGAAGTTAATTACATATGGCTCTCATTAGATTCACCAACGTACCTAAAAGATAAACAATTCACAGACATAAGTTGAAAGAAAAGACGCTTGAGTTGAGGTCGATAAACAATACTGGCTACTTTGTACCTATCTGAAATAGGAAGTATGTCTTGTGTTGCAGGTAGATATGATCTCATATCAAGTACTTTTCACAAAAAAATCTCAAAAAAATAGAAAATTTCCAGAAAATTACAAAAATAGAGTCACTTTTGTGTTGCAATTAGCTTCTTTTATTTTATTTTATTTTTCTCTTAATTTTGCTTATTTTATTTAATTTTTCCTTATTTTTCTATATTTTATTTTATTTGATAAAATCATAGCTTCCACACATATATCATTTGAATTTAAATCTTAAGGATCCTAGATCAAGTATCTCTTTTGATCTTTGCAAATGTTTTAAGATGGCGATCATGTTCTTGATGACCCACATTGAATATCATCATCTTAGGAGAATTGTTGGAACATCCAAGATGAGTGAAGATGAAGACATACAATGTATTTGTTCCAAATGGTCTAAAACGGATCAAGTCTCTGAAACGCGAAGATTTTAAGGATTTAACTTATCTTCCTGAGTTTGGAGTTAACGTCTTGTCGATACTGATGTAAATTGGCAGTGTTCAACATTGGTCATTTCGAATTGGTGTATTTTCAGCCTTGGAGACTTCACTTCACCTGTTGGTGATCTCACAGATGTGCTTAGCGATCTCGTTAAAGCTTAGTGATTTCAGAATAGTGCTGGAGATCTTGTTTTTGCCTCAGCGATTTCGGAATAGTGCTAGAGATCTCGTTTTTTCCTTCCCAATTTTGAAATAGTGTTAGAGATCTTGTTTTTGCCTTAGCAATTTCGGAATAGTGCTGGAGATCTTGTTTTTGCCTTAGCGATTTTGGAATAGTGCTGGAGATCTCTTTTTTGCCTTAGCCACTTTGGAATAGTGCTAGCAATCTCGTTGATAAACCTTGGCGATCTCATTTGTTCTTAACGATCTCGTGGAGCTGTTTTGTGATTTTGAGCTACTCAACACTCGGATATGATCTGTAAACGAGCCAATACCTTCGATACATCGTCAAGACAACTTAATCAACACTCAAGAAGACACGCGAGTTGGTTTAAGCCGAGACAACTCAATCGGGTCGTTTTCCTCAAACGAAGCTTATTTGATTTAATTTTGTTTCACTCCTTGTTGTTGCTATAAATGGAACACTTAGGTTCTTTTTAGAAAGAGAAGAGAGTGAGGCTGCTAAGTGTGTGTTTTTCATGGTGTAATCTCCTTTTCTCTCTCAATACTTGTAATCCCTTGTTTTTTATATAGCAATAAAACATTGAGATTTATAGATTATTCTTCATGTTCTTGGTTTGATTCATTCGAGCTTCTTGATCTATCCGTTTTCCGAACCTGATCAATCTCGTACTTGTGAGATTCTCGGGTCTATTTTGGACCTAATAGTGTGTATACCAGCCCAAAAATATTTAAAATATTAAAACATTTGATAATGCTCTCGTAATAGTCACTATATTAAAATAGGGCTTGTAGAAACTAACCTTATCTCTTTACTCGTTTACTTGGACAACATCTCTGCTATGGTCCACGATTTAACCCAATCATGTATCGGTTTACATTAATGCAAAGCTATATATATATATTATAAACTGAAAATGCGTGAGCGTATGATCGTCTACTCAATCGTATCAAAATGAATGTAAAACGGGAGTGAACACAAGATGTAAATACAATGAACCTTGTATTAGACCACAGAGAGTTTTCACAGAAAGACAAATAGAAGATTTGACCAAGAAGTTCTTAATCTCTATAAAAGATAGCTATTTATAGTGATGAAACCCGATGGGCCGAACCTCAGGTTCGGACCTAGTTCCCCGGTGTCCGAACTTGGAGTTCGCCCAAGGTTTGGCCAGGACCAATCTTGCACCATCTTGTCTTGTATTCGATACTTCACATAATGATTAGGAATCAGGTATTAAAAACTCCCCCTCGACATGTACAGTATCAATTCCTTCATTAAAACTTGTATCTTGTATCTTCAATCAAACTCTCCCTCAACGTGACGATGAGTTCAATCTTGAAAACTTGATATTGCATCGTGTGTAATCTCTCTATCAACAATCTTCAGAAGACTTGAAGTTTTGATGTTCTCTTTCCACTTAGAAACCTGCCAACATAAATACTCTTGACGCAAAACGTCTCTTCGAGACTCCAAGAAATTTTGATTTTGAAATTTGACTTTGTATTCCGTGTTGATCAATCGAAAAGAAATAAGAACCAAAATCTTTTTGATTTTTAGAAACTTTATATCAAAACACACCTAAAATCTCTTTGATATTTTTTGATAGGAAAAGTAAATGAAAAACAGAATCAGACGCTATTTTTGTCTTTTGCGAGAAAGATCACAACTTGGGATCATATTGAACATAGCATGCTGAACTACATTTTAATTTCGATTATTGTAGAAAATAAGCCATGTCGATTACAGATATAATTTGTCCAACTTTAAACTTAGGTAGAATCATACTCATAACATCTGGATATGTCAAGATATTGATTAGATTTGCATTGACCAGTGTACCCCGCACTATCAGACATACTCAGATATGCTTTTTCTTATCACATTTTTGTGATTTCATTTGTGATTTAATCACATAATGATTGTATACATGATATAGTCAACTGTGTTCCATGCAAAAATCAGAACATTAAATCGTCTACCTTAAGGTCGATCTTTCGATACGCAGATAAGGCCTCGGATTTAACAAAATAAGAAAATAAAACAAGTTAAAATTGTATAACCCAACAACAATCAGGTCGGTACTCCCGTACACGCAGAGAAAGTCCGATGAGTTATATGAAACACCAATGAAAATAAAGCAGAACGTCAAACGAACAACAATCAGGTCGGCCTTTTGAGCACGCAGAGAAAGTCTGATCGTTTGACAATATAAAGAAAATCAAACAAGTTTAAATCTTTGCAAAATAAATACATGTATACACAGTGACTTCTCATTTAGTTTTCACATATCTTTTTCTTGATATATCGTGAGATATGCATCAAGATATTGTCTAATAGGTCAAGCATCAGCTTTAGTGTGTATCACATTTGAATACTTTCTGATTTGTCAAGCGTACCTTACACATCGATCAAATAGTCTTATGGCTTTTTCATCTATTTTATCCATGAGCCAGACGATTTAAGCCAATGTACCATCATTTCCCAATCATGTTGGATACAATTTCTCATTTTTCAATGTTTTTGTCATTTCAAATTTCTCCCCCTAAAAATGACTACTCTATTTATAGATTTTCGTTTTTACTATTTGAAAAACAACACACTAAAAATGACCATTTCTTGATGTAGAAACATTTGGCTTTTTTTGATGAGATTGTTGTTCCTGAGTCTGAACAGGTTTAACAAACAGTTTCTTTGATTGTAGTTGAGGTTGATGAACACACTTAACAACTATCTTCGGTTTCTATGTTGTTTGTGGCACTGAGACATCCTTGACTTGATAACCCAACCCTTTGTGCTTAAATTCTTGAATTTTTTATGACTCAACTTTAGGATCAGAAACAATCCTTTCTTTAGCCCTTCTTACAAATTTAACTTTAATATCCTTTAGCTTGTTTTCATAAATCAGAGATTTATCAAGTTCAGCTTCAGTCGAAATACTAACAGACTTCTTACTCTTATCAAATATCTTCTCATCTTCCAAAAATGATGAACCAGCATCAAATTTTGGAGCTTGTCCATTGATAATTTTCTTCTTCCCAGACTTTGACTTTATCTTTTTCTTTGCTGAAACCGGTGTGACAAACTTTAAATAATCATGCATTTCACCATTTGGATCAATAAACATTGAAGTAGATGGAATACTTGATACATCAACCGGTGACGGAACATTATGTAGATCAACCTTAGCACTTTCTTCATTCTTCTCCAGTTTGTAAATGTAATTCAGAAATGTTGGTGACAAATTGCAATTCTTCACTTGTCTTTTCAAATCAAGAATCTCAATTTTCATTTCTGAAATCTTCACTTGAGCATCCAACAGATCTTTCTGAGAAGCAATGAATTGTTCCGACAGCTCATTATATTCATACTTATGTCTTCTTCTTAAATCACATTCTTCCAAAAATTCTTCGGTTACCTTTTCCACTTTCTTCTTGAAATACTCAACATCTTTAGTCAAAATTTCGTTCTTTTCTCGAACCAAAACATTTTCATCTCGAAGTTTTGAATGGTCTTCTTGATGACTAATCAATTTTTCAGCAGCTTCAACAACAATTTGATTAACCTTTTCATATTTCTGTTGAACAGGATAAGCCTTTTTGAATAATGCTTCAATTCTGCAGCAACAATACTTCATTCTGAACTTCTTCTATGTTACTTTTATCCCCTTTATCATATATAACACAAGAGCTTGTTTCAGAATCAGAATCAGAATCAGTGACACAACCATCAATTGGTTTAGACTTTAAAACAATATCACAATTTTTGTTTGTCTGACAACTCATTATTTTCGGATCCTAACCACTAGATGCTGAATCATATGATTTTGAACCAGAAGAATCTGAGCCAACCTTCATGATCTGATTTTGTGCACATGCCTCACATTTTTCTTTCAATGCATTCCATTTATCTTTAGCAGTATAATACATTTTGATTTCATAAACTAACTTTCTTGAAAGAGCAGTTTTGATAATGTTTCTAGCTTTTTCTTCATTATCTGTATATTCCCTTTCTTCTAGAGAAAGGTGTCGATGAATTATGACATCTCCTCTTGCATCAGTAGGCCATTTGAATTGCTTATCGATTATCTTCCAAAACTCTTTGAAATGTTTGTTGATGTAAATCTCAAAATCAACTTTCCATTCATGATAATCTTCCCATTTCATCAATGTAGGTATCATATGACTAGCTTGTACTGCACTCATTTTTGAACAATTTATGAAAAACCAGCTCAATGTGCTTGAATCACTATTTACGAAAACCGAAAACTAACACTCCTAAAACTTCAAACCCAAAAACGAAGGTCTTAGAAGTGGATTTTGGGTATCGAAATGGAGGGTATTGGCCATTAGGCAAGTAAAAGTATAGATCTTTTCGAGACAGTCGTTTTGGCTGGTATTGGGTTCCGTAACTTTTTACGTTCTCGAGTTACGTTAGTTTTCGTAAAACCTCAAAATCTTGAATACTGTTCACCCGAACCTGTTCCGAACCTTGTCCGAACTTCGTTCGAACCTTATCTGAACAGAAATAAGCCGAATTCTTTCCGAACCTCAACTTCGGAGGATCTAACCACACCTGAATCGAACTTGTTCCGAACCTTGTACGAACCTAAGCCAAACTATATATGAACGTGGTCCGAACCTTGACCGAAACAGAAAAGAGCAAAACATTGTCCGAACGTAGAGTTCGGAGCGGTTATTTCTGAGTTGTCCAAACCTCAAACGAACTCAAGCTCTCTTGACACCATTTTCGCAATTTTGAGAGAATTTGAACTAGACTTTTGACAAGAACTCAGATAAAACCAATAGAAATGATTTAGAAGAAGATTTTCAGAAAAAATACACTCTAGATGATCAAATGAACTAAAAAACTTGAAGAATTTTCAAAAACCCTTTCAAAAACCCCACTTTTTGACTCAAAACTCTGAGAAACAGTGATTTCCGATCTATAGAATGAACCAAATGCTCTGATACCACTTGAAAATGCGTGAGCATATGATCGTCTACTCAATCGTATCGAAATCAATGTAAAATGAGAGTGAACACAAGATGTAAATACAATGACGCTTGTATTAGACCACAGAGAGTTTTCACAGAAAGACACAGAGAAGATTTGACCAAGAAGTTCTTAATCTCTATACAAGAAAGCTATTTATAGTGCTGAAACCCGTTGGGCCGAACCTTAGGTTTGACCCTGGTTCGCCGGTGTCAGAACTTGGAGTTCGCCCAAGGTTCGGCCAAAACCAATCTTGCACCATCTTGTCTTGTATTCAATACTTCACATGACGATCAGGAATAAGGTATCAACATAAACACCTCCTATGTTTATTTATGTGACTTATTATTTTTATAGTATCTAATTATTAAAGCTAACCATTTTATAGGTCAAAATAACCAAAATGCCCTTAAAGGCAAAATATCCTTTTTACTGATAATATGAAGACACACATTACTATAAGTAAACGCTCACCCCGAGATCGCCGATGGAGGTATGTCAGGTCCCAGTTAGGATTTATGTGACACCCTCGCCTGCCAGAAATCCTAGTGTAAAGACGTTTACCCTTCCGGTCCGCACAAACTTCTAAGTATCCGAGTAACTCGGTATTTTCAATACTTTTATTAGGTATCAACTTTAAACTCATATATACATATTTTATATATAAACATGTTCTAATATAAAAAACCAAGTCCCAATACCTTACGGATTGTTTAATATTGAATAATCATATTTCAAAACCCTAATCTCATGTATTTACCAAATAATTATCAAAACTCTTTATAAATGAAATAAACTTAGATTGTTGTCCATTATACAATTTTTTAATATAACTTAAAATAATAAACCTTAATTTAATCCCGTTTACTCATGTTTAGCAGAACAACATTACGAAACCCCTAATTTTGACCCGTTATTAATATAGATACCAAACCTTCTTTAATCATGAAATTAATGTAGGGATTTTTTGAAACACATTATTTTAAGATTACCGATAAAAATTCAGACTCTAATTTAAACCCGATTACCCAGTTTTAGCAAAACAAGTTAATTGAAGGCTTTTAAAGATCAACCAAGAGAAGTGTAATTGCTGAAGATCAGCTCTTGATTCCTCCTGGTTAGCTCGAATTTGCAGAGGAACTTTTGGTTCTTGAAGAGGGTTTTTAGATTGAAGATAAGTGAATTGGTGAGTTTGGAACGATGATTTAGGCTCCTATTTATACGTACAGGTGTGAATCTGGTTCCAACACGTCCCACGGTGACTAATGAAGCAAAAAACGATGCGTAGCAAGTTCAATTTGTTAAAAACAAGGTCTACAAGTTGAGATGACGAGCTTCCGTCGTTGGATGCCTGTCGCGGACCGCATTGCCTTAGCATACGGCTCGCGGTCCGCGAGCCCTGCTTATCCAACCAACTTCTCTAATTTATAAATTTAGTCCCTCGGCTTTGTTTTCATGCACAATTAACCCCTAAACTTTCATATACTTATTATTATATGCCTTAATTTTTCCAAAACATATTTCTAACAATTTCTAAGGTTTGGGTCATGTATAACGATAAATATAAACACATAGATACATAGAATAATTACATTTTTACCCTTATTCTTTCTCATTAAATATTAATTGCACATTTTTCATATACGTATGTATTTACTAAATCTTTATTCATTATGTATGTGTAAGAGATGACACAGATCTTACTACCTATTGATATGATTAAGTATGATGAACATGTGAGTAAATAAACCTTCGGTTTATTGATTTCACAAAGATGGTTACAAAGAACTCTAGAAAGAGATCACACACTTAGAAACACACAGTTAACAATGACTCAAATGACAGAAGTTCTAAGTCACTTGAACTCTCTCTAACACAAAGTATTTATAGTGATCAACTAACCAACCATCCAGCGAACCATTGGTTCGCTGCTAACCATCTGGCTAACCAATGGTTCGCTGCCTAGCTAACCATTGGTTAGTTGGCTCCCAACCATTGGTTAGTTGGCTCTAAGACTCACTAACATGCTCTAGGTTAGATACAATACATTAGACACTTTGTAGCATAGGATTATGCTCTAACAACCCCCCCTTAATGTGTAGTGTACCTATACTAACTAAATCTCTAGTCTATAATCTTTAGCATTGCTGCATCTGATCTTCAAATTGAAATTTCTTGTCAGCTATAGAGCTTGCATGGCTGGATCAGAACTTAATCAACTATTGAACTTGTAGGATCCACTGGTAAAAGATACTTCAATCTCACCCTTTCACCATGCTTGAGTCTTGTCACACAGAACCTGCAACTTTAGAAGACAATTTTTGTTACCAAAATTAATTTAATCTTGGCGCAAAAATTCTCTTTCAGAATCCAAGATAAAGATTTGAAATCAAAATTTTGTATCGTGTATCGATCGTTCGAAAATAAAATAAGAAATAAAATCTTTTTGACTTTTTGAAACTTTATATCAAAACACACCGAAACTCTTTTTGATTTTTTTTAAGTTGATGTTAAAACACCCCTAAAATCTTTTTGGATTTTCAGAAATGAAACATAAATGCAATACTAAATTAGGCACTATTTTTGTCTTTTGCGAGAAGGATCGCAACTTGGGATTATATTGAACATCACATGTTGAACTACACTTCAATTTCAATTACTTTGGCACATAAGCCATGTCGATTGTTGGTATAATTTGTCCAATTTAAACTTAGGCAGAATCATACTCATAACATCTGGATATGTTAAGGTATTGATTAATTTGCTTTGATCAGCTTTCCCCACATTATTAAACATACTCAGATATGATTGTGTATCAGCCTTTGTGACTTCACTTGTGATTTATCATATAGTGATTGAATTCATGATATCAACAACTGTATTCCACGCAAAAAGAAATAAGAACGTTAAATCATCTACCTTAGGGTCGATCTTTCGATACGCAGATAAGGCATCGGATTTAACAAAATAAGAAAATACAACAAGTTGAAATTGTATAATTCAACAACAATCAGGTCGGTCTTGTGGACACGCAGAAAGTCCGCTGAATTATACAAAACGCCAAAGAAAATAAAGCATAACCTCAAACGAACAACAATCAGGTCGATCTTTCGATACGAAAAAAAGTCCGAACGTTTGATTAATCTTTGCAAAATGAACACATGTTTACACAGTGACTTCTCATTTTTCTTTTCACATATCTTTTTCTTGATATCTTGAAATATGCATCAAGATGTTGTCCACTAGGTCAAGCATTAGTTTTTAATGTATATCACATTTGAATGCTTTTTTATTTGCTGAGCCTACCAAGCACATCAATCAATGGTCTTATGGCCTTTTCATCTAATTTATTCATGAGTCAGACACGTAAGCCAATGTACCATGATTTTCCAATTATGTCGTATACAATTTCTCATTTTTCAGTGTTTTTGTATTTTTAATGACATATTTTTCCCCTTAAAATTAAAACTCTATTTTTGGATCTTTCATTTTAACAAAAAATACAAAGACACTATTTTTTTTTTTTTTAATTTTGTCCCCCTAAACTACATACAGAATGTAAAAGAAAGAAAATTGACCTTTCGATACTGATACTCTTCAGATTAAGCTATCAGAATAATTTTCAGTTTTGTAATATGAAGCATTGAATTTAAGTTACGCAGGAAACTCCACACTTAGCAATTGCTTGAAGCTTGAACTTCACAGTCACTAACATGTCTTCTTGAAGAAACCTGCACTCTAGACAAAATAATCAGTTGATAAATGACCCGAAGCACACAGCTGGTCGACCAGTGTCTTTGTAAAATCATTTGCAGCCTTGCATACCAACTTAGGTCACTATTGCATTTTATATTTTTTAGCTTGAATTGAGTCATCATCAGGTGATGAACCACCTACACTTGAATCGTATTTAAAAAATTATTTCTTTTGAGATTTAAATTGTAAAGGTGTTGACTCAGTAAAAATTCTACCAGATACATCAATGAATGTGGCAGATTTATCAGAAAATGATCTTTTTGCCGTTTCAGAACAATCTTGTGCCATGTGGCCTTTTCGGCGACATTATTAGCACAAGCGATATGATCGATTTGGCTTCTTTTTGTCCTGGAATGCATGACACGCATATTCAGAATCAAAGTTATCATAAAAATCATTAAATACTAGAAACCGATTAGCATGCACCCATTTTAAAGTAGGACTGCGAGGAGTAGAATTTGATCCAGATGAGGATAACTCTTTGAACTGTTGACCAGCTCTAGAAGAACTTTCAGAAGGATTCTTCTTCGGTTGTTTATCCCCAAATCCTTTCTCCATTGTAGATACTAGAACCTAAGCCAAATGATAAATTTGATTAAGATTGGTATCCTTCTTTTCTTTTGGAACTTTCTTTGACATATTCTTCTTGTCTTTCTTCTCAAATTTCTGATTTTTACTACCTAAACCGGAACGTTTGTAACCTAGTAGCTTTGACAATTCGAATTGAGAACCAGAATTTCCAACTTGAGCAACTCGAGTAAATGAATATTTAAAACCCTTAAGTCATTAGCTTCTACCAATTCAGCGGCAACCTTTTCTTCAAATAACATCTTCTCATCTTTCTCAACCATTATTTCAATAGAAATTGCTTCATAATCTAATACAGTTCCACCAGACACAAATTTGACAGATTTATGATCACCATTTGTATTATTTTCCATTTGCTTGTTAGATGACTTTGATTTCTTCTTGTCAGATCTCTTAGTAGCAAATTCAGAATAATCTTGCTTTACATCAGAAGTTTTAACATCAGCAAGAGGATTAGTTTGAAAAACTAGATGCAGATATTGATTGTACTCTTCTCCTCCAAAAACTTTCTTGAGATTCTCATCTTGACACAAATAACTTGTAAAAGAATGCGAATTTTTTAGATTATGCAATTGCCAATTAAGATTATCTCAACATTTAAATATGATATCTTCTTCTGTGCTTCACCCAATGCTTTTTCTGAATCAATTAACTGCTCTGAAACTCTATTTGACAATGATTTTTCTCTTCTCATATCATCGTGTGCACTATACACTTCTTGTGTAACCTTTTCCCATTTCTCTTTGTAAATGTCAACATTTTTGTTCAACAACTTATTCTGTCGAACCAACTCAGCTTTAGCTTCAACTAGAATTGTGTTATCATTTTCATAACCCTTTGCTTTTGCAGCAAGCTCATCACAAGTTTGATTGAGAACATCAAGCTTTACTTTTGATTTCTCAAACAAAGCATCAAAATATTCACAAACTTCTTTAGCTTTGAGTTTATGTTCCTCAACTTCCTTTAACAACTTCTCATTCTCAGCAAGTAACTTGACAACTTTTGTCATGAGCTCTTCATTTTCATTTTGAAGTTGTAAATTCTGTTGATCATTTTTAAACCGTTTCTTGAGTTCTTCTAACTCTTGCAACATCAAACTCTTTTCTTTGATTAAGTTCTCATTTGTCTTAATAATCTCATCAGAATCTTCACATTTCTTCTTGTAATTTCTAACTCTTCTTCCTTCTTTTTGCTTGTAACAATCAAACATTCGTTTACTTTAATCAATTTCCGAATCTTTCTATCTTTTTGTGAACAAAATTCACAAGTAGAATCATAACCAATTACTTCAGAATCAGAATCACTATTCAACTTGCACATTTGCCATCAATGCTTGAAATGATTTTTCAGTGAAATAAAGTTCAGACATAGTTTCCATTCTAGCATCATTTGCTTGAGAGTGACAGACAAAAGCAGATTCGTCCGAAAAATGTTCCGTAAAATGTTGTGACCAGTCAATACCTTCATGAACTTGAGACACTATAGTTTTTTCTTCTGTACCATTATTTGGAGATGTAGTAGATTCGTGAACATGATTTTCGAATTAGACTTCTTAGATGGTGATTGATTACATTCACGAGCAAAATTTCCAATTTTGGAGCATTTGTAACATTTAACCTTTGACTTATCAATCCAAGTTTCCCTCCTGGAATAAAAGACTTATTTCCATGTTTCTTCATGAATCTTCTACCTCTTTGAACCAACATAGCAAACTGCCAATTCGAATCTAACTCATTCAGATGATCATCATCCGATTGATATAAGTCATCTCCAAATAAATCAGCTTCATCAATGTTACCAAAAATTGATCGACAGGAAAATGATATGAAAGTTGATATCAATGCAGCTAAATCTTTAGTTTTTTTTACAGGAATAGAACTGTGCATTGATTTATCGGGAGTTGTAAAATTGCAACCTGAAAAGTAACCAGAATTGTTATTCTTTCCAGCAAGAAAAGCTGTTGGAGCAAGATTTAGACTTGGACTAAAACTTGACTTAGCTTTAGCATTCAGAGTAGCTGAATTTTCACCAAAGTATAATTCGGGATTCTGAATGGAAGCATTTGCTGACTTTTTTCACAATCATTTCCATTTCGCGAGCTTGTAATTTTCTTGTCAATTGACCGAATGTCCAACTTAAATAATTTGGATCATGAGTTAACAGCAAAACATAATTTTTTCAGTTGTTAGACAAAGCATCCAGAAATTTCTCTTTTAATTCATCATCCTCCTTTTTAACCTGCACAACTTCAAGTTCATTTATTCAATGTGAGAATCTTTAAATCAAATATGATATTTTCTCATTCTCACAATGCCCAATATTATCAAATTCTTTCTTCAAAACTTTCTTTCGGGTCTTTTTATATTGGTCATTACCCTCGCATCATTCTTTCGGGTCTTTTTATATTGGTCATTACCCTCGCATCTTTCTTACATTGGCATTACCTAAGGATTTGATACATGCTTGAGTCTTGACACACAGAACCTGCAACTTTAGAAGACAAAAGTGTGGTTTTTCTTTTCATTTACCAAAATTAAGTTAATCTTGGGCAAAAATCTCCTTCGGAGAACCAAGATATTTTGATTTTGAAATTTGTTTTGTATCATGTATCAATTGGTCGAAATAAATAAGAAACAAAATCTTTTTGTCTTTTACAAACTTTACATAAAAAAACACACTAAAATGTATTTGATTTTTTTAAACTTATGCTACAACACACCAAAAATCTTTTTGGATTTTCAAAAATGAAAACATAAATGCAATACAAAAGTAAAATATTGAATCACACTCTATTTTTGACATTTTGCGAGAAAAATCACAACTTGGGATTATATTGGTCATAACATACTGAACTACACTTCAATTTCAACTAATTCAGCACATAAGCCATGTCGATTAGTGGTATAATTTGTCTAACTTTAAACTCAGGCATAACCATACTCATAACATCTGGATATATTAAGGTATTGATTAATTTGCTTTGACCAGTGTACCCCACACTATCAGACTTACTCAGATATGTTTTCATATCACACTTTGTGATTTTACTTGTGATTTAACACACAGTGATTGTATTCATGATATAGTCAACTATGTTCCATGTAAAAAGAAATAAGAACGTTAAATCGTCTACATTAAGGTCGATCATTCGTTACGCAGATAAGGAATTGGATTTAACAAAATATTCATCAGATTGCTCTAACAATAATGCATTCTTTTGTACTAGAATCATATTCATTAGATTGCTCTAACATTAATGCAACCTTTTGTCTATACCACAATATCAATAAATAACATGATGCATATATCAATTAGTTATGCACTTACTATGATATCATGTGTATCGTTTATCTTCCTTCATATTTTCTTTCGTAACTATACATGTTTACCATCTTACCCGCTGACCCAAGTAAGCTTATGCCCATGGGTCATACTTCCACCTGAAGGTGCAATTTTTGGTTTATTAATGCTCATAATACCCATCTTACCTGAAGGTTTGACATTTATTACATGCTTTATTCCACCTTACCAAAAACGGGTCAATTAACATTTTCAACACATCAAACTTAATCTAGAATTGAGTCCACATCTTAATTGTTTCACCCACTCAATTATCAACATGATTACTACTATTTATCAAATTAAGGAGTGCTCACATCTTTGCAACACTGAAATTATACACACTTATGTTACTTTCAACATCTAGCACATAATTACCCAATCGGTCATATTATACACACTATATAACACACTATAGCCCTATTCATCCTTACCCAGATGAGTCACATTATAAGCTTTTATAAGTCACACTATGGTGTTATCATGTTCACCCAACCAGATCACATTACACACTTAGTATAACACACCATGGTGTTATTCATCCTTACCCAACGGGTTATGATACACACTTTATAACAGCACACTATGGTGTCATTCAAACTTACCCAAACTGGTCATAACACAAACTTTATTATAACACACTATGGTGTTATTGACACTTTCCCAAAAGGGTTATAATACACACTTTGTTATAACACAAAATGTGGTTATTCACAGTTACCCAAACGGGTCATAATTCACACTTTATTATAACATACTATGGTGTTATTCACACATACACAAACGAGTCATAATACACACTTTATTATAACACACTATGATGTCATTCACACTTACCCAAATGAGTTATAATACACACTTTATTATAGCACACTATGGTGTTATTCACACTTATCAAATGGGTCATAATAAACAATTTATTATAACACAATATGGTGTTATTCACACTTACTCAAATGGGCCATAATACACACTTTATTATAACACGCTATGGTTATTCATAGTTACGCAAGCAGTCACGTTACCCACTTATCTAAACACAGTTTGGTTCATTCATCTTATCCCAAGCAGGTTCTTACAACTTTTACTATATTAGCATAGTTTTACTCATACATCCTACCCAGTCAGGTCATAAAACATACTTTCACATACACCGCTTTGATGTTATAGACACCTTCTAACTACAACATTGTACTTCAACTTATGTTACCAAATCACAAAATAGGCAACTATAATGTTTCAACTAATTTCATAACTACGCTTGTGGTCAACCACTTCAGCATACTTTGTAACATAAAGTATAATAACTTATGTGTTACCTCAAATCTTCAAATTTAGCATTATTTGATTGCTTGGGCTCCCCCCCCCCCCCCCCCATTTTCACCTATAATTTACTTAATCATTTAGATTTGTAATTAAATAATATGACCGACCATAACACACAAGTGTTACTCCACTTATCAATTCAACTATTTTTGCCTACTTTCAAACTCAACATCTCATTTAGGCATTTTCACAAACACTTAATGTGCATGAAAATGCTTAATCTACCGCATACACTTTTAATCAAACATAATTAGGTACAAATTAGTCAAACCAAGTCACCCATACATCATAAGAATCAACTTCCATTTATGAGGTTTTACCCCATCCCACAACTTCCAATAATGTTTGCTAAACTAGTCATGCAATCCAAAATACACACACTACTTAGCTATAATTAACCATATAATTGATTTCCATTCATCAACTACACTAATTGGATGACCTCAATCTTAAAAACTTGGGGAAAGAACTTATTTGATAACCTAAACGGAAACCTGAGATGAAAATCGTATAAAAGGTTTTGCTTCTATCTTGATTTCGAGATCCACTACACATTCTCACCAAATTTTGGCCTTGAAGTCACAATTCCTCTAAGCCCTAGCTCCTCCTCCCTTTTTCCCATTTTCTGTGTTTTCTTCTAATGAGGAAAACTATAGACTTTTCTCTTTAATCCCACATAGCACCCACATCTTTCATGACTTATCCTTAATTACCATTAACTCTAGTAACTAACAAAACGCTAACTAATCGAACGTCAATTACATTATATGGGGAGTCAGTTAGTACGTACTTCACCCCAAAAGTTCTCGTTTCTTAAAATAAATATATTTTAAAACAAAAATGGTTTTGGGATGTAACTAAACACATTTACCAACTTACCCATTGACACACATAAGTTTATGCCATGGGTCGTACTTCCACTCGAAGGTGTAAATTTTGGTTTATGAATGCTCATAATACCCATCTTACTCGAAGGATTCACATTTATTACATGCTTTATTCCACCTTACCCTAAACGGGCCAGATAACATTTTCAACACCTCAGAATCAATCTAGAATTAAGTCCATATCTTAATTGTTTCACCCATTGAATTGTCAACATGATTCCTACTTCTATTTATCAAATTAAGGAGCGCTCACATCCTTGCAACATTGAACACACTTATGCTACTTTGAACATCTAACACATAATTACCCAATCGGTCATTTTATACACATTATATAAAACACTATAGTCTTATTCATCCTTAGCCAGATGGGTCACATTATACGCTTTTATACGACACACTATGGTGTTATCATTCTCACCCAACCGGTTCACATTACACACTTAGTATAACACGCCATGGTGTTGTTCATCCTTACCCAACGAGTCATAATACACACTTTATTATAACACACTATGGTGTTATTCAAACTTACCCAAACATGTCATAACACAAACTTTATTATAATACACTATGGTGTTATTCACACTTACCCAAAAGGGTTATAGTACACACTTTATTATAACACACTACGGGGGTTATGCATGTGACACCCGGCAAATTCAGGTGAATTTTTTTTGACAAAACGAACATGAGCAATTATTTATATAAAAAACGCATGCATTCATACATCTAATAGGAGTGTTAGACGTATTATCGAGTCCACGAAAAATCACGCACGAGTTGAGTCGGCCGTAATCATTGGTGACTAAATTATTAAAATGCTATCAAACAAACACAATGTGCATAATTTGTAACTCCATGACTTCATGTGTACATGTGTGCTATTTAATGTTAGATGATTATGATTTCATGTGGAAACATGTGTTGATAGAATTACATGAACCGAGCCCTTATGTACACGTCGAACTTAGATCAAACCGTGCTTGCATACTAAATGTTGGTTAAGAGAATGAAGGGACCTTAACCGAAAACTTAGTGTACGTGAGGGAGGGGTACGTAACATCTCAATCTAAATCTTGGATTGAGATACACTTAGGAATTGAGATAAACTCCCACAACCAATTCCCCGAAATCACAACCACCTCCTCTTCTTTTTATCCCATTAATCGGCCGTTCCTTTCCCCCTCTCCCTCAGAAATTACGCAGCCCCTCTTCCCCTCCTCTTCTGGCTTTCGAAATCAGCCTCATCCCAACCCTCTTGCTCTATTTCTAGAGTTACCAAGGTTGTACTATAGCCCTAGTACAATCGCAGCAGTCAAGGAGGCCGTCACGGGCAAGCAACTGGAAAGGTAATCATCTCCCGGTTTTAGTACTTTCATGTTCGATAACCTACGAGTTTTAGCCTCTGATCTTGTGTGCTATAGCGATATTTATGTGCTTGGGGCCGGGACTGTGAATTAGTATATATATGTCAATACATTACTAATTTTTTTAGCCACACATGTATGTAAGTTATACTACTCGAAATACTTAAGTACATACTTCTCGATTCCGTATGTTTACATCCTAGAGCCAGCGCATGATTACAATAAATTATGGTGAAAAACTAATGATTGTAAACTGATTTCGAGTTTGAATTACGTTAATAACCAATCGGAAATCTTAGGATGAAAAGCTTGACATTCTGGTTCGTACATGGAGTTTAGTAAGGAGAAGATGACACAAGATAGAATAAGTTAAATGGTTTGCAAGCTGGGTTATCACCAAACATGAAACTGTCCTAGCTGGTAGTGTGCGTGTGTGTAGACTAGAGGGTTGCGGTTTCAAACCTAGTGCCCAACAGAATTTGTTTTCTTTTTATTCTGGTTCCTTTTAATCCTTTCAACCCTCCCATGAAGTGATATAATTTAGGTGTTAATTGGTGTTAGTGATTAATATGTTATATCTTAATTCTAATAAAGCACTAAATTTTTTGCCACATGTCTCATTATAAAGAGTCCACATCATCATCGCCACATGTCAAGCTCACAATCAATTGTCAATTTAGTAAATTATCAATTAAGAATAATTACCAATTTTGTCAAAGCTAAATTTTTATTTTAAAATTTAAATAAAATTAATGTAAATTTGATTAATTTACTCAATAATTTTAGTACTTTTATGGAAAGTAATCAATAACTTGTCAAACATATTAAATTTCTTAAATGTTATAAGAATTTTATATCAATCATAATTTTTAAATTTCTTGATCATTATATTTTTCTTTTGTATTTATCTAATATTATTAATCTCTATTCACCCCGTGTAGTACACGGGTTACTAACCTAGTATATATATATATATATATATATTTATAAAAGGTGTTACTTTTGAAGCAAAGCATGAGACACAAAATATATAACTACGCTTCTTGATTCTTATAACTTGCGTATTTATTTTACTAAACAACTTATTGTCACCACAACGTATCTTGCATGTTAAAAGAGGATGTAATTCCAAGTCGTGTTAATTTAGTTAAATCATTAAAGATTATGTGCGTATCTAACACGTGTAAATGGGAAATCATTGCATAAAATATATGATTGGTGTGATATAAAATTTGTTGACGTGGGTACTTGATTAGCATGATTATTTTGAGAAACGTGGTTACCAAGCATGCTTAAATGTAGAAATTGTGTATGCTTCTTGTTACCGCTTTAAAACTATTAGGGTGCATGCTAGAAACGATTAACGTGTGCTTGCTTGTTTCTTACTATTTGTATAAACTTGCTACATATGGAAACTTTCCTAAATGATAACATTTCTAGAATTGGAAAGTCCAACCAAGCAAACAAACAAAACAGTTCACAAGTCATCAACGTGTCGTCAGGGTCGATTGAGTCAGTCTCGTTGTTCATACACTAGAGTTTTACACAGTTACAAACATATAGGTGATTCGTAGGAATTCATCAACTCTTTCATTTAACTTTCTTGCCGAGCTCCCAAAGGTTAATTCTCGAACATTTTTCTCTGAGTATTTCAGTTAGAGAAAAGAGCATGCTACAAACAGTTCTGGTAATATAATTGTATAGTTGATCATGTATGCGCGAACATATAACATGAATTACAAGTCCTTAGATTTCGAACCGTTAGTTTATGAGAAAGCGAGGTAATCTTTGGTAGTACTACTGGGTTTGACAAACCCCACTCGCGTTAGTAGCTCTAACTCGACTGGATGTCGAACAGGTGTAATATTAGCCTAGATAGTATCATCATCGTCCGTGTTAGGCAATGGTGGAAGGCATTACAAACACAAACAGTCTCGCTTCGGTTGCGAACCACATAGTCATAGCATTATTGGCCTTGCTAGCTACAATTACTATTATGATTACCATGGCACAAACATTTTACAAACGTCTGTTATTCTTGCATTGAAATTCATGAACTCACCAGTCTTACGCTGACCCACATAGCATGTCTTTCGTAGGTCTTTGAGGTACGAGCACGCTAGGACGCATATTGCATGAAAGTTTGAACATTTTGATTTGCATTCCAACTTTTACGTTTGGGTTTATTTTCGTGTTTGGTTTGAGGGCGTGTGTTTTACGCAACACTCCCACTTACATTTTTACGCTTCCGCATTTCTTAAACTATTTTGGTGTGTTTGCATGGTTTGGTATGACTAATGACTCGGATCCTGGTTTGTCACACGCCTCGCGGTATAAACCCCGCATGTGGAAATTTGAGGGTGTGACAGATTAGTATCAGAGCCATTGGTTATAGTGAACTAGGTCTTCACTAGTACAAAAATTGGATACGATGACACACAAAAGTCGTCACCATAGGTACTTAGTGACGATTTTTTTTTCTTCTCAAAAAGCGTCACCGAAGAAACAACCATTATAGGCTACATATGGTGACATAAAAAATGTGTGACCGTAGCACTAAAACATACGTCACCGTAGACTAGAGGTGTCACCATAGAGTAGTGATTTATTTCTAGTTTTATCAAATAATGTTAATATAAAGCGTTTGTAGTGACATATCTTTATAATATTAGTGACAACATGTCACCAAATGATCACATCACTTTTGTTTTGTATGTCACATTTTCTAGGTAATTGACCACATTATAATTTTTCCAGTGTGACTATTTTTTATGTTTAGAGACACAATTTGATTTTTGAGTGTGATAATATGATGACACAAATTTATGTAGACATGGAGAAAATTAAAAGTGTGACTATTTTGATATGTTTAGAAACAACAAAATTAGAAATGCATGACTATTAGTTGGTGTGTGGTCACACATAAACACCCAACTTTAAATTTCAGAGTGACGATTATATTGTTTTTAGTGACATAACACGAAATTTAGATGTGACAGAAAAACGTGTTATATAAACATGTATTTTTAGAAGTGTCATTGTTTTTATCCTTTAGTCACGTTATCATTGAACTTTTGTGTGTCACCGTACATTTAGTCACACATGTTACACAAAAGCATGTCTATAAGTCACTTGTAGTCACATGTTTATTCAATGAATGTGATTTTTTATGTATGTTAGTGACAAAATAGTTATCTACCCCGTGACTACATGTAGTTAGTTATCACACAATTTTAGTTACATAAAGTGAAAGTTCGACACCTCTAGTGACATAACACAAATTTTAAATGTGACCAAAAACGTTTTATATAAACATGTATGTTTAGAAGTGTCACTGTTTTTATCCTTTAGTCATGTTATCATTGAATTTTTGTGTTTAGATTTACATTTAGTCACATATGTTACACAAAAGCTTGTCCATAAGTCACTTGTAGTCACATGTTTATTCAATGAATGTGATTTTTTTATGTATGTTAGTAACAAAATAGTTATCTACCCCGTGACTACATGTAGTTAGTTATCACAAAATTTTAGTTATATAAAGTGAAAATTCGACACCTCTAGTGACATAACACAAATTTGAAATGTGACCAAAAACGTTTTATATTAACATGTATGCTTAGAGGTGTCACTTTTTTTATCCTTTAGTCACGTTATCATTGAATTTTTGTGTTTAGATTTACATTTAGTCACATATGTTACACAAAAGCATGTCCATAAGACACTTGTAGTCACACGTTTATTCAATTAATGTGATTTTTTGTGTATGTTAGTGACAAATCAGTTATCGACCCCGTGACTGCATGTAGTTAGTTATCACACAATTTTAGACTATAAAGTTATAATTCGACACCTCTAGTGACATTACACAAATTTTATTGTCACCAACAAACAATTTATAATCACATGGAGCATTTTAGGTGTCACTATTATGTCAGTTGTAGTCACATTGTTACATAGACACATGACCCTAAGACACTTTTAGGAACACTGTTTTGTAAATAATGTGACTGTTTATGTGATTTAGACACAATTCATTAAGTACACATTGACTGTATATGCATATAGACACTAATAACTAAGTAAAGTGTGACTATATTTAGTTAATAATCACACTACTGCTACCTTTTAATTACATAAGATAATTTAAGGTGTGACCAAAAATGAACTACAACCACATGAATATTTTATTTTTAAATTTTGCTGCACCTTTAGTGACACCTTATTTGATTACATTTCCTTTATAGTGATGTTTGGGAAATTAATAATACCAATAAATGGGCAATATATAAAGCGGTAAAAAGGTGTTCTCAAATAAAATGAAAATATTCCACATATATTTAATAAACCATGAGTACATTATATTTCTTATATGCTTCCTTCTAAAATCTAAGTAATTGCCTTTAGCCGTCGAGCTCCTTGTATTCTTGCCAAACTTCACATTGGTATTGGTTGCATTATTGTTACGCTTCTCAATACTGTTAATGGTGACGAATTGTTTTGGACCAGCTCTGATCTTTGGATCTTTCGGTAGCTGTAGCGTTTGTGTTCCCCCAATCGACTCAGAATCTGCATTCTTCTGATATGGCATCGTCTGTGACAATTGCAGCTGATGGTCATCCTTCTGAGTAGGTGTCGGTTTTAGCGCCTGTTTTTTCTTATTACCTGCATCCTTAGGAGTCCGTGTCAAAATTACGTCCTAAAACAACAACATTTAAAGGGGAAAAATAACACATCAATTGTTTGAAACAAAATAAGTTTGAACATATAAATATAATGAATTAGGGATCTTAATGAAATAAACTTACATCATCATCATCATCATCTAAGTCAAAAATGACCATGTCCTTATCCCACATAACAAAACTTCTAATTGCCTCACCAACTGAAGTCGCACCAGGGATCAGATAAAGTAAACATGTTGTGTCACGGTTATCTAAAACCTTGTCAATGGACACTTTATAGCATTCGTCGGGGACTTGTTTGAAATGAACCATTTTTATATCTTCTGACAACTCAACAGTACCCTCGGCGACTATGGTTCTACGGTTTAAATTGCATAGACAACACTTCCTTGTCTACAATAATTTATAATTTAACATTAGTACATATTTTTCAAATTACATATATACCCGTATCACTGGAGGTGGAGGAGTGTTTGCTTTCACAGGTGAGTTACGTTGTCGTTTGTTCTTTTTTTGCCGTTTTACCAACTTCCTACATAACATTAGATTATTCCCACATGGAATGGTGTAAGTTACTGAATTATTGTAAATTGTTATAATATTCAAATAATAAGTTACTTGAGATTCTTGCTGCTGCAAAGCATGGTTCCGTTTGGCACCTTCTCTAAGATTATTGGGTTGGGTTTGTTTCACTTGCAGTTGATCACCTTGTTTCGTCAGCAACTGATCTTCAACGTTATGTACAATTGTTCCCTGATCAAAGAAGAATATTTTATAAAGTACAAAGACTATAAAAGAAATACATTTATTAAAATAATTATAGACTCAAATACTAAGTTAGGCTAACCTTAGCAGTATGCTTCTTTTTCTTCTTAAGTTCACCGACTGCTTCATGTTTATTTGCCGCATCTGCAGTTCCATTATTTTGAGACTCCCTTGAACGAGTCGGTGTGTTATTTTCATTAGCCATCATAACTCCCTGATCCTGTACACATGTTTGAAGTACAATCTTATAAATGAAGATATATGTATCAACTTACCGGACTGTTACAGACAAATTCACTAACCTGGATTGAATTTGTGGATTGGAAAAGTGGAATTTTAATCCCACTTGAAGTAAGGGCAGCCATTATCGCGGTCATCTATTCTTCTTGTCTTCTATACATTTCTCTCATCGTCATCAGCTCTTTGTCTTTCTTCTCAGTCTCTTTATATTTTTCCACTTCCGAAGCTTGGAGTAAAAGTTTAAGTTCCTCAACTTGTTTTTTGGCGGTACCTCTACTATTCTGTTTGGCAAGGAGATGTGTATAACTCGAGATGCTCGTCCCAACACCTCTTACATTGCCACGTCTTTCCTTGCCGAATTCTATCGTCAAGGCATCCGTGCCCGGTTCGACTGTCAATTCACCATCTTTTATCTTTTTATCATTTTCCATCTACGCAAGTACGTCATATAATTTGAGTAAACTGATCATGCAGCAATACATGTAAATTACAGCAACAGAATATGAAAAAAATAAAACATATATATATATATATATATATATATATATATATATATATATGTAGTCTCAGGAACTCACTAGTCGATTTCCGACCGCCATAACATCTTCACTTACTTCTCCTTGCTTGTCTTTACGTGCTTCCAACCACATTTGACTCTAGTTGTGTATCTGCTCAGCGGTAAGTTCTTTTTTTGCAACCTTGTTATCATTTATAAGAAAAGTGAATTACTTTAAAATCACATAAGTAATCATGCATACTTCTTTAATGAAGTATCCCACACTTACCAACTTTTTCTCAAGAGATGGATATCCACCTCGCCCCAACCTGTGGTTATAAGTAGACAATGCATGTGCAGCTTTCCTTTTACTCGACGCACTCTTCAAATAAAAAAAATGTACAAATCAGATAAGTCAATATATGCTAACTTGAATAATTAATAAATCAAGATAAATGATAATGTTGATCAACTTAACACTTATATACCATGAAATCTTCGGATATTGCATACGCGACATAGTCGTCCCACACTTGTTGATCAAGGATTATCGTCTGAAACCTTCTGGGAATCCTTGCTAACTTCTTCGGTTTGCCTATGTTTGGGTATATGTCCTTTCTACTACCTTGAAAGCTTCTTAGTAGTGTGCCTATGCGAGTCATAATTGTTCTCCTTTTGGTCTTCGTTGACTTTGTAGAAACGCTGAAACAATGATTATGATCGATAATGGTAGCTATAGGCTAGGAATTAAAATCATAACGTAGACAAAACAATTAATTAGATCAATCATAATGTACCAATAACTCTTCCCACAGCTTGTCTCGTACTTCTTTAATTGCATCCTTCCAACTATGAATACTAAAGTTTACCTTCTCCCCGCAAGATCGCCTAAGTAACTAACAAATTGTGCAGCGTACTTTCCTGAAAACCTGCCATGGTCATCAAACTTCACTCTCCATCTTTTTCCACCCGATCTTGCATGTTTACTTCGCATCTTCCTCATTCGTGTTAAACCCCTTTTCCTCTTTGTCCCCTCTTTGTCCTCCTCACATGAGTCATGACTCTTGTCATCGTCACTAGAATCATCATCATCATCGCTCTGACCAACTTCTTCGCGTTGATGATCTTCATCGTTATTATAACCAGCTTCACCACTATTATAATCATAACCCGAGTTTTGATAAACCCTATATTAATCACCATCATCTTGCATACGATTATCATAATTTTTTTCTAGTGCATATTCTCCTTCATAGGCCATGACCTAAACAATGTCACAAAGTAACAACACAAGACAGAGAACAATGAAAAATGTTTATTCATACTAAACATACAACCAAAGTATAAATAAACATAACCAGCACTAACCTTAATTGTAAAAGAAGATGATCCACGATTTCTTGATGAATAATGATCACCCTGTTTCCGGAGCAAGTCAATCGGCTTTGATTGTAAAATGAAAATGTTGAATGAACCATTATCACATATGATATCTGGAATATAGAATTCGAAAGCAGCAAATTGAAATTTGTTAGAATAAAAATGTTCAAAATTTTTAATTATTTGGGGATTAGAAATGTTAACGGCGCCAAAAATGAGATCTGATTACCATTAAACTAAGACTAAAACCTGGAGGGAAGGTTTCGAAAGTTTTGAAAATTTCGTCCCCTATATAAAACGTGTAAGGGAAGACAAGTTAATAAAATAATGGATTGGTTAGATTAATAAGGTTATACTTACACACACTATAAGTAATTGTATTATAATACTATTAAAAATGTGACATAATTAGACTTCCATTATGAAGATGACAAAATTATATTTTATATTAAAAATATTTGATAACTTAAATTTATAAAATAAAAAAAAAGTAAGTTGGTTTGTGTTTTGAACGTGTTTGGAAAATCTGGTGGATTATGATACTTGTGTTCGATAATGGACATTGACCAATTTGAGTCGATAATAGACCAACGGGTTCGATTATCAAATAATGAGTACGACTAATGTTAATTCGAGTCGACAATAATGTAATACTGTCGATTATCACCAAATGATTTTGATCAGTCAATAATACACAATGGGTTCGATCATCCCAGTTTGAGTCGATAATTCATAAATGGGGTTGATTTATCACTAAATGCGTTCGACTAATGCCAATTACAGTTAACATTACACTAATCGAGTAGATTATGACCAAATGAGTTGGTTTATGACCATTTGGAGTTGATAATAGACAATGGAGGCGATCATCGCAATTTGAGTCGATAATATACAAATGGCGTCGACCATCAATTTTGAGACACAAATTCAAATATGTTGTCGATTGAGTGGTACTATGACTAATTGAGTCGATAATAAACCAATGGAGTCGATTATGGGCGATTGCCTAATTTGATGGCGATTATATCCAAAGTTGATTTATGAAGTATCTATTAGCTTGATAATAAAACAATGGATAATCAAGTATCATTGGGACTAGTCGAGTCAAATGTGGATAATCAACTATCAATGGTCTTAATAGTAACCCAATAGGCCCAAACATACTATCATTGGTACATGTGGCCAAACGTACTATTAGTGTCTAACTACATAATAAACTATTATTGTAGTATCCCAATGTGCCCACACATACTATCATCGGGACATTGGCCCGAACATACATGGATCAGTTTGCCTAGTTGAGTCAAATGTGGATAATCAACTATCATTGAGCTTAATAGTAACCCAATGGGCCTAAACATACTATCATTGGTACATGTGGCCAAACGTACTATTAGTGCCTAACTACATAATAAACTATTATTGTAGTATTCCAATGTGCCCACACATACTATCATAGGGACATTGGCCCGAACATATAGGGTTGTGTTTGCCTAGTCGAGTCAAATGTGGATAATTAACTATCATCGGGCTTAATAGTAACCGAATGTGCCTAACATACAATAATTAGGCCATGGGCCCAAAGGTACTATTATTGGGCCTTGTCGACTCAAATGTGGATAATCAAGTATCATTGGGCTTAATAATAACCCAATCGGCCCAAAATATTATAATTGGGCCATGGGCCCAAACGTACTATTATTGGGCCAAGTCGAGTCAATTGTGGATAACCAACCATCATTGGGCCATGGGCCCAAGGTACTATTATTGGGCCTAGTCGACTCAAATGTGGATAATCAACTATCATTAGGCTTAATAGTAACCCAATGGGCCCAGACATACTATAATTGGGCCATGGGCCCAAAGGTACTATTATTGGGCCTTATCGACTCAAATGTGGATAATCAAGTATCATTGGGCTTAGTAATAACCCAATGGGCCCAAAATACTATATTTGGGCCGTGGGCCCAAACGTACTATTATTGGGCACAAAATACTATAATTGGACCTATTATAGTAAAAACCAGTTTCATTAACGAACCACTTAGAGTAAATTCGATCAAAACCAGTTATTACATACTCTGTACCTAGATTCATTTACAGAAATACGAACTAGGGTTCATCATCATTTCTTGTCTTCAATTGTGCGATTGTCAGGAGATTCGACCGATTGTGACTGGTTTACACGATTGTAAGGTATACGTTGTTACTATTTCAATATATTTGCTGTTGTTATTCTGATTTGTTGAATAAATTAGCTATAGAATGACACCATCATGAATCAATTTATGTGAAATGGTCTCATTTATTATTTTGATGAATTGGTTAAATAAATTAGCTATAGGAAAGCGTCATGAATCAATTAATGTGAAATGGTCTCATTTATGTTTATATCATCAATCTGATATCGTTATTCTCTGTTTTGATTAATTATCCATTTTCAGTCGATCGGCCTTTCAAAGATGGACAAGTCTTGGATGTCAACGAATAGAATGTCACGGGAGTATCAGGACGGAGTTCATAGTTTTATAGAATATGCTGTCACCAAGTTAAAGAACCCTAAAAAAAATCGAAAAAAATAGAAATTTCGTGCCCATGTCAACATTGTGTCAACCACAATTTACAAACCCTTGAGGAAGTAGAACATCACTTGTTCAGACATGGAATTGATCAATACTATACCATATGGGTTAAGCATGGAAAAAAGACAACGCCTCTGTTGATACCTGATATGTGTGTCGTGTGAAGTATCAAGCAAAGTACATGTTCAAGCCAAATCATACTTGGCCGAACCTGGTTCGAACCAGGAGTTCGGACTGGCTGAACCTGAGGATCGGATGGAGATCGGCCAGTCGAATATAAATAGAAGTTTGTTCTTTGTAATTCGTAGTTCTGAGCGTGTGAGATTCTCTTAAGTATGTGTTTCTGAGGTGTATTCTCTGTGTCATTTCTAAGTTTTTTAATTATTGTAATTGTTCATTTGTGATCAATAAAACAATCGATTAATTACGTTTCGATGTCCGAATAGCTAGATTGAGTAGACGATCCGATACTCATGCATTTTCAAGTGGTATCAGAGCTATCTGGTTCACTCTACTGATCTGTGATTGCTATTTTCGTATTTTTGAACGTTTTTGGTGTTTTCTCGAATATGTTTACGTGTTTTTGATCGATTCCTTCGAGTTTACTATGTCAAAACTGCTTCTAAATCATTCCTTATCATTTTTCTCGATCCACAGTTGCAAGTTTCATCAAAATCAGTCAAAATTTGCTTGTTTTTGAAAAATTATGTCGAGGTTCGGAGTTCACTGGTCGAGTTCGGAGTAACTGCTCCGAAGCTCAGGTTCAGGCAGTGTTCGGTGCTTATTCGGTGAGAGTTCAGTCAGTGTTCAGTGAGAGTTCGGAGTTTGGTCTAGTTCGGTGGAGGTTTGGAGGTCTTTTCGGACAGAGTTCGGTGTTCCGTAATTCGGCTAGAGTTTGGACTTTTGATTTAGGTTCGGACAGAGTTCGGAGCACAGGGTTAAGTTCGGATAGAGTTTGGCCAACAGAATTAAATTTTTCAAAGATGACGGAATTTCAAGCTTTTGCGGCTATGCAAAACGCAATGCAAACAATGCTGAATTTTGATAATGAAATCGGAACACGTTAGAAAGTTCCCAAATTGTTGAAATTGGAAGATTATCAAAATTGGAAACAACGATTTTCGGCTTATATAAGTACGAATGACATTGATTAGTGGATTCCAATCAAGAAACTTTATCCACACCCGACTGATGCGAGAGATTTCAAGGAAGTTCATACTTTCGACATTGCTGAAAGGAAAGCCTATGAGCTTGAACAAAAAGCTTTCGGTTACCTTACAATGGCATTACCCACTGAATTGTTACATCAATTCAGCACTTGCAAGAAATCAAAGCAATTGTGGGATGCTTTATCAGCAAGGTGTGAGGGTAATGATGATTATAAGAAAAGTCGGAAGAATGTGCTAAACAAAGAATTTGATAACTTTCAATATTATGACAATGAGAATATTACTGCTCTTGTTTCCCGATTTTCACATCTGATTAGTGAGCTAAAGGTTGTCGGAATTGAGAAAACTGATGCTGATTTGAAGGAAAAGATTATGGAAACGTTGCCTGAAAAATGGGAAAATTATGTTTTGCTTCTTACTCATGATAAGGATTATTCTGCATTAACATTTCACGAGCTTACTGGAAAACTTCATGCTCGAGAAATGGAAATGTTAAATTCTAAAAAGTCAACAGCTACCTTACAGAATCTTGAATTGTATCATGGTGAGAATAGTGCAAGCATGAGTGCTAAATCTAAGCCAAATCTGAGTTCAGCACCGATTGTTGCTTTTATGGCTGGACCTTCAGGAAATTCTGATAACAATTCATCATGGGGTTGTAGTTTCACAATTACAAATTCATCAAGTCAAAATGCTTTTTCTGCTGAGTCAATGGATGATTGTGCTAAAATGATTGCAGCTTTAATTTCATCGTCTTTTGGTTTGGTTATCAAAAATGTTGCTGATGCACAATTAACAAGGGATGATGATGCTCTTGATGATGATCAATTGACTGAATTAGATTTATCTTGGCAATATGCTATGCTGAGTCACAGATCAAAGAGATTTTTCAAGAAGCATGGAAAAACTACTTCTGATTTTCGTGAGAAATTAGGTTTTGATAAGTCAAAATTGAAGTGTTACAAGTGTTCAAAGCTTAGACATTTTGCCAAAGAATGTCAACAGGCACATATTAGCAAGTGTGGTTTTCCTCTATCAAGCAAGCCTGGTTTTACTCAACCATCTTCTAGTAACACAGACAAGGCAACATCTTTAACAGTTTAATAGGATGTTGTTTATGATTGGGGTCAACGTTTTGGATATGATTCATCAGCGTTGATTGTCACTCATGATCAGTCAGATGATTCTTGTTCGGATACTAGTTCCGATACTAGTTCAACATCAAGTTCTTATGAATCTGCTGAAAATTTGGAGAGTTTTGAAAGAAAATGCATCTTTGTTGGATAAACTTTAAAAGCTTTCTGAGGAATTCAATTTGATTAATTCAGATTTGAAGATTTCTAACGAAAATGAAAAAGAATTGGTTTTGAAGAACGAATGTCTGATTACCGAGGTCAAGTTGTTGAATGAAGCATTAGAGATTTCTAAACAAGATAAAATGAATGTTGAAGTTGCAATAGAAAAGATTTTTGAAGAAAAGGAAAAGTTAGTTCAAGAAGTTAAGAAATGGAAATTTGATGCAGAAGATGTTGTTTCTGATTTCAATAATTTGTTCGACAAGTCCAAGATTAAACTTGATTTACTTACCAAGAATGTTGAAGAATCTGCTGCTAAGATTGAAGCATATCAAGTTGACATGGAAAAGTTGTTAGACGAGAAACGGGAGTTGGTTAGTGTTAATAAAGTTCAAACTGCGAATCTGGATATTCAAAGGAGAAATGAATAAAAATTGAGAAAAGAATTTTTTGAGGGTATGGAAAATCTTCACATGCAGAAATTTGAAACACACAAAGTTGCGAAACGATTGATAGCTAATGAGAAAGAGTTAGATGAAGCTCAAAAGAAAATTTCTTATCTCAAGATTCAAGACATTGATGCTAATAGATTGCTCAACAATGTTTCAAATTCTCAAGTGTTCACAAGCTTCTTAGCTAATGATGCAAATTTTGAGAAAATGTTTGATAAAACTGCATCACCCCTTGCTCAAATCAAAGAAGCATTCAAAGAAGTAAAGGAACAAATTGAAGAATTTGATTATTCAAAGGTTTCATCATCTAATTCTGAAGAAGAAAAGGTTGTTGATAAGAAGAAAAACAAGAAGAATAAGAAGAAGAAAGGAAAGAAATATGAGATTCCTTCTGCTCTAAAGTGTGTATCTAGTTCATCTTCTGCTGATTATGAGAAATCAGCTACTTCAAGTGACAAGATTAGGTCTCAACCTGAATTTGATGAGAAGATTTTTTATGATCAGAAGAATGTGACTGAAGTGAAAGCTGAATTTTCTCGCATAGCAAAGAATGGACATTCTACATCAGAGGAGAAGGTTTCTGGAAAGAAAGTTGGTTTAGGTTTTCCTGGAATGAAAGGTAAAGTTGAGGAGGTTCCAGCATCTGCACCACAAAACTTGCAGAAGCTTAAAATGAAGCAAGTGAAGAAGGAGGTTTTCAAAGCAGATAAGGTTCAACCTGAGAGATTCCACAAGCTCAAAGGTTCTGATCAGCTTTTCTCTGATAAAGAATTTCCTCTTCATTGTGTTGATGCTCGGAAGATTTCTGAAGTATTTGTGAAAGATAAAGTTTCTTTTGATGGTTCTTTATCTCGAAGCCCAACATCCAAATGGGTTCATGATCACAGACATCAGGTATATGATTCTCATTTTGATCATGTTCGAGATATTCCTATGTGTAGCTCTTCGCAGGTACATCACAAGTGGGATAAGACAAAGCGATTTGTTATATTTGTCTCTGAACAAGGCATATTGCAAAGGATTGTCCACTACCTGCTGATTCACCCCAAAGGTTTCATAAGAAACCAGTTTTTGATAAACCTGCCAAACCAATGTTCTTTAATGAATAAGGCAGAGTTTTTGATGAAGTTGAGCCTACATTCTTTCTCAAACAAAAACGGTTTGTTCCAGTCTTTCAAAAGACTCAAAATGTAGGTTCATCATCACAGTCACATGTGATTGCTTCATCAAAAGCTGAATTACCAAAACAACAATAATGGAAACCTAAGGTGGTTTCGAAGCAATGCTTGGAAACTGGTCGACCAGAAACGATCCGCTTCGGGTCTTTTATGAACTAATCAGTTTGACCAGTGTGCAGGTACTTCTAGAAGACCTATCGACGATTAAAAAGTTGTTGATGGAGGCGTATTCTGCTTAACTTAATTTTCATGATATATTATTCTAATACCTGCAAATTTTCTTAATTCTAAAACTACAAAATATCCGTGTTGATTGATCATTTTTCTTTGCTTACAAGTTTTTTCTCAAAAAGCCAAAAATAGTGTTTTGTTTTTGAGTAAAATGAAAAATCCAAAAATAGAGTTTTCATTTTATAGGGGAGAATTGTAAGTAAGGGGGAGTAATTGAGAAATAGCATGTTATGGGAAGAAGGTGAATACATGCAAAACATATAAGGAAGGAAGGTGAATACATGCAAAATATAAAAATTGTGAGAAATTGATCAATGGGAAATGATGGTACATTGGCATACGTATCTGACTCATGAATAGAGTAGATAAAAGAGCCATAAGATCATTTCTTGATGTGCTTGGTAGGCTCGGCAAATCAGAAAGTATTCAGATGTGATATACACTAAATACTAATGCTTGATCAAGTGGACAACATCTTGATGCATATTTTATGACATAAAAAGAAAAATAAGTGTGAAAATAGTAATGAGAAGTCACTATGCACACATGTGTTCATTTTGCAAAGATTTAAACTTGTTTGATTTTCTTTATTTTGTCAAACGATCGGACTTTCTCTGCGTGTCCACAAGACCGACCTGATCGTTGTTCGTTTGACGTTCTGCTATATTTTCTTTGGTGTTTCGTATAACTCATCGGATTTTCTCTGCATGTACGAGAGTGCCGACCTGATTATTGTTGGGTTATACAACTTCAACTTGTTTTATTTTTCTTATTTTGTTAAATCCGAGGCCTTATCTGCGTATAGAAAGATCGACCTTAAGGTAGACGATTTAACGTTCTTATTTCTTTTTGCATGGAACACAGTTGACGATATCATGAAAAATATTATGCATTGTGAGAAATTACAAGTGCTATCACACAAAAAGAAAAAGAAAGAAAAACAGAAAATGTCTGATTATGTATGATAGTGTGGGGTACACTGGTCAAAGCAAATCTAATCAATACCCTAACATATCCAGATGTTATGAGTATGATTCTGTCTGAGTTTAAGATGGACAAATTATACCGGCAATCAGCATGACTTATGAGCTTCAATTACTTGAAATTGAAGTGTAGTTCAGTGCGTTATGATCAATATGATCCCATTTAATGATCTTTCTCATACCAAAAATAGTGTCTGATTCAGTATTACAATTTCATTTCTTATCAAGAAAAGCACGAAAAGATTTTCGGTGTGTTTTAGCATAAACTTTGAAAAATCAAAAAGATTTTAGGTTTGTTTTGATATAAATTTTCTAAAAGTCAAAAAGATTTTATCTCTGCTTTATTTTCGATCGGATAAACGCGTGATACAAATTCAAAGTTCAAAATCATATCTTGGAGTCTCGAAGAGACGTTTTGCGCCAATATTATTTAAATATTTGAACAGGTTGCTAATGTCACACCCCCAAAATACCACTAACGGAGTTTATACCGTTAAGGGGCGCGACTAGACCAGGATCCACAACCATAGTTACAAATACTAAACGAATCAGGGTTAGTTCAAACACAAGTTATAAATCAAAGTCTTAAATTTACATACGCAGCGGAAAATTAATTGTCCTTAGCACTAACCACGTGCTTTACATAAATGTTGTTTTAAATTCCCAATTTAGTTTAAATAAAAGTAAACATCTTCTGTGCCATGCCAACCTCCAGCGGATACTCCTTAGCGATCTGCAAAAGTTTAAACCACGCAAGTGTCAACCTAACGGTTGGTGAGTTCACAGTGGGCTTGTCATGCATTGGCCCGGTCTCATAATCATAAGTCGTGTCAAGATGTACTTACAAAATATTTAATTGTGAAAAGCAATGCTCGTAATTAAATCTCAGTTTATAATTGGTTTGTCCGTGACCTACGTCATCGGGTATGTACTAGTTCCGTAAAGTTAAAGGACTCAACCGATATCGCGGGTAGCTAATCCGTTGTTCCATGCTCTAAGGAAGTTTGTACCAAAGCTGACTTATTTTGTGGGGGCCGAGCCATCCCGTTCGGTGCGGACCTACGTCATCGCGGTTTTTGCCTCCCCCGTGTCCTCTCGGGACCACGGTCAAATAGGCTGATATTGTTCCTCCGTGCACTTCCCGTGCCACGGGGCGGAGTTTGTCAAACTCCAGTAGATCTACCCAACATCCCCTCGCTTTACAATTAATGGCACAATTTTAGTTGAGGACTTTTAAGTTATAAGGCATCCTTAGAAAACATGTGATATCATATGGTTTAGACTTTAACCTACACTAGCCATATTAAAACATTTTCAGTTTTGCTTTCAAAAATAGTTTGTTCAGAGTTCACAAGTGTTTCCCATAAAACACCTCAGTTCATCAAGTGGGTGCCAAGCATCCCGTGTTCTCATGTTCATCAGTAGGTGCCTAGCACTCTAGAGTTTATCAGCATTGTTTTCGTTAAGTTATTCGGTGTGGCCCAAACGGACTCACGGTAAGCGGGTTAGTGACACTCACCTTTGGTTGCACTGCTACACTTCAAGTGATCCAAATATAGTTGTTTAACGAAGACCTAGAACACGTTTAGGTCTTAAGTATTAGTTTCGTGTCTAATCTTTACTTAACGTCACTATGGCCCATAACATAGCACGTTGCAACTATGACTCGACATACCGACACACGACACCAATGGTTGATCATAAACAAGGGTTCATATGAATCAGATAT
>JBCNJP010000012.1:34734875-34996665 GCA_039602395.1 Deinandra increscens subsp. villosa
TATATAGAGACTGATCCGGCGGACCAACTTACTAGCGTATCAGGTGGTCCGGCGTACCACCTGATCCGCCACTGATCCGCTGGATCTATAAAACACAAACATATAACTTTACATATTCAAACTATCAAGACCTAGCACTAGACAACACAAAATGCTCTAACAAAGGCTCGTATCGAGAAGGAGAAATATGCGGAGAGAGCAGGATGTAATGAGTAAATGTAGGTTGTGTTAATGGTTGTGGCTTTTGGTACATTATTTTATTTTGATCCTTGTATGCAACAACTGAATTAAATGAATTGCCACTCTTGTTTCAGTTAGTAATTGTTTAATTTAATTTTAAGTTAACACATTGGCCCAATTAACTTTTTGAGTTAGTAATTGATTGATTGATAATCAAATACAAAAAATAAGAAAATAACAACAATAAAACATTCATCTGATTAAAATAAAGTAAGAGACAAGCGTTTCGGGTTATAAGCCACACATGATCCGCGTGACTCTTGATTCAGATCCTCTTTACCCGAACATCAGATTTACCAATTGAGTCAGGGCCCGGAGAAAGTTGAGTTGGGCCTTAGCCCATTACTGTTTATGGCTAGCGTTAACATCAATACCCTAATTCTTTCAATTTGACCGACCTCACATTTAGTGACACACCTTCCTCCCATCTCGTGATTCATATCAACCAAATCACAAGCAATTCGTTTTCCTAATGGCTAATCAAGGTATGTTATTTAATGTAATCATCGGTTTTTCTTATATCCTCATCTATATTTGAAGAGTTGATAAAAATGCAATATATTAGATGATTCGGACTGAATTGTTAAAATCAAGACCTCCATTAGATGATTAAGATATTGGGGCTGAATTGATAATTAATCAAGTCATGTATATTGGTCCTCTAAACTTTTATATATTTATTTGATTTCATTGGGTATTTTCATAATTAGTAATCTGTATTGATTACTTTTATTGACAAACAACCCAAAATTTAGACCATCATCCTAACATTTCTTTTATGTTGTAGGTTCCTCTTCTAGATTAGTCAACGAAACATCAGAAACTTGCTTTTGTACCTATCTAATGAATCCTAAAGACCAGCATCTGGTATGTTTAATTTTTATAATGTATTTTCAACTTTTTAATTAATGTATCGTATATGGTTATAATTAAATTTATAACACCATAAACTTTTTATTATCTTAAGTGCCAATTACTCCCCTTAATGATACTGACATAAAACTTGTTTTAATTAACATCCTATTCATTTGAATGCAAGACTGCCAATCAGTCCCCGTAGCCACAATGATGTTCAAGTTGTTAATATTCATGTGCCAACTGATGAAATATCTATATTCGTCAATCTTGAACGCATCAATGGTTCACTGTGCTTCACGAAAGGATGGCAAGATGTCATTCAAGCTTGCAATCTTAATGATTCAGCTTTTCTGTTTGTCACTAACATTGATGACAGTTATTTGAAGCTTACTTTCGTTGATGAAAAAACGTGTTGCAATCAAGACTCGTTCTACGTTGTTTTTTCAAATCTTACTCTAGTCAACTGGTAATCTTTTTTTAATTGCATCTTATATATTTGGTTATTATTTTTTGACAATAATATCAATAAAGACCCAAACTTCATATATTCATAGCTGTTGCTGGATTTATTTTTCGCCGAGAGGTGTTAAACTCTAGAGATGAAGAATAGGGCGACCATTATTGGTTTTAACGGTCGTGAGTGGGAGGTTGAGCTTGCCAAATCATACGGAAGGTTGTTTTTTCAAAGAGGTTGGAGAAAAGTGGTTAAAGATGTCCCGCTATTTGAAGGAGACATTGTGGTGTTTCAAGAGTATCCAGCTGACTCTCTGTTTCACATTGCTGTGTATAAGCGGAATGGGTTGAAAGTTTCTAAAACTTTAAGCTAGGTACTTTTCAGAAATTGAACCTTTGTAACGAGATTTAACGTTTTGTCGGTTTATGTTATTTTAATTTAACTAGTTAATGAATGGTTGGTTTTGCATAGTATTGTTAAATTTGGTTTTCATTTATCATGTTACTTATGTATGTGCGTGTTGTGAAGAGGTTAAAAACCCTATAGAAGGCTTCTTGTTACATCAAGTCACGTGTTTTGTTCATTGACCATGACAATAACATATATTTTGTCACACATCCAATGCTTCAATTAATTATGTGTCACAAAGACAACACAATACTCGTACATAAAAAAAAAGGAAACAATCACCATATGTTACAAATGGTCACATGGTTTTTTACATTTACCGTGACCAACACATATAAATGGTCATATACTAGATTTGAAATGGTGACACTAAAGGTTCCTTAACAGTTTCATCTAATAAATTTAACAATCACCATTTGTTACTTCTCGTGACATGTTTCTCTTAATTTATCATGACAATAATATATAAATTGTCTCACACACAAATTGAAACATGACAACTTGTTAATTGCGTGTCACTAAAACAACACAATACTCACACATAAAAAAAAGAGAACAATCACCATATGTTGCAAATGGTCACATGGTTTTTTACATTTACCGTGACTAACACATATAAATGGTCACATACTAGATTTCAAAAGGTGACACTAAAGGTTCCTTAATAGTCTCATCTAATAAATTTAACAATCACCATATGTTACTTCTCGTCACATGTTTTTCTTAATTTATCATGACAATAATATATAAATTGTCACACACACAAATTGAAAGATGACAATATGTTACTTCTAATCACATGTTGTTTACAATTCTCATGACCATTAGTTATCATTAGTGACACATGGAATTTGGAACACATATTGTAACTTTAACATATGGTGACGCACATAATTACTGTGACCAAATACCATAAGCTACAGTCACACCAAGCAAATGTTTAATGTCATTATGTTTTACATTTAGCTACATGTTTTTATGTCACTGAATGTGCTCCATTATATAGTCACATAAACAATAAATATACGTGACAATATTGCTATCTATAGTCTCATATAAGTAGTATAGAATTAATCACACACGATGTGTTCTGACCAAATGGTGACTTGTGGTCACGTTACTTTAAACTGTGACTAATCTTTGTCACATACCATATGTTTAGTGTCACCAAAGGATCGAATCATCAAACCAATGGTGACACAACACTCTAAAAACGTCACCGTAGCACACAACACGTACATACTGTCACATAACACTAAAAAAGTGTCACACGAATCTGACGGCCTGTGTGTCACCGTAGCCCATTTTTGTACTAGTACTTGCATATAGGCCAACTATAGCCTTAGAGTTGCATTAGTCATACACGAAAGCATACACTTGATTTGGTTACATATCGATATTTCATTCATTACAAGCATTTTAATATACATATACATATATATATATATATATATATATATATATATATATATATGATACAGACATGGCCGGTCACTCATCACCCCCTTCATCTACTTCTGGAAAGGGAAAGAGTCCCGCAAGCGCAGTGTCACATACACCCACACCGACAGTATCCCCGGCAACAACACCAAAAAGACGAAAACTTGGACTAGATGCCTCTCGCACAGTAGAAGATTAGGATTGGTACCCTGGGGCGATGGGAGGCCTGGTATGTCGCGAGGGAGTACCTTCACTCCCTGGCGAGGAAGGTGCATCAAACTCGACATACACCCTACCCCCATTACCTGTTACTTTTAGAGGACTATTTGCGGCATTTGTCATGATGGTGGGAAAATAAAATATGCGATTTAAATAATCTATTGGAGCCATTTCAGAATTGAAAAGAGATAATCAACTTCTTCGGACTCAGTTGGCTAACCAACAGACACATCTGAAAGCACAACAGGAGCAACTAAGGGATCAACAAAAATGCATAGTAGAACTAGTTGATAAGCTAGGCAAAACATATGCGGTCCATGATAACCTAGTAGAAGAAGTTCAAGCACTACAAGAGGAAGCGCAAGAACATCTAACCAGAATTCAACACCTAGAGGCACTGGCTGAACCGATTGAGGACCCTGAAGAAGAAGAGCCAGTAGAGGAAAAGCACCCGAGGAGGAGGAGGAGCATTCAGATATCTCCTCTGTTCATAGTGGAAACTAGATGTGAACTTAGATGGGTCGGGTTGTCCCCATCAGATTTATTATGTTGTGTTCAGATGTTATTGATTCGTTGTACCGTGTTTATGTATGTATCTAGATGATATATTGCAATAAATTCTTTGTCTCATTTTGGATATTTATGATTGAAAGGATAATGTCGGGATGTAGAAGCAGAAACCCTGCCAATCTGACAGCGGCCCAAATCAACACTTTGGTGAACAATAGAGTCGCCGCAGCACTAAAAGCCTACCAGAAACAGCACCCAGTGCAAAAACAAGGTAATGTTTTACCCCTCTATTAGCATGCCAACTCATCGAGGATGGGAGGTAACAAATACATATATTTATATGAATTACAGGTGCGGGCACCAGTGCGCATAAGCAATTTATGGATGGGAAGCCACCCACAATTACAGGAGAGACTGGCGTAGTGGGGATGCTGCGTTGGATTGAAAAGACAGAGTCTGTGTTTACTGTATGCAATTGTCTCCAAGAAAACAAGTTGAAGTTCGCTGCTAGTACATTAGAGGGCCCGGCCCTCACATGGTGGAACCTACAGGTGCAGATGTTAGGAATGGAAGAAGCTAATTCCATGAATTTGAATGATTTCAAAGCAGCAATCACTGAGGAATACTGCCCAAGAGATAAACTTCAGAAGCTAGAACGAGAACTCCATGATTTGAAGATGCAAGGGCCAGGAATTGAAGCCTACACTCTGCACCATAATGAACTAGCAAACTTGTGCCTACACTTTGTACAACCAGCATACAAGCGGATCGAGATATATCTAGGTGGGCTAGCCTCACAAATCCAAGGAATGGCGGTCTCAAGTAACCCTAATACTATATAGCAGGCCATCTATATGGCCCATAAGCTTACTGAAACAGCCGTGAATCAAGGAATTCTGCCGAAAAAGGGTACCTCTGCTAATGCATCAGAAAACAAAAGGAAATGGGAAAGCAATGACTTAAAATCTTCATCGTCTCAGCAACAACCGCACAAGCAGGGAAGGCATGATCACAACAATCGGGGTAACAACCAGAGTGATTCAAGCAACCAAGGCAAGTACAATGGGAGGTACCCCAAGTGTAACAAGTGTGGATACCATCACTATGTTCAGTGCGAGAAGTTTTAATGCCGGCAGTGTGGGAAAATAGGCCATGCCGTCAAAGATTTTCGTGGAGAAATCCAGACAAATCAACAGCAAAAGGGGTGCTACCAATGTAGAAAAGAAGGCCTCATCAAATGAGACTGCCCACAGTTGAAGCAGAATAACAACAATGGTGGTGGTGGTGGTGCTAGGGGCAGAGCATTCACTATTGGCAAGGGAGATGCAAAGAATGACAACAGTGTGGTGACTGGTAAGTTCCCTCTAAATAACCACTTTGCTAATGTTCTTTTTGATTCGGGTGCCGATAATAGTTTCATATCAAAAGACTTTAGTAAACTGCTAGGGATCGAACCAGTACAATTAGAAATTGCTTATTCCATAGAATTGGCTGATGGAAAAATAGTGAGTGTAACACACATTTACAATCAATGTAAGATAGAACTATCTGGCCATAGTTTTCATAGCGACCTTATACTCACCCCACTCGAAAGTTTTGATGTCGTTATCGGCATGGACTAGTTGTCTGACCACAATGCTGAGATCGTCTGTAACAACAAAGTCGTCCCTATTCCACTTCCCAACAGGGAAGCCATTTCTGTTCAAGGTGAAAGAAGCGGTACTGTCAAAGGAATTATTTCCTTTATGAAGGCGCAGAAATGTCTGACAAAGAAAAACTGTACAGCATTCTTGGCACTAGTAACTGACAATTCTTGGGAAGACAGGAAGGTAGAAGACATTCCTGTTGTACCCGATTTCCCCGACGTTTTTCCAATGGACTTGCCTGGTCTTCCGCCTCATCATTAGGTCGAGTTTGAAATCTCACTTGCCGTCGGAGCGGCGCCAATTTCTCGTGCTCCCTACAGATTTGCCCCACCTGAGCTGAAAGAATTATCTATGCAATTGCAGGAACTCTTAGATAAAGGCTTCATTCGACCAAGCACATCGCCATGGGGATCCCTTGTCCTTTTTGTGAAGAAGAAAGACAGGACGTTCCGCATGTCTACAGATTATCAAGAACTAAACAAGGTCACTATAAAAAATCGCTACCCTCTGCCTCGCATAGACGACCTGTTCGACCAACTCCAAGGATCGAGCTATTACTCAAAGATCGATTTTAAGGTCTGGCTACCATCAGCTACGTGTGAAGGAGGAAGACATTTCCAAGACGGCATTCGCACAAGATACGGTCTGGCTACCAGGAAGACATTTTAAGGTCTGGCTACCATCAGTTATGCCATTTGGGCTAACTAACGCACCCGCCGTTTTTATGGACCTCATGAATCAGGTGTGTAAACGTACCTGGACAAGTTTGTCATCGTTTTTATTGATGACATTCTCATTTACTCGAAGAGCAGGGACGAGCATGAGGAGCACTTATGGTTGGTTTTGTAACTGCTGCGACAAGAGGAATTATATGTAAAATTCTCCAAAGTGTGATTTTTCGATGTGAGAGGTGCAATTCATTGGCCATGTGGTTAACGAAAATGGAATCCATGTTGACCCGGCAAAAATCGAGGCGACCAAAAACTGGGCGGCACCCAGGACTCCGACTGAAGTTCGACAATTCTTGGGTTTAGCAGGTTATTACAGGCATTTCATTGAGGGCTTTTCGAAGATTGCCCAGCCCCTTACAGCGTTAACACAAAAAGGTGTCATTTTTAAGGGGAGTGACAAGCATCAGCAGGGATTTCAGTTTCTTAAGCAAAAGCTATGCAACGCACCCATCTTATCCCTTCCAGAAGGAACAGATGACTTTTTAGTGTACCGCAACGCGTCCGTCCTAGGTCTCGGTTGCGTGTTGATGCAACGCGAGAATGTTATTGCTTACGCCTCTTGGTAGCTGAAAGTTCACGAGAAAAACTACACCACTCACGATCTAGAGTTGGGAGCAGTGGTCTTTGCACTAAAGATTTGGAGACACTATTTTTATGGTACAAGTGCACAATTTATACGGACCACAAGAACCTGTAGCACATTTTTGACCAGAAGGAACTTAATATGAGACATCGTCAATGGGTTCGAGCAGTTAAATGATTACGAATGTGCGATAAAGTACCACCCAGGTAAGGCTAACGTGGTAGCCGATGCCCTTAGCAGGAAAGAAAATACCAAACCAAAACGGGTTCGAGCATCACAGCTCACAATACACACAGGACTACCTGATCAGGTCCGCAACGCTCAGATAGAAGCACTAAAGGATGAAAATCCGAGCAGCTGAATCGCTTCGTGGTATGGATAAACAGTTAGAAACTAAAGCTAATGGTACAAGATATTTCCAAAATTGGCTATGGGTTCCTTCCTCTGGAAATTTACGTAAGATCGTTATGGACGAATCTCATAAATCTCGATACTCCATCCATCATGGTTCAGATAAGATGTACCATGATCTGAAGGTAGCTTACTGGTGGCCAAACATGAAAGCAGACATCGCTACCTATGTGAACAAGTGCTTGACGTGTTCCAAGGTAAAGGCGGAATATCAAAAACCATTGGGGTTACTCCGACAACCAATAATTCCCGAGTGGAAGTGGGAACACATATCAATAGACTTTATTACAAAGTTACCAAAGACCCCTAGTGGTTGTGACACTATCTGGGTGATCGTTGATCGACTAACAAAGTCCGCACATTTCCTGGCTATAACTCAACCATATAATTGATTTCCATTCATCAACTACCATAATTAGATTACCTCTGGTGTGTGCTGAGGTGTTCTGAAAATATGGCAGTCTTTCAAACCTGTGTAACAGATGAAACTTTTAAATTTATAATACCTGATTTACTTAACAACTACCATTTCACCACATTACATGGGCAAGTATACCCATTGTGGGCAGTATAGTAGAGGTAAGTTGAATCGGGGTCGATCAGGACACAATGGAAAATGAGAGCTCCCAATACTCAACCTTTGTTGACGATTAACCAAACTCTATCTTTTCGTTTTTATAAAATAGTTTAATAATATATATATATATATATATATATATATATATATATATATATATATATAATGGTTTTTGAGTTTTAAGTAGTCATTGTCAATATTGACTAGAGAAACATACCATTAACTTGTAATCGAGTCATTGCGTTATAACGTTGCTTTAAGATTGTTTATCAGCGAAAGACCAACCATCTTTCGGAATCTTGGGTTGATTCACCATCTCCATGATCAATCGTCTACGAGGAGTACGAACGGTGTGTGAAGGTGGCACTGATAAATAAACAAACTGGTATAATGCCACTTACTTACGGGGTCCCTCAAACCGGCTGACTTACCGTACTCGACACACCGTCATGAACCAACAAGGGAACAACCCTGTGTGCCAGATTATTTAATTATGAAAGTAATCTTTTTAAGGGACTAAGGTCCGTTTCTTCCATGCACCGCTCTTGCGCATGCACGTCCGGCGTAACCAGAGCCAAGTTCACAAACACGTACCATCTCGGCTTCCGTGAAGTGATAAAATATTACCAACCCCCATTCCCAACCAAATACTTTCAGCCCGCACTTGTGTGGTCAGCCTAGTTTGCTTACATAGACATAAGTAACTTGAACATATCATGTAGCATGGGGCGCGAGTCACCTTCCGGATCATGCATCGTCCTCCGACCGGGTGTTACAAGTCCGGCCTTTGGGATTTCGACTCTCCAAATGGTCTGTGATGCGTAGAGCACGCTTGGTTTAGAAAATCAGTAATACACTTTCAAAAAAAGGGTTTTCACAAAGTCGTTAGACACACCTTAAAACAAATTTATAAAGATAACTCGAATACTCGTTAAATGTTAGTTACCTCCCATCAGGTGTAAGAGTTGAGCTGATCATTGCTGACTAGCTTAAAGATGTGCCAGGTAGTAAACGAAGAATTCCATAGACAAAATGTTTTCATTTACTAATACTGGTTATAGTTCTTACAGACTCTAACATACTTAAAGACTCGAAAAACGCTAAGTGGCTCCACTAATATAAAAGTGGGAGGGAAGAGGAAAGAATGGAGCAAGTTGACAAATGAGGTGAGGCAAGCTTTTATAGGCAAGATCTGGTTAGCGGAACGGGGCATGCCAGGCTAGGCACGGGGCGTGCTGTGTCAGGCGGCAGGTTTTTGTCTTCTTCTGTCGTTAGTGACACGGGCCGTGTAAGACTGGGCACGGGCCATGCTGTGTCAGGGAGGTCAATGACATGGGGCGTGCTATGTCAGGAGCAAGTGTATACTGAATCAGAGGTGGATCCGGGTCGGGCACGAGCCGTGCTGAGGCCGGTTTTCTTTAAAGTTAGCATTTTCTTCACCTTTTTCTACAAGATTCTGCTTCTTTTGGTTCTTTAACCTCAGAAAACCTGAAAAACTAAAAAGATAACAAAACCGACTTGTTTTGATGTTGGTAGTTAGGTTTATCCCCGATAAGTGAGTAAATTTGATAATAAAAATATGTATAATTTAGTGTTTTTTCAAATATCCCCACACTCAAGCGTTTGCTTATCCTCAAGCAAAACTTCATAATTAGGGGCTTGACACATCCCAAATCCTTCTTTCTGTGTTTTGCCAAGATTTGTGCTTTTAAAAGTTATACCTCCTCCATTTTCTGTATTTTTATTCCATTAACTTATTTTAACATTTTAGGTTTGAGGTAAGTTATTTATGACAAGCCTACTTAGAAATTTATTTAAAATATTTACTTACACACTTCACAAGTGGTCACTCGTCAGATTTGGGGTGGTGGACACTCGTAACAAGGTAGGATTAGACAACATATGCTTGACATAGAATCAAACAGCCACCGATCTCACCAACAGTCACAAGATCATCATGAGGTCTTTAAATGGGTAGGCTTGTGGTAATGGTAGGATGGTTTTATTCAGGAAGGGGTGAAAAGGTGTAAATAAAACGGACTATTATTTTAAAAAATTTAAGTTTTTTACTATTTTTTTAAAAAAAAAATCCTATACAGTCAATTTCCTTTTTTGCTTCTAAAGGGCTTTTCCCTTTTATGCTCTTTTTAAACAACGGGTATAAAGTCTAAGGTCCGATTAAACTTTATGCCTTGTTATTGATTTTCAGAAAATAGTGAAAACTTTATTTTTGCAAAACTTTTTGAAATAGCCGTTTATTTACTAAAATAAAAGGGTGTAAAAGAAAAAGTTTCAGGGGTTTTATGGGCTATTTTGCAGAGGGGGTTTCTTCTGCAAATATTATGGGGTTTTGAGAAATGAAAGGGTTTAGGCTCAAAGGGGCTTACTATGGGAGTATGTTTTGGTTAGAGAGTGAGATGAGAAAAGAAATCCTAGATGCCTTAATCCTTTGATGTCGTGGCTTCTGATTTTTGTCTGTCTTGGGACGGATTGCTGTGTCAAGTTCTACCTCTATCGCATTTACATGGTTTCTCTCGAAGAAAGGAAAAGAGCATGTTTTATAGTTGATCATGCTATAAAGGCTCAAATTCTCACTGTCAAGGGGAAACGGGAAAATGTAAGTCCGTATTAAAATAAATTTGGTTTCCTCTTTTCAATAAACATTTACCTCAAACTTTTGAGATATTTGTAAATTAATCGATTAAAATTTGATAAATGGGAGAGGAGAAACTTTTTAGACACATTTCTCTAAAAATAACAGATTTTCGATAAAATTTAGGCAGTACAGAAGCCAGTTTTCCAAGGAAGTTTTGTGTAAGGCTTGAGTTGGACAAAGAAAAAATTTTAGTTCACGAAGCTTACCCAAACTATTCCCATCCCCACACTCAGATTTCACATTGTCCTCAATGTGTGAAATTGTATTCATATTAAGGAAAATGTAAAAGAAAAGTCAAGGGTTAGGAAAAATCAGGCAGAGTTTCCTCTATAAACAGGATGTTTTACCTGTGGAATGATTACCACGCCATATTGTTTTGACCTCCCGGTCCAGTTAGCTATAGAGCTTGCCATGTACCTGTTTCTAAGCTACTCAAACCATAACACAGTTTAATAATAGAAACTTACAAACAGTGTATTAAACATAAGCGCAAAATGTTATCAATGTCAGATGTCATATGCATGGCATGTCTTCGTGCAAAACAAGAGAATGTCATACCTGTCAATCGTCACTCGATTCAGACTTTGAGTCGTCCTCCCTAACTTCGGCCGGTACAGGATCCTATACCTGCTGCTATCTGTCCATCATCCTAAATGGATAATGAGTGGTGCTTGAGACGAATCTGCAGGTATATGCCATATCTGTGAAGATGATGGCTGGGGATCTATGGAGATCCTCAGGGATGTCTACGTCGTAGACCCTGTAGATGAAGTAGATAAGACCTCTCATGTATAACGAGCTATTATCAGTCAGCATGGCGTCCTTACGGATATGGCTGCATAGGGCGTGAGGGAGATTCAGGGCTTCCCTCGTTATGAGGCTGTAAAATACCAGCATATCTCTTAAGTTGAACATCACAGCTAAATTCCCACGAGCAAAGATTGACCTGGTAAGGCAGTGGTGGATGTAATGGTGCAGTGGGTCACATAGTCTCGAGCTCCTAGTGGTGTTTGGTTCGTAGCCGGCCATCCTAGCGCCAATCATTTCCCAGAATTGCTGCCGGATTGCTCCATATTCTGGATTAGACTGGTGCTCCTCGTATGGCAGACACCATATTGAGTTTGCTAGAGACCCCATCTCGTGTCTCCGATAGATTCCTAGGTCAATCATGAACTGGCCCAAAGATTTATCATACCACACCCGCCCTAGTCTGAACCTCATAGCTCCCGGTTCATCTATGTACGTTATGGCAGGGTGGAACATAAAAGATGCCAAGAACTTGATTAAGTAGTTTCTGACCCCCATGGGTGAGAACCGATCAAATAGCCGCAAAATCAGCTCTGTCAACATGTCAGTGTACCTGTCTAGTTGGTTAAGATGCTTGAGATTTGCGGGGTGGGGTATTACGGCTAGGGAATCACGTCGTGTCATGAGCCTTTGGAGTCTTTGTCGGTAGTATCTCTCTTCCAGTCCATGGAAAGTGATCCAGTCTGCCCCTGAATTTGAAGATATGAAGATATGAGTATAAACTTTACCCCGAAAACGTTACAGTTTTTGATGATCAGACAGGTCAGCACGGGGTCGTGCCTTACTAGGCATGGCCCATGTTGATCAGGGATGAGAAAAGATGATTTTCGATGAATGGCATAGGGCGTGCCAGGTGGGGCATGGGTCGTGTTGTTCTTCAGGAGTTATACCTTTGAATTTATGAACAACATGGGGCGTGCTAACCTTAACATGCCCCTCGTTTATTTTCTGTTCTTCTAAATTTTTCCGGGAAAATCAATTTTTACGCGAAATTTTTAAATTTATGCTTGAACAGAGTCGCAAATCGCCGATTTTAACATCCCTACTAACCGTTTTTCCATAACTTCATCTATTCATTATGAATCTAAGCTTTTCTAACTTAGGGTTCTTGAGGAAAACTGTCAAAAATTACCCTAATCCTTGTGTTTTGGGCTTGATTGATAACAAAGATGATTAAACGACACTTATTCGACCTAATCCTACAACAGATTTCGTCCAATTCAAGCCAATATTGCAGATTTGTATCTAGCCCTAAATTGGCAAAATCCCAACTAAACTAGAGATTTTTGAAGAAGATTCAAGAAGTTAGAGATACTTACATGATGATGACGTGTAAGAGAATGCTTGTGACCTCCTGGAAGAAGATTTCCGTCCAGAGATAATTACTTGACACCACCCATGCCAAATGACGTCACAAAAGGGAGACAACCCCCTTTTGTCCGACTGTGGTCCCGTTAGCACGGGGCGTGCTTGGTGGAGCACGGGGCGTGCTGGACAGTTACTCAAACGTTTTTTAGAGTAACCTTTATTGAGAAAAAGGCGTCGTTTGTAACGTGGCGGGTCGTTAGTTTCTCTTGGCGAAGCGGTGGTCATGTGAGTAACTTTTAAAAACCCCAAATTTTCTTCATAAAATATTTATTATTAAAAAAGCTTGGTTTATTTATAGGTCGGAAGTTAGACCTGGTTTATTTACGTTTTGATAAATTTCTAGACTTAAGTTAACTAAAATCTTTTTTTTAGATTTATCGGGCGGGAAGCCCAATAGTTTTCTATTAAAAATTTTCAGATTGTCAAAATAAGTTTTTTTAAATAAATCAGAACACTTACCTGGGCCGAGGGGTATTATTTACGAGAATAACTTCCCTGGCCTTTGATGATTTCTTATTTCCTTTCTGATTTCCCGTTCCTTCCCGAGGATCCTTCCTGTGCCTAAGAGGAATGATTGCTGGCCGGACAATTTCTTTTGAAGGTGGAGTGTAGGTGGGAAAATTCAAAATTGAAAGATTTGTTTTATAATATATTACTATATATTAACTACATTATACTAATATAATATTTATATATATTTACATAGAAATAAAAGGAAATTTTTTGGTTAAGCTGTTAACGTGGATTTTTCTTAAAATCCTCGTTTGTGTCTACGACAATGGCGTCAAAAAGCTTGGTGTGTGCTGAGGTGTTCTGAAAATATGGTAGATTTTCAAACCTGTGTAGCAGCTAAAACTTTTAAATATATAATACCTGATTTACTTGACAACTATCATTTCACCACATTACATGAGCAAGTATACCCATCGTGGGCAATATAGTAGATGTAAGTTGAATCGAGGTTGATCAGGACACAATGGAAAATGAGAACTCCCAATACTCAACCTTTGTTAACGATTAACCCAACTCTATCCTTTGGTTTTTAGAAAATAGGCTGATAATATATGTATATATATATATATATATATATATATATATATATATATAATGGGTTTTGAGTTTTAATTAGTCATTGTCAATATTGACTAGAGAAACATACCATTAACTTGTAATCGAGTCATTACGTTATAACATTGCTTTAAGATTGCTTATCAGCTGAAGACCAACCACCTTTCGGAATCTCAGGCTGATTCACCACATATCCACGATCAATCGTCTATGAGGAGTACGAACGCCATAGGAAGGTGCCACTGATAAACAAAAAAAGTGGTGTAATGCCACTTACTTACGGGGTCCCTTAAACCCGCCGACTTACCGTACTCGACAGGCCGTCACGAACCAGTAGGGGAACAACCCTGCGTGTCGGATATTTTATTATGAAAATGATATTTTTAAGGGACTTAAGTCTGTTTCTTCCATGCACTGCTCTCGCGCATGTACGTCCGACGTAACCGGAGCCAAGTTCACAAACACGTACCATCTCGACCTCGAACGTATCATGTAGCATGGGACGCGAGTCACCTTCCGGATCATGCATCGTCCCCCGACCGGGTGTCATAAGTCCAGCCTTTGGGATTTCGACTCCCCAAATGGTCTGTGATGCGTAGAGCACGCTTGGTTCAGAAAATCAGTAATACACTTTCAATAAAAAGGGTTTCACAAAGTCATTAAACACACCTTAAAACAACTTTATAAAGATAACTCGAATACTCGTTAAATGTTAGTTACCTCCCATCAGGTGTAAGAGTTGAGCTGATCATTGCTCACTAGCTTAAAGATGTGCCAGGTCGTAAATGAAGAATTCCATAGACAAAATGTTTTCATTTACTAATACTGGTTATAGTTCTTACAGACTCTAACATACTTAAAGACTCGAAAAATGCTAAGTGGCTCGACTAATCTAAAAGTGTGAGGGAAGAGGAAAGAATTGAGCAAGTTAAGAAATGAGGTGAGGCAAGCTTTTATAGGAAAAATCTGGTTAGCGAAACGGGGCGTTCCATGCTGGACACGGGGCGTGCTGTGTCAGGCGGCAAGTTTTTGTCTTCTTCTGTCGTCTGTGACACGGTCCATGCTAGGCTGGGCACGGGCCGTGCCGTGTCAGGGAGGTCAGCGGCATGGGGCGTGTTGTGTCAGGAGCACGGGTATGCTGAATCAGAGGTGGATCCGGGTAGGGCACGGGCCGTGCTGAGGCTGGTCTTCTTCAAACTTAGCATTTTCTTCACTTTTTTGCAAGATCCTGCTTCTTTTGGTATTTTAATCTCAGAAAACCTGAAAAACTAAAAAAAAAAAAAATCATCTTGTTTTGAAGTTAGTAGTTAGGTTTATCTTTGATAAGTGGGTAAATTTGATAATAAAAATATGTATAATTTAGTGTTTATCAACCTCAATCTTAACAACTTGGGGAAGGAACTTACTTGATAACCAAAACAGAGAAATGAGATGAAAATCGTTTAAAGGGTGTTGCTTCCTTATTGATTTTAAGATCCACTACATAATCCTACCAAATTTTGGCCTTGAAGTCATAATTCCTCCTTAGCTACTCCTCCTTTCTTCCCCGTGTCTGTCTTTTCTTCCAATTAAGAAATCTCTAGACTTTTCTCTTTAATCCAATATTTACATACTTGTTGGATATTATGTGTCCTGACCTGGCAAATCTTGAACCCGACCCGGTTACGACCCGTAAGAGTTACACCGGGTGCAACGAACTCTAAACCCGCTTACTCGTTAACCGGTAAAAGAAACAGAAACGTTTGATTATATATATTATTTATAATAGTTATAAATAATTAATAATCAATAATATTATTATTAAACGGTTTAATAATAAAGGGTGAACAATATTTAAATAAAAGTGTTTTATTTAAATTCATGGTCGAGTTATACGTTAGTGAAATATTTACTAACGTTAACTCGTGGGCTCGCGTACGAGATGGGCTTTATATTCGAGAGGGGCCCGTCGCGAATTAATGGTCATCTAATAAATATTAGATGATTAGGGGATTAACCCTAATCACCCAATTTTGATGTCGACGGCTGAAAATAAAAGAGGAGATCGAAATCTCCTCTTTCTCTCCTCTCGACGCACACCCAAAGAAAAGGAAATCGGCTACCGCCGATTTCATTCCGCCGATCGTCGCCACCGCTTAGCTCGGTGGCCATCTTCGCACCACCATAACTTGGTGGTGGTTGCTAGTTAGGGTGTTCCGTCAGTCAACGTCCGTAGATCGCCTTAGGTCTAGAGATCGCCGCCTCGTATGCCTTGATCCGCCGCTCGGTTCGCCACCAATCGCCGCCGCAAAACCTGCCGATCACCACCGTGAAACTCGCCGCCGCTGCCGTTCGCCGTCGTCACCGCCGTCACCCACCGCCACCACCGCGGATTGCACGCCGTCACATGACCGTCGCCCGTCGACGTGAGTCTGACGCTTTTCGTCGTGCGCCGTCTCCGATTGCAATCGGATCTGAATCTGATTGATCTCGTAGTCTCGCGAGACAGGACGTCTGTCAAGACGTACTCTCGCGATGCGTAATGACCACGGGTCATAAACGTTGTCCCGTAGCGGTACGCGACACCGGACCACGAGAATAATCGCGATACGCGACAACCGTCTAAGACCGAAAGTGGTTCGTTCCGTTTCAACCTAGCGCTTCGTTCGTTGAAACTCGGTGTCTCGAACGTTTGTTCAACACCGCCAAGGTATATCTAAACTCACTATTAGTTTAGATTATTTATTTATTTATTTCTGTGTTTGCGTGTTCGGTAATCGGATCCTGTTGTATACTGGTATTTGTGTTATTTGAATAATTAGTTTTAATATATATATATAATTTGTTATATATATATACTTTATTCCGCTGCGTTACATAATTAATTATAAATTGATTCGGTAAACTCTTTTTTAAACTATTAATCTATCGGTCACGTAATTTATAAATATGTCACCGGGCGACCAGAATACCACTGCCAAATCCCAACAGTGGTATCAGAGCCTTGATTACCACGCGCAAATCGGAACCGATCGATTTTAAAGCGGTGGATTCGCAAACTGGGGTTAAACGCCCGAAAGTTGCGAATCAGATTTTATTTGTATTGCATAATTAAATTGCATCTTGGTCAACTTTATTTTTACCAATTATAATTGCAATTTGTTTTGATTGTATCTTATATGTATTCGGCCCGACCCTTGTTTGACTGTTGCGTGCGTGATTATTTTACTGTTATGGTTTGGCCCTTGTTTTGGCCCATTATTATAATAGTTTAGACTTTGGGTTGGCCCACATTTTTGGGTTCAAAATTGTAATTAGGTTTTTCCTTTTATGAAATCTTCTACTTTGGCAAAAGTTGTCATCAAGAAGACCCGAAGATCCAATCGATGTCAAGAGGCGTCTCAAGGTCAGTGGGAGCTTACAGAACATGCATGCTACATGAAGATGCCTGCCTTGTGGTTGTTTTGTACTTTTGTCCCGTGACCCATTTGGTCTTGCTAAAAGGCTCTAGCAAGACCAAAACCCTAATGGCCGAATACATATTCGCTGTGCTTGTTTTGGTTGCTTGGTTTAATAGTGGTATTACACACCAACTAAAACACCGAAATCCTTTTAAAAATGGTTTTAAATCTAAGAATACAATAAATAGGTTTCAAGTTCTGAAAGCCTTTACAACTTGACCTAAATTTTAAAGTAACCACCTTAATGAGTTTTGACATTTTCGAAAAACTCAATCAAACTTAATAAGCCATTTATTAACTTTTGACTGGTTACATAACTTGCGATAACCTAGTTGTAATTCTACATAATAGGTTATTTAAAATGAATGTCCCGAGTGATGATAGGGTTTATCGATTGTGTCCAACGATCACCAATATTAAAATTGATTTTAATATCTCTATCTGGTAATTAAAAAAAACTGATAGTTCGTGCCATCCTATCTCAAGTCAAACTTGGAACGTATTAACCGCAGCATCAGTGTTGGAGTATTTCAACACAGCACTTGGTGCCGAGGGTACCTTCTGAGGCGAGAACATTGGAGTATTTCAACACCGTGTCCGTCGCATCGACCATTTAGGATTACTATCACTTTAGATGTATATGTTCGTAGTGTTGGAGTATTTCAACACCGCGCTACGGGTGTGTATTGCTGAAGTGGGCACGGATGAGGCTAAATGTATCGCAAAATATACAAGTATGTATATAGCGGCCTCATATCGAGAGTTGTGACTGTGATTTCGTAATTGACACCCACTGTCAGTTTAGTTACGCAAATTTGCTCCTGAGACTCATTTGGCGGTCTCAAGTAAACTTGTCTAATCGAATTCTCAATTTTCTTATAAAATAAATCTTACCAATTTATAATAAGAAAATACTTTACATCGAAAATACTAATGTATTGTGCTTTGCTTATCATTTCATAACGGCTAATGAAAACAAATCCCTTCTCCTTTTAAATCAGTCCTCTAGTAGGACAAATCAAATAACACCAACTTTCATCTTGTTGAAACAAACTCAGAAAATGTTCTGAGATTTTTCATAAACTCTATGTCTTGAAGAGCCCAATCGCCGTAGTTGTGTTCCTTATAGGCAATAACGCGCCTGGATTAAATAACATAACACTAACACCTCTAAGGTAGATAGTATTATGTAGGCTCGCATGTTTCCTGATAGTCAGCAAAAATGCAAGACTTGAGTATCAATGACATAACAACAAGCTTAACTGCATGTTTCGTTTCTCGATGGAGAAGAGCTCCATTCAAGGATCTTCTCCATAGGGCCATGTCATTAAGATGAAAGGGTCCCAGTATCACTTGGTTACCCCACGAGTATCTGGGCTTATACCTTTTCACTACCATATAACCAGTAAATACTGTGTGCTTTAGTGAAAAGTTCAACCAGTTAATAGCATTATGCTCAATTGACACTTCGTGTGTCATAGGTGATTGCTACCGTGTTAAAAAGCCCCGTACCAAGAAAAGAGTATCGACTCTAAGGGCAATAAAAGGTTGTGATCATCTGGCATCAACGCCCATGGCAAAAGATTTGTACAATCATTGATGCCTCATCATGACAAGCACCAGTGCTCCAAACAACAAATCGGGTACTATACACTACCCTGTTAAGCTCAAATAAAATGGAGAACGTTAGACTTCTCTGTTGGTATTCAAACTATTGTTATTAGATTTTCACGGGTTTTCCCCAACGCATGCATGCATGCCTTGTACGAACGTGAAAATAAGAAAAGCTTAATCGAGGGACACATGATTCGAATTACCCTTTTAGGCCATTTGCTTTCAATCATGTCTTTTACTCCTTGGTAGTATTAGAACCAAGTGGTTGTTTTGACCTAGCTCGTCTGGGATTAACACTTTGCTTTTCACTGATTTTATATCAGACTAATAACACAAGTTGATGTTTCTTTATGAAACATACCTGGTTCTAATGATTCTTGTTTGTGACTTATTCGTGTAAGCAAGACATGCATAAAAGGATACGGCCCAACTGGATCCTATGATCCACCATGGGATTAAGTTTCCTAATATGTGTCATGCTTTCACGAACTCACAATCAAACCCTTCACTCATTTGAGTGAACTGTTAAATGTTCTTCCTAGGCTCAGACACTCTTGTGTTGGTAAACCTAAAAAGACCATATAACAAGAATCATAAAAGTTACTTCATAACTATGATGGTAATCATAGTGAATATGCTTATGGCTATAAGCATCAATGAGAATTCTTGAATTGTACAAGAACATTTCAAAATGAAGTCAAAGAACCAGCTTTACATATACGATCACAATTCTAAGTCTGATCGTAATAAAGAATACCTAAGCTTGACGAATCCTAAAATCATCTTAAGATATGTGAAAGATTTTTCACTAATCTGGTCCTACATGCACAGCCTTGGCCTGAGCACATGATAGGAATCAAACGATGCTTGTCAACGTTTGAAAGATGATATATAGGAAGTATTTGCCATACACACCCCTATTGAGTAGCACGCTCTTCATCACCACTCGCTTGATAGATCTAGTATCGAATGTCTTTGGACAATGAGAATTTATTCTCGTTAGATACTACATATAAAAATGGATACTACTTCCACCATCCATATGGAATTCTAATTCCACACAGAAGATAGAAAGTTGTGTCCTGGCTTCTGAAATGGAATGTTAAGTTCCCGAGGTATTTAACTGGAACTAGAAGTAAAGGACATTGATCTTGAAGTAGTTCAAGAGTCACAAATCCATTGTTCGCATATCTCCTGACCAACAAAAGATTGTTGTATTAAGCAGGAAATACATATTTAAACACACTTGCAAATTCAAAATTGCAATATCAGATCTTGAATCTGAGAATGGCTTAATGCCATAATTGGTGTGTTTACATAAAGGCTAGTGGGAGCACTATATCAATCCTCACCCGTATGACGATGATATACTGAAAGATAGAATAAAATCCTTATGTGATTTTACATAATGTGGATTTTATGGTACAAAGAATTCAAAAGAAGTTTCTTAATGGATAGAGATCCACATATGTAAGCAACTTCTAGGGCATACATAAAGGCTAGTGGGAGCACTATATCAATCCTCACCCGTATGACGATGATATACTGAAAGATAGAATAAAATCCTTACGTGATTTTACATAATGTGGATTTTATGGTACAAAGAATTCAAAAGAAGTTTCTTAATGGATAGAGATCCACATATGTAAGCAACTTCTAGGGCATACATAAAGGCTAGTGGGAGCACTATATCAATCCTCACCCGTATGACGATGATATACTGAAAGATAGAATAAAATCCTTACGTGATTTTACATAATGTGGATTTTATGGTACAAAGAATTCAAAAGAAGTTTCTTAATGGATAGAGATCCACAGGTATAAGCAACTTCTAGGGCAATAAGATCACACATTGAATATGTGATTAAACAAATATGTCACTGTACAGAGTTACACTAGTGACATCAAAAGGGACAGATCACTGTACAGAGTTACACTGAGGTTGTCACTGTACTGGGTTACACTATGGACACATAAAAGGGGAAAAATCAATGTACGCAAGCTACATTGATATCGTGAATTGTTGAACACAATACACTAAGTTGCATTGGTATTAACATTCACGGTGTAGAAATACACTACTACGAGTTTTCATGACTGACCAAGACATCTCTTGCTCATAATAAAGATTTTACATTGTGGCAGATTCCACAACTAAATCTAAATTAATTAGCCAAACTCAAGTGATACTAAACTGCTGCTTGTCTGAAAGGTTGAGAAGGATTCTTGACATGGTTAGAGTTTTAACCAAACAAGACATTGTGATCACACAGTAACTATGGTGAATACCAAGGATCACTATGATCACAAAACCAGCACACTTTGAGGAAATTCCACTATTCAGAGAAATACTGGAACTATGAAATATTGGATAACCAAAATGATAGCACATTTCAAAACCTGGTCGGTAAAATAATGAATTTTAAGACTCATTAACCTCATACTAATGATGTTCGACCAATATACACTAAATGTATGTTTTGAACTAGTATTTGGATGTACGAACTCTAACAGTTATACATTATCATCTGGCTTCCTCTAAAGGATTAGACCTAAAAGCTAAATTCTATAACTGTGTTCGATTTTAATATGTTTAAATCCATGAATAAGTGCATATTATTCCTCATAGTCGATCAGAATTGTGGACACGAATCTGATGTGAGACTACTTGTGACTTTGGATCAAGACATTGACAATACAAGTTCACATGTATCTTTCATAATGAATCTGAGGAATAGATATATTATTCTAGACTGTCCGTAGTCGTTCAGACTCGTGGGAACGAATCTGAAGTAAGACTATTCTGACTCTGGACTCAATGGTTGACAATCCAGACTCACAGACCTCATTGTGGAATGATGTTGGACGTAACTCGCATCAAACCATCTTCATGGATTCAATCATTAGATGGATTTGATTATTGGTATACTCATTACTATCCTTAGACCTGAGATACATGAGCGACCTCCCCTTTACCAAAGACTGTTCTTTGATTGTAGCTTAACGCTGTCGCGTAACTGCTAGTCATAACGGCTACTTTTGGGAATGGATCTGAAGTTCAGTGGGAGCTGCATGTAGTCGAGATGGGATTCTGTACTCTTGCACTAATCATGCAACAGCTAGACATCGTGGCGCCCTCGTTGATTCCAAGTGTAAAGTGTAAGGCGTTACCCAAACCTACTGTGTGTTTGTTTTGGACCACTTCGAATCTATATCGAGAAACATAATGATTGAACATTAGATGAGAATGAATTGAATCCATGTCCATCGTTCAATTGATGTCATATACGGAAGGGATACAATGACTTCGAATTACCGCAAGTCTAATATCAGTTGCTCTCAACAGATATGCCTTGGTTGTTGACTTGAAGTGTCATAACTGGTTGGGACAGTCATGTGTAGCTAGAGCACCTCTGTCTGTTTCTTAGATCTTGTCGCGATCAGTCCAAGTGGGAGACTGTTGGATATTATGTGTCCTGACCCGACAAATCTTGAACCCGACCTGGTTACTACCCGTAAGAGTTATACCGGGTGCAACGAACTCTAAACCCGCTTACTCGTTAACCGGTAAAAGAAACGGAAACGTTTGATTATATATATTATTTATAATAGTTATAAATAATTAATAATCAATAATATTATTATTAACCGGTTTAATAATAAAGGGTGAACGATATTTAAATAAAAGTGTTTTATTTAAATTCACGGTCGAGTTATACGTTAGTGAAATATTTACTAACGTTAACTCGTGGGCTCGCGTACGAGATGGGCTTTATATTCGAGAGGGGCCCGTCGCGAATTAATGGTCATCTAATAAATATTAGATGATTAGGGTATTAACCCTAGTCACCCAATTTTGATGTCGACGGCTGAAAATAAAAGAGGAGATCGAAATCTCCTCTTTCTCTCCTCTCGACGCACACCCAAAGAAAAGGAAATCGGCTACCACCGATTTCATTCCGCCGATCATCGCCACCGCTTAGCTCGGTGGCCATCTTCGCACCACCATAACTTGGTGGTGGTTGCTAGTTAGGGTGTTCCGTCAGTCAACACCCGTAGACCGCCTTACGGTTTAGAGATCGCCGCATCGTATGCCTTGATCCGCCGCTCGGTTCGCCGCCAATCCCCGCCGCAAAACCTGCCGATCACCACCGTGAAACTCGCCGCCGCCGCCTCCATTCGCCGTCGTCACCGCCGTCACCCACCGCCACCACCGTGGATTGCACACCGTCACATGACCGTCGCCCGTCGACGTGAGTCTGACGCTTTTCGTCGTGCGTCGTCTCCGGTTGCAATCAGATCTGAATCTGATTGATCTCGTAGTCTCGCGAGACGGGAAGTCTGTCAAGACGTACTCACGCGATGCGTAATGACCACGGGTCATAAACGCCGTCCCGTAGTGGTACGCGACACCGGACCACGAGAATAATCGCGATACGCGACAACCGTCTGAGACCGAAAGTGGTTCGTTCCATTTCAACCTAGCGCTTCGTTCGTTGAAACTCGGTGTCTCGAACGTTTGTTCAACACCGCCAAGGTATATCTAAACTCACTATTAGTTTAGATTATTTATTTATTTATTTCTGTGTTTGCGTGTTCGGTAATCGGATCCTGTTGCGTACTGGTATTTGTGTTATTTGATTAATTAGTTTTAATATATATATAATTTGTTATATATATATACTTTATTCCGCTGCGTTACAGAATTAATTATAAATTGATTCGGTAAACTCTTTTATAAACTATTAATCTATCGGTCACGTAATTTATAAATATGTCACCGGGCGACCCGAATACCACTGCCAAATCCCAACAATACTGCCCCCCCCCCCCCCCACCCATCTATAATAGTCCTTTTGTAAATTTCAACCACTTAATTATATTTTCCATATAACACCTACATGCATCATGACTTATCCATTAATTACCATTAACTTTAGTAACTAACCAAACACCAACTAATTAAATGTCAATTACATTATATGGGGCGTTATTTAGTATGTACTTCACCCCATAAGTTTCCGTTTCTTGAAATAAATATATTCGTTTTGGGATGTTACAGTTGAAGATTCCGTTTACTAAGTTTTTTCTTAGTGTTTTGAGCAGTCACCGAGTACATATTTCCTAGCTTCATCCCTTGGCAATTTTAAGAATAACACACTTTGAGGTGGCCTGTAGGGGAGTAGGGAGCCGAACATGGGTGTGCTTCATTAGTTTTTTAAGATGGGTCGGCAAGGTGACTGGTTCACTATGGAACAGTGCCGAGTCAAGTATGCTGATGGTACTTCAAGTTATTGTTATATGTCTCGGGTTCCGACAAACTTCAAAGATTTTAAAGATAAATTTTTCTGGGTTTCGGATAAGAATTTGGATGTAGTTATCCCCTGGAAGTCTATCAAGGCTCGGCCGAAGTCAGGTAAAGTTGAGGAGGAAGAATTTGATTCAGATACAATAATAAAATGGTAGACCTCCAAATTGCATTGAGTCATTTCCCAAGAGGGTATTAATATTAACTAGATTGAGTCGGAATTGGTTATCTGCAGGCCAAAAGCCAGGCTTTATGTATGATGGTCGGGGTAATGCCCTGTTGTTTCTTCTTGTTCAACTATGGCATTTGTTAGGTCTTGTACTGACCTTTTCTTGTTCTTTTTGTAGATATGGACCTTTTGTCATTTATTAGTTTGGATGATGCCGAAGATGTGGTGCAGGGTAGTAAGCCTCTTGGTGAGGGTTAGGCTGACCCTGTGGAGGTGACTACTAAGCATCGGTTTGTGGATTTTACAATCTCGGATGGTGATTGGACCGTCATCAACTATTCCATGGGTGGTGCTATGGATGAGTTGGTTACATAGGAGGAGGAAGCTTCTAAGAAGGGAAAAAAGAGCAAGAAGAGGAAAGCTTCCGAGAAAGTTGGTAAGGGGAAAGAGCAGTGCATGTGGAGCATATGGCCAAACAGTCGACTTCTTTCTTTGGCCAGAAAAAAATTTCAAGGGGGAGTTGAAATCTGCGACTGCCTAGTCTGGAGGTGGGGGTAAATTTATGGATGAAAAAGTTGAGTCGTCCGAGCTTGAGATCTGGTCGGGAGAGAGTGGTGATCACAAAAGGGCAAAATGGAGTGGCGAAAAAGGGAAAAAAGTGTTAGTAGCCTCAACCGTTGTAAGTTTTCAATCTCTCGCTTTGGTTTGTCGGAACCAATGGCTAATTTGACGAGTTGTAAGGATCGATTTAGCCCCACACGCGATATCAATCCCTATAATCACCATGCGGAATCCGGTGATTAAAGGTGATTCAAGAAACGAAATCAATAAATAAGAATAATGATTAAAACAAGTAATAAACACCAACCAAACTTAAAGAAAGCTCTTGAATATTAACCAGTTGCACTACACAGAATCGAAATTCTTAATGGAGAATTTCGTAAACACCTTTTCCTCCCTATAGAATCAACTACAAAAACCAACCCCTCTCTAGACATAAAGGGGTTCTATTTATAGGAGAGGATTAGCTTGGAAAACAAGTTAATCTCCTACACCCTAAATAACACAAATTCCCGTATTTGACATTTCAGGCCCACTAAACTCCCCTTAAACTCTTACTAAATGAGCCCAAACATGTCTAAATTGACTCAATGACCCAATATACCCATAACCCAACTAATATTCACCTATTCTATCACATAGGCCTTTAAAATAGTCCGCCAATAGGTGATTTAATACACAAGCCACAAATTATTCCCTTACAATCTTCCCCTTGGCTTGTGATATTACATGTCTTTTACTTTCAATCTTCAGACTTGCAGTCTTCTTCTTGGCTTGAGCATGGGTTGATGAAGATTCTTTTCTTTAACAATCTTTATTGGGCAACAATGAAAGTGTTCTTTCAATCAGCATCAGCTTGAACTGCTCATAATGACCAAGTAATGAGTGGAGGATTCTCAAATACTTGCTCTTTCTTGAAAACTGTCGAGTCCTTGCTGAATCATTAGTAACTGTCTTGACTTGCCATTAACTTTAGAGGATAAATTTTGAAAAACCTCTATCTTGGTATTCTTGAATTTCTTGATTTGAAATTTCTTGTTCTGACTGCTCAACATCTTTTCTGTATTAACTGCAATGATGCCTATTTCTTCTCTTCAACACGAGAATGGTATCTTCTCAAATCTTTGGAAGCTTTTCTTGAACCAACAAACTTCCCCTAAGCATAGGGTAAGTCCTTTTCTGGCTGGTTCTTCAACTTGATCAGTAGCAGCACTCACTGACTTTTCTTTTCCATGACATTTCATTTGCATTTAACCTGTCATGCACAACATGGAACAAACACTAACCAGCAAATGATGACTGGTTACTGGGTTAGCAGGAGATCGACATAATTTAACACAAACCCTCACATTAATTACGGGTTTCTGATGATCAATGTAGGGAGGAATTCATAGTTTTGTTTAGTCGGCTTGTTTAGTTTAGTTTCATTTGTAAAGTTGTCTTTTGTTAGCTAGCGAAACTACCGAGCGAAACTGTTGTTTCGCTCGGTATCTAGATTAGGGTTGTCTCAGTGACAGTTTCGCTTGGCCAGCGAAACTACCAGCGAAACTGTCTACTGATCTGTATAAATAGTAGCCTTTGTGCTCTCATTTGTAACCTTTGCAACTTCAGCAACCCTAATACAAGATTTCTGATTATTGGTAAGTTTGGTGACGGCTAGGAGCATTCTATTCAATCTTTGTAGCCATTGTTCATCTCTTATCATCTATTTGGTTGTAGTTGTGATTGTTCAATACTAAAAACCCATTTTAGCTATTGGAAATCATCTTTATTGATATTTGATTGGTTTTCTTCTCAAAACACCTTCATTAGCACTGATTAAGATCAGTGAGGACCAACAATATGGTATCAGAGCCATTGTGCTCTTGATTTTTGGTGTTTTTGAGTGTTTTTGGTAAAACTTTTGAAAATCTATTTGGATCTGAAATCTGATTGTTTTGGATTGAAAATTGGTTGAATATTGTATGTTTTGATGTCCTGAAGCATATGCAATCAACTGATCATTACTCAATAGTGATTTGGATTGGTTTGTGATCATTTCTTCTTCAAAAAGAGGGTTTTCTGTTCTGGGCGAAACTGAGGTTCTTCCAGCGACACTATACAGCGAAACTGCTGTATCTTCCAGCGATACTATACAGCGAAACTATAGTGTCGCCGTGAATCATAAAATTGTTTTGGACGAAACTACTGGCGAAACAGCATTATTTTTGAACGAAAGTTCAAACCAGTTTCCAGCGAATCTATCTAGCGAAACTGTGTGTCATCGGGTATTTCCTAGCGAAAGTACTGCCCGTGCATACAGCGAAACTAGTTGGCGAAATTGCTGAATTGGTTCAGTGTTCCCAAGCGAAACTGCTGGCGAAATTATAAGTTCCAGCGAAATTATTCATCTGATCAGGATTTCCGAGCGAAATTGCTGGCGAAACTAATTCTCCCAGCGAAACTAACCAAATTGTCTTGTTCTTTGTTTGTTTGTGTCTTTCTTATTTCAGGCTGATTTGAGATGGCATCAGGTACCAATGTTGCTGACACTGAAAGCATTGCTCCAAACCGACCACCGAGGCTGATCAACGGAGACAATTTTGAAGACTGGAAACGATGTCTGAAATCGTTCTTTCTGTACACCGATTACAATCAATGGTTGTCGATCGTCAACGGACCTCATGTTCCAACCACCACTACTGGTGAAGTAACCCAGATCAACACCAATCCGTCTTCCTTTACTGAGAAGGATTTGAAACTTATTGATCGAGATCAAAAAGCTCTTGGTGCTCTTTCTCTCTGCTTGTCGCAAGAAATCTACAATCGTTTCGCTGAGCACTCTGATGCAAAAAGTTTGTTTGATGCTCTTTGTGAGTTTTATGACGGTAATGAAGATCTTGTGAAGGACAAAGAAGCCCAAGCAACTAAAGAATTCAATTCGTTCACTAGCATGAAGAATGAAAAGTTAATTGATTTGACAAACCGTTTTCTGACCGTGTCAAGCAATCTGAAGAAGTATGATTCACAACTCACTAACTCTGAACAAATCAAGAAGCTGCTGGATGCTCTTCCACCCGAGTGGAGCATTCAGGTTCGTATGCTGAAACAAGAGAGGGGTTTCTCCGATTACAAGCTTATGGATGTAATTAACAAGCTTAAGTCATTTGAGCTGGATGTTCAAAGGAGAGAGTACAATCAAGCCATGGGTCCTGCTAAAGTTTATTCTCCGAATTCGGCTCTCATCTCAACTGTTACACCCAAAGGAGCCTCATCTCAAATTCAATCTGCCCATCTTGGGTCTGGTTCATCCTCAACTGCTTCTACTGCTACTCAGCAAACATCCCAGATCTCACCCGAATTCATGGGATTATTCTCAATGTTTACCAACAGTTATCAAGCTTTCGCTGCTGGAGAACTTCAAGGTTCGACTCTGACTGCTGAGGATATGTACCAAGTCGACCCAGATGATTTGGAAGAAACCGACTTAAAATGGCAAATGGCCATGTTGACCGTTCGTGCTAGAAAGTTCTTCGAACGTACTGGGAGAAACACTTTCAAGAATCAAAATGGAAAAGTTGGATTCGATAAGGCTAAGCTAAGATGTTACAACTGTAAGCAACTTGGCCATTTCAAGAGAGAATGCCCGAGTCCAATTGTCACTGAACCGACCTCTGAGCCTGCAACTCGAGTCATCCCTATCACCGACAAAGCTGAAGCCAAGCCAAACAAAGAAGTGGCTCTTCTGACTAACTTTGACTGGAGTTCGGAGGTCTCTGAAGCTGAGGAAGCCATAAATCAAGCTCTTGCGGCTCAAATTCATGAACAAAGCAATGACCACACAGTTAACAGCTGTGAGAAGGGAGAAGCTGAGAAGAAGATGAATGAGAAAACGGCAAGCACACCCGCGTGCACATGTGAGAAAGCTCTTGCTGCAGAAAAGGTTATAATGGATCTTTCATATGAATCTGTTCAAGATATGTGCTCTTATCCTTGTAGAATTCGTTTGTTCGGCATCTACAAGGCCAATCGATTGTTGATTGACAACAACAATGAATTAAAAACCATGAACACCCAATTAAAGGAAAATGAAGCAAAATATTTTGTGAAATTAAATGAGGCAATGCATGAAAATGAACATTTAAAACAAACTCTTCTTGCTAAAAATGTCGAGTTAAACATGCTTTCTGAAAGAGTTACATTAGCCCAATTCGAAGCCTCTCAACTTCAGACTAAGTTAGATAGATGGACTGTTTCTCAAATGAAAGTTGAGGAGATGCTCGTTAAACAACGAGGAGCTAGAATAAAAACCGGGGTAGGTATGGAGGAAAAGGAAAAGGTGTTTCCTAAAGTTTATCCTCCTCCAAGCACGCATTGTTACTCACCTACTCCGAAACCTCATCCTCTAAATGATTTAATTCCTAGTGATGCTAACAGTTTGCATGCAGGTCTAGAAGGAGTGAACCATAAGGAGATCAGGGAGGATTTTGATTATGGATATGGTAACACAAGTGGGCTTGGATGCGGTAGTCTTAAATCTAAGGAGTCTGTTACAAGTAGTAGTTCTAATTCCAAGAAGTCTAGCACAGATAGTAGTATAGCTAGTAGTTGTTCTTCTTTAGATAGCAGTAGTGATGAGTCCGTGTCTGTTAATCAAGAAAGTTTTGTTTCAAATGAAAATGATCAATGTCATGCAAGTACATCTCAAAACTGCTTCAATAAATTTCTTTCTAATCCAATTCCTTCTTTCACTCCAATACGAATTTCAAAACCTACCGAAAATCATGTTTCTCAAGAGAAGAAATCATCTTTGAAAACTAAACCTGCCAAAACCGTTATTAAAATTAATAATCCAAAGATTTCAAATGATAAAACAAATGTGGATTACGAAACCAACAGTGATTCTGATTTTAAAACATCAGATTATGAGGAGGAAAGTCTTTCAGAAACTTCCTCCTGCACAAGTCACAAATCTCACTGTTTCAGATGTGGTAAGGATGATCATGTTGTTAAACATTGCAAAGAGAAATTAAATCGAACAAACCATGATAGATCCTTTGGCCACAAGGTAACCAGTTTTGTAAAACAATTCTTTGGGGGAAAGCAGAAAGTTACAAATCCCAGAAGTGCAAAAGTCTGGGTACCCGTTATTAAGTAATTTCTTGTCTTGTATTGCCAGGCACTCCCGAAGAACTCTGCAAATAGCTATTGGCATATAGATTCGGGATGCTCTCGGCATATGACAGGGTTGAAAGACCTGCTTACAAATTACAGGATCGTGGATGGTGGGTTTGTTTCTTTTGCAGGTGATAAGAGAGGTGGAAAGATGGTTGGACAAGGAGATGTGTCATATGGATCTCTTACTCTGGAGCAAGTCAACTATGTTCCTGAATTGCAGTTTAATCTTCTAAGCGTGTCACAAATCTGCGACAAGAATATACCTGTGTTGTTCAAATCAAATGAATGTCTGTTTCTCAAGCCTGAATTCAATGTGCCCGAAGAGATGGTGGCGATGCGTGCACCTCGCATCAATGACACATACTTGCTGAATATGAAATCCACTGCATCTCACTCTTCCTCCATGACTTGTTTACTTTCAAAAGCTTCTGTATCTGAGTGCTTCTTGTGGCATAGGCGTTTAGGACACATAAACTTCAAAATTCTAAATAATCTTGTCAAAAACAATTTGGTCCGAGGTCTTCCGTTCAAAGATTTTTCTGTCGTTGAAAAATGTCTTTCATGTGCTAAAGGAAAACAACATAAAAAACCACATAAGCCAAAAGTGGAAAATTCTATTTCGAGTCCCTTAGAATTGCTTCACACTGATTTATTTGGACCTATTAGTGTTCAAAGTCTGGGTAAAAGGTCTTACTGTCTTGTTGTCACTGATGATTATTCCAGGTACTCTTGGGTTAGGTTCTTGAAGCAAAAGAGTGACACGACTGAAGCTTTACAGAATATTATCCTGTCCGTGGAAAGTTCAAGAAGTAAGAATGTCAAGGCAATAAGAAGCGACAATGGAACTGAATTTCGTAATCAGATCTTTGACTCTTTCTGTGCAAACAAAGGGATTCTTCGACAATACAGTGCAGCAAGAACTCCGCAGCAGAATGGAGTTGCTGAAAGGAAGAATCGCACACTTGTGGAAGCTGCTCGTACAATGTTGATTGAATCAAAGCTGCCGATTATCTTTTGGGCTGAAGCTGTGAACTGTGCGTCCTACGTGCTGAACCGTGTCCTAATCGTGAAAGATAAGATGAAGACGTCATATGAGCTGTATCATGGAAGGAAGCCACTTATTGATTTCTTTAAGCCGTTTGGATGTTCATGCACATTGCTGAATACCGAAGCTCAAATTACGAAATTTGGAGCCGTCTCCGACGAATGTTTCTTTATTGGGTATTCTTCTTCTCAAAAGGCTTATAGAGTTTATAACAAACGCACTCGAATTGTGCAGGAATCCTACTACGTTGACTGGCAAGAATCAAACTCTCCCAACACCAGGTCTGGACCATAATGGTTTTACGATTCAGATACTCTGTTCAAGTCATTCAATCTCCCTATCCTTGCTGAAGCAAATGATAATCCTCCTCTCGTCATTATCACCCCTCACTCCGAAATTCAACAACAAAACCTATCCTCATCCTCACAACCTTCGCATCAACCCGACCCTCCATCTTCCTCTCATGAATTACCCCATCAAACCTCCGAACCCGCTCCCCTCAACCTTGACTCAAATTTCAAAACCTTAAAAGATCATCCGCATGACTTCGTCATTGGTTCTATTACGGATGGAGTGAGGACTCGTCATCAGTCTGGATTGATCAATGAATGTTTGTTCGCATGTTTTCTGTCTCAGATCGTTCCTAAAAATGTAAAAGAAGCTTTAGCAGATCCAAGTTGGGTGGACTCCATGCAGTCTGAGCTGCAACAATTCAGAAAGCTGAAGGTGTGGGAATTAGTGGATCTTCCAGAAAACAAGGTTCCAATTGGTACAAAGTGGGTCTTTCGGAACAAGCCAGATGATAGAGGTGTCGTGATCAGAAACAAGGCAAGACTGGTGGTTCAAGGGTTTTACCAAGAAGACGGAATTGACTATACCGATGTGTTTGCACCTGTTGCACGCATTGAGGCCATTCGAATTTTCCTGGCTCATGCTGCACACAAGGATTTTAAGGTGTTTCAAATGGACGTCAAGTGCGCTTTCTTATATGGGGATATTGATGAATAAATCTATGTGAATCAACCTCCAGGCTTCGAAGATCATGAGTTTCCTGACAAAGTATACAAGCTCGATAAATCTCTCTACGGTGTACATCAGGCTCCCAGAATTTGGTACGAGACTTTGACTCAATATCTTTTGGGTAAAGGTTTTACACGTGGATCCATCGACATGACATTGTTTAAGAAAGAGGTCAACGGTGAAGTGCTGATTGTTCAAGTGTATGTAGACGATATCATTTTTGGTTCAACAAATGAGAAGCTGTGTCGCGAGTTTGAGGAATTGATGAAGGAGAAATTCGAAATGAGTATGATGGGGGAAATGTGTTTCTTTCTTGGCTTACAGGTAGAACAAAAGCCAGACGGCATTCTCATTCATCAAGAAAAGTACATTCTGGAAATTCTGAAGAAATACAAGATGAACGACGCTTCTGCTGAACTCACTCCTTTCACATCTCAGACATGTTTAACTCCCGACAATCAAGGAAAGCCGGTTGACCCTAAGTATTATCGATCAATGATTGGGTCTCTTATGTATCTCACAGCCAGTCGTCCGGACATCACTTTTGCCGTATGCTACTGTGCTCGTTATCAGGCTGACCCAAGGGAATCTCACGAAAAGGCCGTTAAGCGAATTTTCCGTTATTTGAAAGGTTCATCAAGATTGGGTCTATGGTATCCTAGGGGTGGAAGCTTTGAACTTAATTCATATTCTAACAGTGATCACGGTGGATGCAAGCTTGACCGAAAATCAGTTTCTGGAGGATGCCAGTTTCTGGGGGAATGCTTGGTTTCATGGCAAAGCAAAAAGCAAACAACTGTCTCTTTATCCACAAGTGAAGCTGAATACATTGCCGCCTCAAGTTGCTGTTGTCAAGTGCTGTGGATCCAACACCAAATGATGGATTATGGAATCAATTTCCTTCATACTCCGCTGTTCTGTGACAACGAAGCCGCTGTTGGAATCTCCAAGAACCCGATTCATCATACGAGAACAAAGCACATCGAAACCCGGGTTCATGCAATCCGTGACGCTCAGGAAAAAGGGTTTATCGATGTTATTCCCATTGAAACCAAGGCCCAGAAAGCTGATATTTTCACCAAAACCTTTGATAAACCCCGCTTTTATGAGCTTATAAAAATGCTGGGCATGATTTCCTTTTAAATAAATAATAAAAAAAATAAAAATTGAATTCATTTTGTCTTAAATTTTTGTACATATTCTTTTAACCTTGTTTTATCTTAAGTTTGTCTTATTTAGACCTGCATGCTAAATTTGCTTTGTCTTGAATCAGGTGGCTGTTGCAATTAAGCATGTTGATTGGCCAAATTCCTAAATCAAGAAATCAATGATCACGTCCTCTACCTTCCAATGATTTCTGGCCAATCATCACTCGATATGATCAAGGGAGTATTTTAGTTACATTTACCTTGCGTTTCTCTCATAACTGATTATTGATGTCTTTGTTTGCCACCTTGTGGGGGAATTGGGGGTAAATCACATTAAAACTGCTTAAAACTGGATAAAAGGTGTCTCCATTCAAGCGTTTTTCAAAATATAAACTGTATGATTGGAATGCCTGACTTAATGATACTATCGGATGAAGGATGAATTGCATGCATCATATCGGTAACCCCTTCGGTTGATTTTTCGAAATTGTGTCAAGTATCGATCGAATCAATTTTGTTTTGTTTTTTAGTTTTCCTTATTGAAAAAATAAAGTATTTGTGGATTTTGGGGGAAGAGTAAATAAATCAGAAAACAAAAACTTTAAAATTTCAAAAAAAATGAGAAATTGATCCGACCAAGTGAGAAATGATAGTACATCAACATGCGTTATCTGCCATGGATAGAGTAAAAATAAAAGCTGTACTGTACTTGTATGATCTATGGGTGTGCATGACTAATATGATATCTATGAGTAGGATATAAACATAAAGCTTGCCTGATAATACTATAGTTTTCATTTCTTGATAAGTGTTGCAATGATTCTGATATCTTATAAAAATAGAATAAGAGATGTTCTGATGTACGCATGCTTTGTAATAAGGCTTTACGCCATTTTTACACTCAACTCAGTGGGTCTTCCTTGCGTGCTTATGCGGCCGACCTGATCACTTGCTGATTGAGTTTCTGCTTTATTTTCTTGGTGTTTAGTATATATCATCGGACTTTCTCTGCGTGCCCACAAGGCCGACCTGATTGTTGTTGATATATACGATTTCTGCTTTATTTTATTTTTTATTTTCCTAAGTGCATCGGGCTCTCTCTGCGTGCTTTGCGGCCGACCTGATTGCTGTTCACTTAGGGTTCTGCTTTATTTTTGCATGAAACATCATGAACGCATGTCTCATTTTGAGAAAGAATTAAAAGAAAATTCAAGATAAAAATGATGATTTGTTAACTTCTTTGATAGAGTGAGGCTGGGTGATCAGTGCATGATTAATACACCTTAAGCATATCCAAAAATGTTAAATACTATTAGTGCATGCTTAATATCAATGTGATGCATTCGAGATCTGCTTGACTTGCATGCTGATTAAGTTTGAAATTGAAATGTGTATGACGCGTATTGGTTGATATGATCTCACGTCTGGATCTTTCTCAAAATTAAATAGAGTTTGTTTGTATAGTCGTTTTACATCTCTTATTAGAAAACTCAAAAAGATTTTCTTTCTGCGTTATTTTTTATAAGATCGATACATTGTGAAGAGTATGATGCTTGTGTGAGTTTGTCGGCATTTCCAGAATTTCAAAATCTTAAATGAGTCAAAATTGAATTTTTAGGGTTTCAGCGAAACTGTTGTTTCGCCTGATTAGTTTCGCCGTACACGCACTCAGCGAACTTATACTTTCGATGTCGGCGAAATTAATCTGTTTGATCAAAAGGCTCGAGCGAATATGCTCTTTCGCTTCGGCGAAACTACTGTTTCGCCTTAGCGAAACTACGGGCGAAACTGCCCAGGTACTTATACCCTTCATCGAGAACCTCGGTCATTATCTCCAAACATCGTTACCGAAAACCTGCAAACCCTCTCGCGAAACTCTTTTTTTCGCCAAAACTGTTATATTCGCCAAATACCGTGTTTGTTTCTTCTCGTTTGACCGATATCGTTCAAGGTTTGTGTCGTTCATGGGCATATTGTTGGGCTAGATTTATTTAAGGCATGAACATTTGTTAATGGGCTAGTTTGTAATTGTTTTGGGCTTAATCTAGTTTAGTTAATAGGCCATGTGGGCCGATTTCTTGTTTATGATTGGGCTAGATTAGTGTTTTTGATTGGCCTTGTAATCACATGAGGTGGTATAAATACCACCTCATGGTTATGTTTATGACTAAGCTTCCTATTTTACAATTTACGATTTCTTCTTGCTCACAAGTGTTTACGATCAGCCGTGGTTGCTTCATAGTAGACGGATTTCCATTCAAGATTCGATCTTTCTCGAAGATCTAATCTCTTCATCTACTATTTTCTTGAATCAATCTCTCACGAGGATTCCGCACTCGTGTTAGATCATTATATCGTGTGTTTGGGAGATTTCCGGACCTACACATATCATCGTTTTTAATCGCATCCGAAACCCAAATCTTTTAGGGTTTTTAAGTCGAATCGGCGAATGAGAATTCTCGCCACCTTAATATGTTGTTTGAAACTGTTTTGGAGAAACATTGAACTCTTTTTGATGATGTATTTGTTTTCTGTTGGTTTAGATGCAAAAGAAATGCTTAAAACTCGATTTCCAGATTTTGAATTTGAACTGTCGCGTCCAGCGAAACTGCATGTTCATTCAGCGAAACTGAACGAAAGTTCAAAATCACGAGCGAAACTGTTCAGCGATAATGACCAAATTTCGTTGACAGTGTCGCCGTGATTTCCAGCGAAACTGCTGTTTCTCGGCGAAACTGACCTCGTCAGTGTCGCTGCGACCAATCTCGCGAATCAATTTGTTTCGCCGTGTTGCGATGCGATGGTTTCTAAGCGAAACTACTGTTTCGCAGCGAAATTACCATTTTTTTAATTTAATTTAATTTAAGTTCGGTTTAACTCACAAACTCTCGGTTTCATACGCAGAAAAATGTCAGCATTAAAGCATGAGCCTCGAAGCAATGTCACTGCATTTCTGGATGATAGAACAGACAAAGCTATCGGATTTAGAGACTGCATTGCATGGCTGAAAAAGTCGTGCATCTTTCATGCCATTTCACACATGCCGATCATTGACGAAAGGCATATCAGAGAATTTTGGCTCACTGCTGAATATGATGTGAAAGCAAAACCAGAGTGTATTCGGGCAAAAGTTATGAAGAAGGACATCGTGATCACAATGAAAACAATCGCTGAAGCTCTCAAACTGGAAGATGACGTTGGCGAAGTCACAAAGCTGAATGAACTGGATGTTTTGAGAGGATTTGAGAGAGATATGGGTTATGATGGAGGTGATTTGTGGAAGAACAAGAAGGAGATCAAGAAGTCTCTAATGTCAAAGGAATGGAGATACATTGCTCATGTTTTCATTTCCTGCTTAGATGACCGGAAAGGGGGTTCTGATGGTCTGAACTTGATTTGGGCCGAGGCTATGCTGTTGGTTTGTAAAGGGAAGAAGGCCAACATTCCTCAGAGAATCTTCGACGCAATGGTTTCAAACATTCAAGCTCTAAAGAAGTCGAGGTGGCTACTGTATCCGAGGTTTCTACAAATGATAATTGAACATTTAGAGCCGGAGTTGCCAAAGCTGGGTGTGGCTCTCATTGTAAATCCAATGCACCCAAGGATTTTGTCAGATTGTGCTGCAAAATGACCCGATTTCTCCGGGTACACCACTTACCTGATGAAGCATATGTACTCTGAAAAGAGGTACGAATATATTCAGAAGCTAATAGAGTCTGAAAACAAGAGAAGAAACGACGGGAAAGAAAGTGAGAATGTTAAGGGAAAAAGGAAACAGTATGTAAGAAGCTCTGGAAAGGAACCAGCTGATGAGATTGAAGATGAGCTTGAAAATTTGACACAACAAAGAAAAGGGTCAAAGCAAAAACAGAGTGCACCTACTGAAGAAGAAATGAGGGCAACCAAGAAAAGAAAGGTTGATCCCAGATCTGAGTTGGATGAAGATGTCATTCGAGGTGTAAATACCTCCTTGGCCAATGAACTTGCAATGATCAAAACCAAGCTGGTCAACTCTGAGTTTAGAGAGAAAGAAAAAGATAAGCAAATACAGAATCTGAATGAGATTGTTGTGAAACAATCTTCTCTTATAAAATCCCTGCTGATTAATATGAATGAGATAAAGAAGCACCTGGGTCTGCCTATTCAGATGAGCGAAGCTGAGATTGATTCTATGACTGATATTTCAAGGTTTACAACTGAAGTAGCAGGTGACAGTAGTGCAGGTGGAAATGAAGCTGGTGGAAGTGGTGCTGGAGGAAATGACGCAGGTGGAAATGAAGCAGGGGGAAGTGGTGCTGGAAATGATGACGCTTTCGATGCCATCAATGTAGGTGACTTAAACCTTTATGACTCTGGACCCGACAAACAGCCAGAGATTGTCGAGGCATAATTCCACCACCTTATTGATGAAGACGATGAAGATGATGAGATTGAAGATCTTTCTGAGTCTGATAACTATTCTTTGAAAGAAAATCCTCTAACTTATCAAGCAAGGATAAGTTCTATCAGCCAAGAAGTGATCGATTTAAGAAGAGATGAATGGTTCACAAAGCCCGCTATTGAAGAACAGACTCCTTTATTCCAAAACATCTCACAACCGAAGAGGAAAGAGTCTGATCGTCACATCATCAGCTGGAAATTCAATGCTGACATACATGCCTTCATGATTAAAAGAAGAGGGGGCAGTATCTCATATGTGCATAAACGCGATAGCTTCAAAACCTTGCCCAGATGGGATCTGAGGAGGCTGGCAGATCTTCCCTTGATTGACGAAGACAAAAGTACAAGGGCCAGCAATTTGAAGATGATGCTGCAGCAGGCTGTGAAAGACGACTTTAAGTCCTTCGGGTATATGAGAGGAGAAAGGAGGAAGTCAAGGACTGAAATTGATGAGATGACTGGAAAGCTCAATGTTTACTTAAAATTCAAACCTGCTAAAACAATGAACAGGGTCAGAATTCCAGATCAACAACTATCAAGGCTGCAGTCATTCAAGAAATGGTTTTATGATAATCAAACTAGTGAAGCTGTTATCAGAATAGGAGAAGATGCTGAAATAAGATTGTTTGATCCAATGGAAGTCTTCTCATTTAGCAACGATCATTTAGCAACGATGATCTGAAAACCTTGTGCGAGAATCCAATTAGATGTGGGGCAGGAGAAGACACCGCTGAAGAGGCAAACCTGTTTATGAGGGTTGCTAACAAGGCCCGTGGGATTGTTAAAGAATTGAAGGATTTAGCACAGAAGGTAAGGGCTGATGAAGACAGAATGGAAGAAGACAGAGATCTGGCAAACCTGATGAACAAAACCTTGGGCGGTCTTGGAGAATCATCTGAGCAGGTTGTGAAGCCAGCTGATGTCCCCGCTGCTGATGAGACTATTATTCTGGGGGAATCAGAGGATATCGTCCCCGTTGTTGATGAGTCAACTGTTTTGGGGGGAATCAGGGACAACAGATTTAAACAAAGAGCCGAGCGCATATGAAGCCGAACCAGAAACATGAAGATCCAGAGGCTGAATCCCTCCCTAGGGGGAATATTGATGATCAATGTAGGGAGGAATTCATAGTTTTGATTAGTCGGCTTGTTTAGTTTAGTTTCATTTGTAAAGTTGTCTTTTGTTAGCTAGCGAAACTACCGAGCGAAACTGTTGTTTCGCTCGGTATCTAGTTTAGGGTTGTCTCAGTGACAGTTTCGCTTGGCCAGCGAAACTACCAGCGAAACTGTCTACTGATCTGTATAAATAGTAGCCTTTGTGCTCTCATTTGTAACCTTTGCAACTTCAGCAACCCTAATACAAGATTTCTGATTATTGTTAAGTTTGGTGACGGCTAGGAGCACTCTATTCAATCTTTGTAGCCATTGTTCATCTTTTATCATCTACTTGGTTGTAGTTGTGATTGTTCAATACTAAAAACCCATTTTAGCTATTGGAAATCATCTTTATTGATATTTGATTGGTTTTCTTCTCAAAACACTTTCATTAGCACTGATTAAGATCAGTGAGGACCAACAGTTTCCTTTAAATACTTCCCCTGAACCCAATGACTCACATCACATTTTCTCCCCCTGAGATTTTGAGGGAGGTCATACTTTCTTGCATATAACCCTCAAAAACATATTAAAACCTTTAAATTAACCTGGCCAATGTTGAAAATAAATAAAAAAAACTTAAGATAACTCAAAAGAAGAATAAAAATAAAACAAACCTACCAAATTTCTAAACAAGATGGTTTTATTTGGGATCAAACCGTATTATTCTGACCAAGGAACCCTTTTCAGCTTCTGTTACTCGAACACGTCCAGGTGATTGCCAATATACTGATCCACTTTAAACTCAAACCCTTTTCTTAGTCAGGCTGTTTGTCACTTTATTATCTTTTAAGGTGCATTAAATTATGAACAACAAGAGGGTTTCAACAAATCCTAGGTACATTTCATCGCACACTATCAAGCATATAAATTCCCTACCACATATTTTTATAACTTGAACTAGAAGTTTGAAACTGAGCTCGAGACTTAGTTGAGAAGAGAAAGAATAGATCACATAGATTTTTTAGAATAATATACAAAGTCAACTGAATTTTTTAAACATTTTTAACAATGCTCTCATCAGTGACAAAGGCTAAGGGTTTTGAACACTTGAGGGTCTCTTTTAGTTGTGCAAATTGGCATCTTTTGGGTGTATACATGCATTTTTTTATATATATTATTTTAGGTGATCTAGAAGCACGTATGTATGAACAACTCCAGGTCATTGCTCACGCAAAGCAGAGGAGAGCCTTATATACACATGAAGCATCCCCAGGTCTTTGCTTAGCAAAACAGAGGGGACACCGACTTTTTGAGCTCAATTTCACACTCTTGGAGACAAGCATGTGTATTGGGAACTTGGACATGCAGTCAAATAGAAATGCAATTAACCTAAGTGTTGTTACCCAACAAACTGCCATACGTTATCTTTAAGTGTGTAACGCATACCTTTTCAAATCAAAGAGCTGAGCCTACCAGCATATCACCATGGATCATGTCTTTCACATCTGCCTTACGCGTGTCAGCCATCTCTAAAACGGAAGTTTATTTCACTTCCCCTCCTTCTCAAACAAATAAAAGATTAAAAAATTAAAAAGCACCATAATAAAATGAGGGGTCAACTTTTTTCACATTTTCTATTCTTCCCCTTGCTTTTTGATTTTTAAATAACAACACACTCCCCCTTTTTTTTTAAATTAAAATGCACCATAATAAAATGAGGGTTCAACTTTTTTCACATTTTCTATTCTTCCCCTTGCTTTTTGATTTTTAAAACAACACACTCCTTTTTTTATTATTATTTTATGAAACACACTGACACATCACTAAATAACTACTAAAACTGGCCAAGCTAACCTTCAAAGTTTATCTTTTGAGAACTTTTTTCAGAAATGAGTTTTGTTTCATGCACTATCATACTTCACATTAAATTATCCAAGAAACAACTAAGTCAGACAGCACCTTGCTGATTTTTCATTTTTACCTCTCACAAGGAAACATACCCTCCATTGAATTCTTCATGTCATATAGTAGAGAGATGCCTCCTATCATGTGCATGGAACAATCACTATCACAAACAAACAAGGTTAATGAAAGTCCTCATTGACTGTTCTTGCACAAGGTGAGAGATCAGTTACCTATAAGTACCCAAGCCATTGTGGTTCTGGGTAAACCTGAAGAGTCAGTGAAAGTTATCTCTTTTAAACACATTCCCTTTGTAACATCAGGGATTGGGGGTGTGGTTGCCTTGGTTTTGGATTTTACCTGGTCATCTTTGGGAATATCTTTGTTCTTGACCTTCCAGGTTTGGTGATTCTCTTTCCCAATAACCTTAAGACCTTTCGGTGGATTTTTATTATCATTTTGATTTTGAGATTTTACCTCTTGAAAATGTTTGGAATTTTTCTTATACACTCCACTAGGCTTGAAAGACAGATTTACCACCTTTAACTCATTCCACCTCTCTTCCTCACCCCTCACATTTGTTTTTGAATAACCGGTTGGTTTTGTAAAACGAGCAGGTTTTGGAAAACTGACTTGTTGTGGAAAACTGACCGGTTTTGGATGGATTGGTGGCTTGGGAAAACTCGCCTGTTTTGTGACCGACTTTGAACATCTAACAGGTTTTGGAATCCAGGCAGGTTTAGGTGAATTGAAAGAATTTGAAAAGTTCACTGATTTTTGAAAAGAGTGACCCACTTTGGTTGCTTTGAAATTAGTTTTAGGTGACTTAGGCTTTTGTTTCACTTTGTGTACTTGTGGAAGTTGTGGTACCAACTTCTGCACCTTGGGGTTTGAAGGTGCAGACCTTTGTTCCGGGCCAACCTGTGTCTGGCCCTTTGGGACAGGTTTCTAATGAACCCTCTTAGGATAATAGGGCTCATACGGTCTATGTAGGCAATTTCCTGCCACGTGTCCAGGCTTTCCACACACATGGCAAGATTGCTTCTTGGGATACGCGGGAGCCTGTGGTTGGTTTCGCCCAGTGGATTGCCAAGAGGGTTTTGAACAGTTTTTATGAATCCAATGGGTTCGACCTTTTGGCTTGGTAGTCAAAATGTACTCCCGCTGTATCGGTTTGTACTGGTCATATGCAGAATTGACTTCTGGCTACGGGACAAAATCATGAGGCTTGGCATCCCATACTTTCTGCACATTTTTCACAACATTTTCATTTTCCACACCAACCATACTAGCATTTGAGGGTTTAGGACCAGCAACCTGTGGTCCCTTACCTCTTCTTAAAAATTTTATAGTTCTCAAAGGTTTAGGTTTATCATCACACTTCCCAAAATTAAACACAACAGATTCATCAAACACAGTTGACTTGGGAAATGTTGACACATACTCAAATTTTTTTGAAGCAAAATCATCAGTTTTAAACACTGGAAACTTTTGACTCTCAAAACACACACTTTCTCTCTTTGAACCTGCTTCTTTATTTACTTTATCTACACAACAAGTAGAGTTGTTAGTAGGGTTAGAAACAGGAGCATATATTCTAATAGGACAAGTAGCAAGTTTCTTATCAATTTCTGCCTTAACTTCTAGAGTGGTCTTAGAAATTTCATGATCAGGGATCATTTCATGCATCAACGGCATTGGAACAGAGTGTGTGGATTTTTCTTCCTTTTCATCATCGGCACCAAAACCTAGACCTGAGTTCCCTTACATGCCGCATTCTAACATCAGTATTGTAAAACATGGAACTCGCCTTCAACATTTCGGACACAATCTTGTCATTTCTATCAATTATGTTTTGTGATCGAGGTTCCTAATTTGGCTTTAAGCTCCTATACTTCCTTGGTTAGACTTTCAACCTAAGTGTTAGCAATTCTAAGACATGCACTTTTATCACTTACCTGAGATTGAAGATTTTTAATGTCTAACTTTGCAGCTTCCAGTTTCTCCCTAAATATTCTACTCTTATCTTTATACTTCCTAAGGTCTCAAGCAGTAGATTCGTGATTAAGGGTTTCATTAGTGAACTTACGTTCCTAATCTTTACATTCTTTTAGAATCGCCTGACACTGAGAATATGAACATACCTCATTACTGTTGGTAGATGCAGTGGTACCTGGTAGAAAGGATGCCATGAATGTCAAACTCGATCGGATTGAAAAGGGTGGATCAAAAAGTCTCAACTGGATCGGAAAGTCAGCTTTTCGATCGGGCAAAGTTTCGGCACAATCAAAAAGTGTAAGCAGATCAAAAAGTCACGAAGGGACTTTCTGATCGAAAGGCGAAGCTGATCGAAAAGACACGAAGGGACTTTTCGATCGAAACGGAGTTGATCGAAAAGTCACGAAGGGACTTTCTGATCGAAACGGAGCTGATCGAACGTCACGAAGGAACTTTCCGATCGAAAAGTGGTGAACCGGGAAGTACTCTTTGATTGGAAAGTCGATCGAAAAGTGTCTAAAAGGGTCGAAAAGCCAGAAATTTTGATCGAAATAAGGGTCAAAGCCACAGATTTCGATAGAATAACTTATAGAACACGGGCTCGGATCAAAAAGCTATGGATTTCGATCGAAAGAGGGTCAAAGCCACAGATTTCGATCGAATAGCTTATAGAACACGGGCTTCTTGCTTCTGCAACACTTGTAACCTGCACAACAATCACAAGAAACTCACTGAAAAATCGTTAGCAACACCTTGAAACACTAAGAGCAAAAATTTCAAGAATTAAAAAAAAACGAATTACTCCAGAAGGTGTAGAAAAATTCAACGATCAAAACCCCGTCAAAATTAATTTGCACCAACTTAAAATGAGTGGCCGTTTACTGCTTTAAAAACTGGACAACGAGGACCACACGATTTAATTAATTCACAATGGCATTATCGTAATTAAGATGAAGTTAAAATTGCGAAGACAAATTCGATTTTTTTTTTGTCCGAGAATTTGATTTCGACCGAAAAGTCGATTTCGGTTCAAATGGAAAATAGATTTCGTCTGAAAACTAAACTGCCGAATACCGAGAGAAACGAGAACCTTATTGAAATAAAATTGACCTAACCTAGATTTTTTATTAAATTACGTCCAAACAATTAAGTTCAAAAATATGTCAACTACTACAAAATAAAATCTTAAAATAAACCACAGCAAATCAAATTTATAATAATATGAAATCAAACCAATTTTTTTAGAAAATCCTCAATTCAATGATCAAAACAAGAGAATTTTTATGAACCCAAACACCAGCCGTCAAGCAAAACTCATTCGAACACAACTGAAAGTCATCAAAAAATCACGAAACCACAAGAAAAACTTGAATCGGATATCGCGAGAGCCACGAGACATGCGTTTCTTGGCTTTGATACCAATTGTAATGATCGATTTAACCCCACACGCGATATCAAGCCCTATAATCATCGTGCGGAATTCGGGGATTAAAGGTGATTCAAGAAAAGAAATCAATAAATACGTATAATGATTAAAACAAGTAATAAACACCAACGAAACTTGAAGAAAGCTCTTGAATATTAACTAGTTGCACTACACAGAATCGAAATTCTCAATGGAGAATTTCGTAAACACCTTTGCCTCCATTTAAAATCAACTACGAGAACCAACCCCTCTCTAGACATAAAGGGGTTCTATTTATAGGAGAGGATTAGCTTGGAAAACAAGCTAATCTCCTACACCCTTAATAACACAAATTCCCGTATGTGACATTTCATGCCCACTAAACTCCCCTTAAACTCTTTCTAAATGAGCCCAAACATGTCTAAATTGACCCAATGACCCAATATTGTTAGAGCATGTTTTGATGTCTAGTGCTAGGTCTTGGTGATATGTCTTTGTAATAGAATGTTTTGTATATTCTAGTTTTGCGGACCAGGGGCAGATCAGATGGTACGGCGGACCATCTGGTACGCTGGTTAGTTGGTCCGCTGGACGGGTTTTATATAAACAGGTTAGCTTGTTTAGAGAGAGTTCAGTTGTGAGGCTTGTGAGCTTTAAACTGTGTGTTTCTCAGTGTGTAACCTGTATACTCTCTCTCTAAGTGTACGAGCTTGAAATCTATAAACGAATCGTTTATTTACCTCGTTGTTACCGAATCCGATTACATCATGCATTAGCAAGATCATACGCGTGTTTTACAAGTGGTATCAGAGCAGGTTTGCTCGATTACGGTGATTTAAAGATCAGTTTTTGGGTATTAGAGAGAGAAACAATGTTCGTGGTAAGAAATTCATCAATTCATCTCAGTTTCACGTCAATTCAGTATGCTTTTTACGTTCAAAATGCTCCTGGATCGTTTTGGTTGAGTTCTGCATTAATTACAAGCCGGAAAAATCAAAAATAGTAAAAATCCTTCAATTTTTCACTGGTCCGCGACTGGTCCGGTGGTGGTACGGATCAAGAACACTTGGTCCGCACGGCTATCTTCATCGTGAAGTTGGTCCACTGATTTTGGTCCGGCAGGCAATATTCATATCTTGGTCCGTGGATTTTGGTCCGTCGTACCATTTTGGTCCGTAGCAGTTTCAGCGTACCAGAGTTGGTCTGCGGCAGTTGTTTCAGCGTACCAGTTGGTCCACTTGTAGTTTGGTCCGGAAGTGAGTTGGTCCGCTTGTAGTTTGGTCCGTAATTGTTTTGGTCCGTTGATTTTATTGGTCCGGAGGTTATTTTGGTCCGGAGATCGTTATATTGTTCCGGAGTTTGCTATTTTGGTCCGCTTGAACAGTTTTGAGTAACCAATCATGGATCCGTTCCAAGCATTTGCAGCAATGTCTTCGACCGTTCAAGCTATACTGAATTATGATAACGAGATAAGAACTACAAACAATGTTCCTAAATTGATGAAATTTGAAGATTTCCATAATTGGAAAGCTCGTTATGAATCATACATTGGCATGACGGATGTAACAGTATGGACTCCAATGTTGGATGGTTATCAAGTTCAAATATTCACAAATGGTGAATCTGCTGGTCAAATCAAGCCATAAAAGAAGATGAATGATGCTGAGAAAGAATCGTTTAAACTGGAAAAGAAAGCCTATTCAAACTTATCAATGGCTTTACCAAAAGATATTTTGCATCAGTTCAAAATGCACACAACCTCAAAATCTTTATGGGATGAATTGTGTCATAGATGTGAAGGCAATGCGCAATACAAGAAAAGTAAGAAAAAGGTGTTGTTGAAGGAATTTGTTAATTTCTGTCATGTTCCAAATGAAACCATAAATGATCTGATTTCAAAATTATCACATTTGGTAAGTGAACTTGACATAGTTGGGGTGAGTAAAGAAGTTGGTGAACTGAAGGAAAAGCTATTAGATGCTTTACCTGCATCATGGGAGGGTTATATTTTGTTAATGACACATGACAAGGGTTTTGATGATATCACCTATGATGATTTAACAAGAAACTTGCTAGCTCGGGAATTAGATATGAAGCGAGTTAAAACTCAACCAGCTCAAGTTCAAAATCCTAATGTATATTTTGGTGAGAATGCGTCAACTATGCATGCAAAAGCAAAAGCTAATTCAAATCCTCCGACGACTGCATTTTATGTGGAAAATACTTCAAGTGGACAAACAAATATATCTCGGGGTTCTTCAAGTGGAAGTTTTACTCACAAAGTTGCGGTGACATACCCAATGTACTCAAGTCAATCATCCTCTACTCCAACATCAAATCAAAGTGCATTTTCAGCTAAAACCATAAATGATTTTATGGCACTATTTTCAGCAATGATTTCGTCATATGATGGGGTGATAGCAGGAAAATTGACTAGTGCTGAGTTGACGGATGAAGATTATGAACAGATCGACCCTGATGACTTAGAATTGATGGATATCATTTGGTCGATGGCTATGATTGTAAGAAGAGGCAAAAAGTTTATGAAAAGAACAGGCCATAAAGATCTCAATCCTGAAGGCAAACTTGGATTTGATAAATCTAAGGTTCGGTGCTATAATTGTCAAAATTATGGTCACTTTGCTAAAGAATGCAACAAGGCCAAGAAACATGAAACTTCAAAGTTATATCAAAAGTATGTTGCTCAAAGTAACAAAGCTTCGGGAAGTAATTCAAGTGCAAATGCTAGTGGGTCAAACTCAGATACGAAGGCTTTGGTCTCACAAACTGGTGACGGTTATGATTGGGCTGATGATTTTCCCGATGAATCTGCATTCTTATGCACTGTTGAAAGAGATGTAGCAGTTGAAGATGATTCTATTCTTCCTGGTGAAGATTTCTTTGCTGAAGGCCAACAAGCTTTTATGGCCGACATTCAGGTAAACTCTAAAATCTGTGATTTTTGCATGACAACTGCTAACCAAATGAATGAACTTTCTGATGAGAAAGGCATGTATTATGATAAATACATGTTAGCAGAAGAAAATGTCAAAATTTACAAACAAAGGTGGGAGGCTGTTAAGGCTGAACTTAAAAGTGAGCATGCCTTGATTCTAAGCACAAAAATAGAATTAAATAACAAAACTGAAGATTATATCTTTTGTGAGAAAAAGCTTGCAGAAGCAAATGCTAAAATTTCTGATTTACAAATTGAAATCTTGGATCTTCAAAGGCAACTTGACAATTTTAGAAATTCATCTTCCTTTGCAAATTTTCTTTGCAAAGATGAAAATTTGAAAGAAGTGCTCAAAGAATCAGGTTGTAACTCTGTTCCTCCACCTATTGTTCATGGTCTAGGACCAAATGACTCTGAGATCAAACCAGCTGTTGTGTTTGATTATTCTATGTTTTCTGAGGGTTCATCTGACAAGTCCAAGGGCACTCATAAGAGAAAGCCTGTTAAAAATGTGACCAAATATGTCAATGAGGTTACAAAACAATCTGAATCTCATGAATCGGTGGTTGAAAAACCTAAAAGTGTAACTCTTACACCTTTAGAGGTTGCTCAGAAAATCATTGAAACAGAGAAAACAATGAAAGATTTTGAAAACACAAATTTTGCAAAAGGCCGTGATTTGTTCCTTGAACGTGATTCTGTAACTGTGTGCAACATAATCACACCAGATGTTCACTCAATACCGGTGCCTCCGTCGAGATCGACAAAATTCAATGGCATCGGGTTTGGACACCCTGATGAAGTTTCTAAGGTCAATCAAAAGAAACCTCAGAAAGTTCAACAGAATATTAAGAAAGATGTCACATCTGAGAAGTGTGCTGACAAACTGAAAGGTAAGACTGAGATAGGTGAATCTTCTTAGAAAGTGAGATTCTATTGTCTTAAAGGTAGTGATACCATATTCTTAGATGAGACATTTCCGTTGAGTTGTGTTGACTCAAAAAGAGTTGCAAAAGTGTTCTATGCTGATTCTGATGTAAAGAATGTGTCTGATAGTGAACCTGTGACAAAAGGTTCATTGTTGAAACTTAGAACAAGTCCTGATGATCAGATTTCTCACACTCCAAAAGATCAAAAGATGTCATTTAAATCAAAAACTTCAAAATATTCACCTACGAGTTTTTATAATTCGGATGGTTCATCTGCCATATCTGCTACATGTTTTATTTCAAAAGCTACAGAAAAAGAATCCATTATGTGGCATCGTTGCATGGGGCACATCAATTACCGGAAAATGAACTACTTGGTTAATCATAATCTGGTTGACGGAGTTTCAAAGAATAGATTTTCTATCAATGATGTGTGTGTCTCTTGCAAGAAAGGTAAACAGAGAAAGAAGTCTCATCCGTCCAAGCGTTTGAATTCAATTGTAACTCCTTTGGAACTGCTTCATATAGATCTGTTTGGTCCTATGGATATTTGTAGTATTGAGGGAAGTTATTATTGTTTGGTTATTATGGATAGTTTTTCTCGGTTTTCGTGGGTGGTGTCTCTAGCTTCAAAGGATGAAACTCCAGAGTCAATTCAGAAGCTGTTATCCAAGTTTGAGTCAATATACAAATTCAAAATCTGTCGTATTCGTACTGATAATGGTACTGAATTCAGAAATGCTAAGATGACAGCTTTTTGTGATTCACTTGGAATCAAAAAAGAATTCAGTGCGCCGTATACTCCACAACAAAATGGAGTAGCAGAAAGAAAGAATCGCACATTGATTGAAACGGCTCGAACTTTGTTGGCTGATGCGAATTTACCGATAAAGTTTTGGTCTGAAGCAGTGCATACTGCATGCTATGTTCTTAATCGTGTGCTAATTGTTAAGAGGTTTAACAAAACAAGTTATGAATTACTTAAAGGTCGAAAGCCAAATTTAAAATTTGTGGAACCATTTGGGTGTTTATGCATGGTTCTCAAGGAAGGTGGAAAGTTTGCAGCTAAAGCTGTTGAAGGCGTTTTTGTTGGGTATCATCATCCAATGAAACGTGTTTATTTTCCTTCTTCTAAGACCATTGAAAATCATGTGAATGTTGATTGTCACAAATATACTTTTATACACCCCAAATCGGTTGATAATCGGGCTTTTGATTACAAATCTTTACTGGATTCTTTCAAGGCTGCAAAATCTGATTCTGATGAAGAGGATCCTGATGTGTTAGTTGCTTTGCTACACTCTCTAAAGAGTTCTGGACCAGGATCATGGATTCCTAAGCTTCCAAGTACTTTGACTGATATTGCTTCGTCTAGTCAGAGTGTTTCTAGTTTAAAAACAATGAGTTCTTCTGATGATGATGAAAGTACTTTTCATGAAGCTGAATCGACACCTGTTGATGATCAAATTCATTTTCCTAGTACAAGTTCTTTTGTGCTAAATTCGTTACCGATCGGTGATTTATCAAGTTCAGAAGTGGTAGAGGCAAATTTAAACAATTTGGCAGATAATCAGGCAGTTTCTGATTCAACAATTCTTAGGATTCACAATATTCATCCTCAAGAAAACATAATTGGAGATCCGTCTTCGGGAGTTCGTACATGAAATCAATTGGCAGAAAATGCTGATGCTTTGATTGTCGAAATCAGAGAATCTGGGGTTCAGAATGAAGTTTTTAACTCATGTTTTCTATCTCAGGTGGAACCTTCTAGTGTTGATAAAGCATTGGAGGATGCTTCTTGGGTATAAGCAATGCAAGAAGAGTTGCAACAATTTAAAAAATTGGGCGTTTGGCACAAAGTGGGTCTTTGCATGTAAGAAAGACGATCGCGGTGTCATTGTCAGAAACAAGGCGCGATTAGTGGTTCAAGGTTTTTCCCAAATAAAAGGCATTGATTTCAACGAAGTTTATGCTCCAGTAGCACGGATTGAAGCTATTAGGATATTTCTTGCTTTCGCGGCACATCACGGATTTAAGGTGTATCAGATGGATGTCAAGAGTGCTTTTCTGAACGGGAAGATTCGTGAAGAAGTTTATGTGAAGCAGCCGCCTGGTTTTTAATGATCTAGAATTTCTTGACAAAGTGTACAAACTAGACAAAGCTTTATATGGTCTTCATCAGGCTCCAAGGGCTTGGTATGAGACTCTTTCAACTCATCTGCTCGACAATGGGTTTCAGCGTGGCAAGGTGGATTATACACTATTTTCAAAGAAGTTCGGGAATGATTTATTGTTGGTTCAGGTTTATGTTGATGATATTATTTTCGGGAGCACAAAAGACAGCTTATGCAAAGAGTTTGAGCGGGTTATGCAAACTAAGTTTGAAATGAGCTCAATGGGAGAGATGGGTTTCTTTCTAGGTCTTCAAGTCCAACAATCAGCTAAAGGCATATTTTTGCATCAATCAAAATATGTGTCTGACGTGTTGACTCGATTCAAGATTGGCGATGTTCGGATTCCTAGTACTCTAATTCAGGTTTCACATGGTATCGAACCAGATGAATCCGGTGCAACTGTTGATCCGACATTATTTAGGGCTATGATTGGTTCTCTTATGTATTTAACCGCATCTCGTCCTGATATAATGTTTGCTGTCTGTTTATGTGCTAGGTATCAGGCAGCTCCGAAAGCTTCACATATGTTAGCAGTAAAATGGATTTTTGCTTATTTGAAGGGTAATCCAGATCTTGGTATCTGGTATCCTAATGATAATAAGTTTGAGTTATCAGCATACTCTGACTCGGATTATGGTGGATGCAAGATCAATTTTAAATCAACTACCGTCGGATGTCAGTTATTGGGGGAGAGATTAGTCTCTTGGCAATGCAAGAAGCAAACCTCGGTTGCAACATCTACTGCTGAGGCAGAATATGTGGCTGCTTCTAGTTGCTGTTCACAAGTATTGTGGATACAACAGCAGTTACGCGACTACGGTTTTGAATTTCCTAACTACCCCCATTTACATTGATAACTCAGCTGCTATTTCTATCACGAAAAATCCTGTTCAGCATTCCAAAACAAAGCATATTGACATAAGATATCATTTTATCCGGGATTGCTATGAAAAGAAAGTAATTGATTTGCAAAAAATTCATACAGATTTTCAACGAGCTGATTTGTTCACCAAAGCTTTTGACAAAACTCGTTTTAAATTTTTGTTGCAAATTAATGGGATTACTAAATTGGATGCCATCTAATTTGATTCAGTTGATCATTTTTTTAGTTTTTCATGTTTTTCTGCTTTTTAGGGGGAGATTTATCTGAAAAATACAAAAAATATGTGTTTTTTATATTGAAAAATGAAAAAGCATAAAAAATTGGAAAATTCAAAAACATAAAAAAAATGAAAAATACAAAATTGAGAAATGTGATCCAACCTTGTGAGAAATGATGGTGCATCAGTGAATGTTACTGACCATGGATAAAATAGATTGAAAGGCTGTAGGTTCTTGTATGTTTCATTGAATGTGTCAATTAATATCTGATATTTGCCAGTATGATATAAAGATAATGCTTGCTTGAAATCTGTGGTGTAACATAATTCTTGTGATTGAGTGATCTTGATAAAAGATGGAAAAAGTGCAAAAACATAATAAATAAGTGTTCTAGTGTATGCATGCGTTCTTTTGAAAAATTTAAACTTGTTTGATTTTCTTTATTATGTCAAACGATTGGACGTTCTCTGAGTATCGAAAGATCGACCTGAGCGGTGTCCGTTTGACGTTCTGCTTTATTTTTCTTGGTGTTTCGTATAACTCATCGGACTTTCTCTGCGTGTACGGAAGTACCGACCTGATTGTTGTTGAGTTATACAATTTCAACTTGTTTTTACTTTCTTATTTTCCTAAACAATCGGACTTTCTCTGCGTATCGAAAGATCAACCTGATTGTTGTTTGTTTAGGGTTCTGCTTTCTTTTTGCATGAAACACTACGGACAACTTATATCTGTAAATATTCATGAATGAATAAAGGAAAAGGAAAATTCAACAAATATAATAAATCAGATTCTCAAATTACTTGAATTTGTAGGTACCATGATTTCTGTGCATGATAAATATACCTAATTCGTATCAGAAAGCAGTAAAAATTGATTTGATTTGACTGAAATAAACATGAAAATGTTGTATTCATGAACAACTTGGCTTGCATGCTGAATAGATTGAAATTGAAATGTGTTAAGTGCATCTCACTGATATGATCTCACGTTGTGATCTTTCTCACAAAAATATAAATTATCACATCTAAATTTCTAGTTTCAGTATTTTTGTTAGTTCAGAAAAGTTCAAAAACATTTTTGGTGTGTTTTAGCATAAGTTCGAAAATTCAAAAAGATTTTGGTGTGTTTTGATATAAAATTTGATAAAAGGCAAAAAGATTTTCATTCTGCGTTATTTTAGATCAACTGAATTCAGAAATGGAAATGTTTTGGATTGCAAGAACCACAATCGGTGCTAAAATCAACTCATCATGTTTAAAATTGAAAATGGTGAAGTTTTGGGTGAAAAGTGTGAGAATTGGATGTTAAGGGGCAAAATGGTAATTCATGTGGTCCGGCGGACCATATGGTACGCCAGGCGGACCATATGGTATGCCAGACGGACCATTTTGGGTATAAATAACTAATTCTGGTCCGGGTTTCCCATAACCCGTAGACCACCTTCTTTTACCTCTGAAAAAACCCTTAAATCACTTACACTAGTTTTTCATTGATTTCTCTGTGGATAACGAACTGTTGCTCGTGATTCTTGTTGCTACAGGTAAGAATCTTGATTCCGCATCGATTGATGGTCTTGGTATGCGATATGGTGTCCTCATATGCTCGATTATTGAATTTTAAATCTTGGTTTTTCGCGAAAACTGAATTGAAAGGGGTTAAATGGGTTATGGATGGTGTTAATATGTTTTAAGCACATGTATAGGATCGGATTTTAGTCTAGAACAAAACCTCAGTGTTCGATTTCGAAACAAACATGGTTTGATGCATGAAATTAGTCGATGACTCTTCGGTGAACTGTTCGTCCGCCGGACCACATGGTCCGCGGCGGACCGCATTTGAAATTGGTCCGCATCTGGTCCGTTTGACCAAATCTGGTACGCGGTCAACGTTTCTGGTCCGCCGGACCAGATGGTCCGGATGACCAATTTGGTCCGCGAATGGTCCGCTGATTGATTTTTCAAATGATGTTAATCGTTTGAGCGTTTCAAGTAAAATTAGAGTTGCTTGTTAGTAACTTTGATTATATTTTATGATTTTAATGATAGTTTGTGTTTGTGCTTGGTACAGATATGGCTGATTTCAAATGGAATGGAGAACACAATGTTTATGCTTTTCTAGATGCGCCTGCACGTTGGAGACCTCATTTTCTAGGCATATTTGATTTTATGCGAAGATCAAGAATATTGTATGCTGCTACTCATGTGTGTACACCTTACAAAGATCTACTTACAATGTTTTGGAATTCGGCTCAAGTAGATTGTTCGGTGGTTCCTTCGGTTATTCGCGCAAGAATTCTTCAAACTGATGTAGTTATATCTGAAAATGATGTTCGAAGGGTTTTGAGGTTGAATGATCAAGTTGATTTCCCAACAGAGTTTGATGAAGCTGATTTGGTAGCTTTACTACGAAGAATCAAGTATGATGGGCAGTTGTACGTTTCATGGTATCTCAAGGCAAATCTGAGTCCTCCATACAAATACTTGATGCATATGATTATAAAGTGTTTTGGAAATCGAACAAGAGGTCAAGAGGAGTTCGACTTGAAGGTTCTATCATTCTTTTCTGCGTTAGTGATGAATCGGCAGTTTAATTTTTCTGGATGGATATTCAATTATATGAAGGAGAATATATTGACAAAACAAGTCAAAAGTCTCATGTATCCGCGGTTTCTGCAAATGATCTTAGATGAATTACATCGAAATCTTTCAAAGAATCCAGCTGCAGTTATCGAAATGAAGCACATGAATCAAGTTGCGGTTGGTAAAATACCGGTTTATCAAAAGCGCAAAGGAGACAATATACCTCTACCGGTTAAGAGGTTAATTGGTCATCTTGCTAATCCAAATTATGTAGCTCCTGCTGATGGTGCTCCAAGACATTCTGATAGTTCGGATGATGAATTGGAGTATGATGATAGAGGTTTTCCAGTTGAGATAGAAGAGAATGAAGAAGAGGATTTAAATGCACCAGCAAATCAAGCACCGAATGACCAACAACCTATGCAGCAACAACAACCAGAGCCAGTTTTTCAAGAGAATATTAATGAACGCGAAGCTGTGAATGCTCAGGATGAAGAAATTAATGATGTTGCTGATGTTTCTGATGATGATACTAGTGAAAGCTCGTCGGATACTGATTCAGACTCTGGTGATTATGTCACAATATTACATAATACCAGAGGAATCCAAGTGAAGAATGGTTCTAGGCAACACATAGAATATTTGAAGTCCAAGAATCTGGATACTTCTAAATATGAGAATAGAACCAAACAGGTAGAGGATAAAGATGATGATCCAACTTATACTCCTGCTTTGGAGGAACCTGTTCAAAAGACTAAGACTGCTGCTGATAAAGGAAAAGCGCCTATGGTTTCTAAAGGCAGGCACATTAAACATATGGCTCAGAGGAATTTGCCACTGAAAAAGGGTTCATTTCTTGCTGATGCTAGAAAAGCAGGTCTCAGTCCTCCAAGCAAGAAGCAGAAAGTGTCTACTTCATCTTCACTTCCAGTTCAGCCAACCACAAAGTCTGTTAATGTTCAAAGCTCGAGTAATCCACCAGTTAGAAAGCTTGTGATTCGAAAGCATTCTTCGACTGCTGCTTCTGCTTCTACTACTACTACATCTACAACTTCAACTATTTCGTCTACTGATCTGAAACTGGCATTACATCAAACAAGACTCGATGAGTTAGAATCAACTAATCGCCAGCAAACTGCTGAGATCAGGGGTTTGAAGAATTTGGTAAAGGAAATGGTGTCTCGGGATCAGGAGAAAGATCGGGAGATTGCTAAACTGCAATAACTTTCTTTATCTCTCGGTGAGCAGTTAAATATGATACTCAAATCTTTACCTGCTCAGGGGGAGAGACGACCAGATCCTGAAGAAAGTTGTAGAGATGGTGATGATATGATGAAATTTTTGAATGAGGATCCAGATCCTGGAGGTGGAGTTGGTGGTAGTTCTAGTGCTAGTGCAGCTGGAACTTCGTCTGCTGCTGCTGAACCATCTACTACTGCCCAGGGGGAGTCTTCGGAGAGAGAAGTGTATGATGTAACTCCAATTTCTAGAGTTGAGCTGAAAGAAGGAGAATTTATTAATCCATATTCAAAAGAGCAACTGGCGGCTATTTTTGCATTAAATGTGGATGATGTGGATAACGTTCCTTTTGCTAATTCTTATGGAGAAGAAAATTCTGATGAGAATATGGATTTTGAAGAGGAAAATGTAGAAGTAGAAGATACGACGGCTGAAGAATACCCAGATGATCCTAAGGTTTATGGAAATTTTTCTGCTGATGATCAGTCTGGAGGATTTAACTTCTTTGGTAATGATGATGAGGAAAAAGTGGATGAGGAATTGAAGAAGAAAGAGTCAGAAACTGATCAACCAGAGTCAAATGAATCTGAAAAGTTATCAGAAGAAGAAGAGAAGAAAATGTTATTTGATGCTTAGTTGAAAGAACAAAGAGCTAAGAAGTTGCCGATAGTGAAACCAACCAAGATTGTTGATCAAAAGAAATATTTCGACAGAAAAGGTGGTGAAGCTACTGGTAGAATAATCAGTTGGATGTATGACTCGGAGCTAAAGTGTTATGCAATTAAAAAAGAGTTTGGGTGATGTATTTGAAGCATGCTACAAGATTCAATACTTTACCAGTTTGTGATGTGAGAGATTTGTCAAGAAAGCCATTTATCAATTATGAAAGTAATGTGTTGGCTGATATTTTCAAGAACAAACTGGTAGAAGAATGTCAAGGCAAGTTCAGGTTTTTAACTCCACAAAGGCCTAAGTATGTTGATCATCCAACCGATATTCATCCAATTACTGGAAAACCGGTTGTGATCTTAAAGTACAAGAAGCCGATTCAACTAAAGAAAATCCCATTGAAGAAGCTTGAACAATATTTTATTAAAACTTTAAGATGGTGGTATTATGACGAACATACTGGAGAAGCAGTGGTGGTGGTTAAAGAGCAGAACAAGGTGGTTAGGCTGTATGATCCAATGTGGTTAATTAACCTGTCAAAGGATGACATCGACAAGCTCTATCACAACAAGATTTTGTATAAGATTGAGCATGCTGAACAAGCTTTACAATTTCAACGCGTGATCAGAGTATGTTTTGCTTTTGGTATCCACGCTGGGAATAACTAAACTCAGCATTGGAAGAAGACGTAGTCAATAGCTTCTGAAGACTAGCACAAGACAAGGGGGAATTTGTTAGAGCATGTGTTTGATGTCTAGTGCTAGGTCTTGGTGATATGTCTTTGTAATAGAATGTTTTGTATATTCTGGTTCTGTGGACCAGGGGCGGACCAGATGGTACGCCGGACCATCTGGTACACTGGTTAGTTGGTCCGCTGGACGGGTTTTATATAAATAGGTTAGCTTGTTTAGAGAGAGTTCAGTTGTGAGGTTTGTGAGCTTTAAATTGTGTGTCTCTCAGTGTGTAACCTGTATACTCTCTCTCTAAGTTTACGAGCTTGAAATCTATAAACGAATCATTTACTTACCTCGTTGTTACCGAATCCGATTACATCATGCATTAGCAAGATCATACGCGTGTTTTACAAATATACCCATAACCCAACTAATTTTCACCTATTCTATCACATAGGTCTTCAAAATAGTCCGCCAATAGGTGATTTAATACACAAACCACAAATTATTCCCTTACACGAGTTTCTTCATGACTTGCAGGTGCGATAAGTCTAAATTGACCCAATGACCCAATATACCCATGCCTGACTGGAGAAGCGATTCAGACAAATGAAGGTGCGATAAGCTCGCCAGAAGGCTGACTTGTCTTTTATGAAGAAAGAATTGGCAGATTTGTAGTCCAAGTGTGCCGATTCAGATCTTAAGAAGGTCTCTCGGTTGGAACAAGAGTTCGAGAAGTTGAAGAGCGAGAAAGGAGCCCTAGAGAAGGTGAATGCCGGTTTGAGGCAGTCGGTCAGTGAGGCGGACGTATTTCTTACTGAATTACGTAAGGATCGGGAGGACGACTCCCACCGTTTTAATGCAAAACTTGTGAAGCTGAAGCTTGATAAATATCGGGTTAAAGCTCTTTAAAAGGGAGCAACTATGCATGTCAAAGCCTACGGTGACGACCGATAGTGGCTTATCAAGGATGGTTTTCATTATACTCTGAACCGACCAATGAAGAGTGCTTAGTTCCATGAGCCATTAGGTAAGCTGCAGAGTGCCGTGATGGCACATGGTGCAGGTCTTGATTATGTTGCCGGGTATGTCCGGACCCTTTTGGCTAAGGACAAAGAGGCATGTCAGTATTATAAACCGAACCTTAAGGCCGATCTGAAGTTTGTTGTCGAGAAATATTAGGAGGTAGTTTAGTCTTATCTGGATGCTCTGGCCGGCTACACCAATAAGTCGATAGAAGACCTCTGAGCGATTCAAACAAGAGTCGCTCGGTTGAATGTCCGAGGTAATAAACCTGGTGCTTTGATGATGACTATAGGTGGGCCGGAGTCGACATCTGCTCCGCCGAAAGCTTAGGCGGTTTATTTTGTTTTATTGTCTTTTTGTTCCTTTGCTTTCTTTTTGGCTATGCATTGTAATCGACCTTCAGTTTTTATACCGTGAGAATCCTTTGACTTTATTACTATGTTATGTCATGAAACTTGTTTTGTTCCTTTTTACCATCTATTGGTGGGTTTATGTACTACACTTGTCATAATCGATCATGCGACTGAAACTGTAATTGGGTCTACTGTAAATGATAGTCATCTCCATGTGTTCATATGTCATAGTAATATGAAATGATATTATAATAAGACCGAGTGTTGGAATTGGCCATGTAATTGGGTCGACTGTCCAGACTGTGCCAAACATCCCTTAGCTCGAGTGTTAACTGCTCGACCGGGATGGCTCAGATCCATGTTGGTCACCCACTAAATAGGGTTGTGATGGATGAACAAGATGTTTCATGTATTTGAATGATATGTTATTATAATTAGGTTGACACTACTCAGTCGACCCGTTAAATTATATATATGCATATCTTTTAGTTATGAGTTTGTATGTTGTACTTGACTAGAAAAGGTGGGAAAATTTGTTGTTGCATTGTATTAAGATGGGGATCTAGTAAATGCCCAACGGCTCAACAACATACAAAAGTAGGAACGAGTCAGCCCCTTAGATTACAAATAACATTTCTTAAGTTGCATGTCGTTCCAGTGTCGGGGAACAGGTTTGCCAACCATCGTAGCTAACTTATAGGATCCCTTGGCATGTGCTTCGAGAATTTGATAGGGACTTTCCCAAGTCGGTCCAAGCTTTCCCTGGTCTTCCTGTTGACTCGCCTCGTTGTTTTGGAATACATAATCTCCGGGTCAGAATGTGACATTTCAAACCTTATGATTGTAGTGCCCGGATGGATTTTGATGTGTCCAACTGTCGATACTCTACGTAACCATAAAGGTACGGTCCAAGAGTTACACTCTGTACGACGGACAAGTTATAGTATTTGAATATTATATATTTAAATATTACCAATCACAGAACGAACATTAGATGAATCATTATTTGTCGAAATAATGATTATAATTAATTGTTTACAGAGACAATTAATTGACAAATAAAAACGGTGGTCGTTCAAGATGTAAAGGAGGATAAAATTGTTAAAGCGGATAACAATTTCATCAGGGAATGTAATTACGTCAAAAAACAATTTTGAATAATTTAGATAAGACGTTATGCATAATTATATAAATGAGAGATTTAATATATGAGATAAATTGTATACAGATAAAATAAATATTATTAAAGACGTTAATAATAATTATACGAAAAAACGTTTTAGATAATTAGTTAACTAAAACGTGAAGGTTGATATATATAAAGGGTTCCGTGTAGACCCCTTAAATTTTTGTAGACTCCGTAGACCCCTATAAAACTCAATAAAAATAAAACTCAGTGTTGTAAATTTGTTTTTTTATTACGATAAGCTTTTAAGAACAAAAAAAAATTAAAAAAACAAAAAACATTAAAAATCAAACATTTTAAGACAATGAGTTTTAAAATAATGAGTTTTAAACGCAACACTGAGTTTTATTGAGTTTATTGAGTTTTAAACTCATTGATTTTTAAAACTCATTGCCTTAATATGTTCAATTTTTAATGTTTTTCGTTTTTCTTTTTTTTAATTGTCTTTTTTTGTTCTTAAAAGCTTATCGCAAATAAAAAAACTAAATTAACAAAACTGAGTTTTATTTTTAGTGAGTTTTAATGAGTTTTATTAAGTTTTATAAGGGGTTTACGGGGTCTACAAAAAATAAGGGGTCTACACGGATCTTTTACCTATATATATAAATATATATATATATATATATATATATATATATATATATATATATATATATATACATATATTAGATATCAGATATATTGTGTATGTTTTGCAAATATAAACTTTAATGGATATTAACTGTATTAACAGTTAATATCAGGATAATATCTTTGGGAAAAAGACAATATTTTAGGAACTGGATCGTAACTTGTTTCTATAAATACAGGTTAAATCCTACACCCTAAGGACACAGAAAAATCCTAAAAGTTTAACCCTAAATCTCCCTGCTCTCTCCCTCCCTTCGTAGTCGGCACCACCACCGACTGTCGACAGCCTCCAGCCACCGCAGCCGCGCCGGCCCGCCGTTGTCCGCTGGACACCGCAGTCGTTGCCCCCTTCGGCCGCCGCCACCGCTTCGGTTACCACCCGTCGTTGCGTACCGATACGGGTGTGAACTAGTTTGTGTTGTACCATAGTTTTTATATCCAGAGTTCTCGGATATCGTGTCGAGATAAAGGTTTCAGTTGTTCAAGCGTTGGACAAGTGATCAAGGATTTTAAGCGGACCCGTTTGTCGCATTCAGAGTGTGTCATCTTGGTATCGTCAAGGTTGATCTCTAAACACCATATGGTTGTGTGTTTATAATTATCCGAATTATTTGTAACTAAATCACTGGTGTGGAATACCTAACTCGTTTATTAAAAGTTTTGAACTTTATCTCTTCCGCAATTGAATATTTAGTATAATCGTTTTCTGATAAACAAACAAATATAAAATACGATTTTATATTAATTCGACAAAATTAAATTTCCTTCCTAAACGACCCTGCGATTTCCAACAGTGGTATCAAATCCACTTTTATGATGATTCAAATAATATTATTGATCTTGAGCTTTTATATATCTTAGTATTTGTCATTACCTATAAATTATGCCTTTACGTTTATGATTGTGTGAATCGAGCCATCGACCCAATAATCATTTTTAGTTGTGATTATTGTGAATGTGATTATTTATGGTTATGATTGGGTTGGATTGTGGTTGTTTTATATTAATGATGTATGTATTTTTCGGGTATGATGGACCTACGATGTAATAGTTTGGTTTTTTTTTTGTGTAAAAGTAAATCCAGGATGGTGGTGAATGGATACTTTTGGACATCTCATGACGATCATAGAAATCAAGTGGAGCAATGCCAGAATTGTTGTGGATTGTCCCTAACTGACCTAGTTTAGTCTCGTTCATTGGCTCGAATGAAACTAAACGCATAATCATATATGGCTCGATTCTATATTTTGTGGTTCATTCATTAATTAGTATAATGCATCTAACCCAAATATAATTTCCACAATCTTAAAAGATGTTTATAATTAAAAGGATGTTTTAATTAAAATGCATAATTATTATAAGTTGTTATTATAGAGTTGTTTTTAATGTTAAGTACTTAAATATTAGAAACCATAAAATTAGTAAAGAGTTTATTAATTTTATAACAAGCTTTGCGATAAATTACCAGCGTAGTCTTAATAATTAGGTTATCTAAAAACGATTGCATCATGTAATGAAAATAAGTTTTCAAGAATGTACCACGAATGTGTAAATTATGATTTTACTAAAATGTATGACTTATTTTATCATGCAAATTTTTTGTCCATTATATTTTCATAATATAAAAGAAAATTCCAATCACAAAATTATATTTAATGTCATCCTAAATTTGAATCACTCGAATCGATCTATCCTAACACCCTTTGTTAGCGCTTACTCTGTATTGGGCCTACGGTTTCGGTGCAAGGTCGAGTCGCGGTTCTTGTGTAATATAGGCCGGTAAACATGTTTCTTATTTAGAGATAATATCACTTGTAACATGACAAGCGGGCATAGTTGGGGTAAACGTACAACATTGATGAATCATGTCACGCAAATCTAAGAGTTGTGTAGTCACACAATCGGTAAATCGTTATGCACCTGGTAGATGCAGGAGTGAATAGTGCTAAGCCGATCACTTATGTTGTTGTGAAATAGGATCATTGTCTAAAATTAAATTTTAATTAAAGACATATATTGGAATTGCAAGTTCATAATACGTCATGTAACCCCAAAACTGAGAGTTGTGTGAGATGCAATCGGTAACAACTAACCACTACGTAATAAATGTAGGTGAATAAAGCTAAGTTAATCACTTTGCATTAATAAATAGGATCTCTATTCTAACTGAAATATTTGCTATTGGGTCTAGCTATTTAATTAGGTTATTTAGTAACACAAAGTACTAAAATATATTGTTTTCCACCTGTAGATGTTCCATAGCTACTATAAGGAATTCCAACACTGGCAAATAATGTACAGAAACAAACTCACCAAGAGGAATTTCCCGGTATTGTACTGATATTTTAGAAGTGTACTTGAAAAGGAGAAACTGCTATATAAGTTAGAACATATTGTAAATGTAATAGAAAACAGTCAAGTATTAGAAGAAAAGATAATAAATATCCTCAAAAGAGAAAGGATAAGGACATCTGTACGATTTAAAGATTTCTATGCTCGTACAGAACTACTCCAGAATTTTCGAAATACACCTGTACAGACCAACTTCTACAAAATTCCTCGTTTCAGTAGAAGGCTTCTGATGGGTAGCATTACTAGTCTTCAAAGAAGAGTCCTCAAGGAGTTCTGGACTATAAGAGAGAAGTTTATGAGAAGAACAATTCCACCTTTGTGTAAAGAACAGTAAAGAAGGATACCAACTTGGTTTAAATGAGAAAGTAGTTGAAGACAGTTAAAAAAGATATAAATTGAATATCTTCAATTTATCTCTATATACTCTGACAGACTCCAAATTCAACCATCCTTAACCATATTATTCACTTGCAACTTGCTACGACTTCCTATGAATAGCAAGCGGACTTCACCAAAGATGGCAAGACAAACAAGCACACAATTCATAAACTTCTCAAAGCACTTACAACTTACTCCTGTAGAAAAGCTCTTTCTATTGATATATTGATACACTATAAACTTGTGTAAACCATTATATACATTTGAGATATACAAAAATAAAAACCTTTTTATGAATTGTTGTTTTCCAATTTGATTTATTTTATGTATCTTGTTTATCTTGTTTAAATCCAATTGAGCCAATATTGTTAAAGAGCCCTTCACGAGACCGAACAATTGGTATTAGAGCAAATTGAATAACTCATATTCAAAGATCTTGCTCTTTAACCTTTTTATTTGGAAAATTCAAAGCTATACTGAAGCCGTATTTCAAAATGTCTTCAAGCTGGAACAATGGGAAATCTCTTGGCTCTTTAGCAAAATCAACTATGCTAGTCAGGGAGGAGTATCCGCAATGGAAAATACGGATTACCAACTTCTTAAAAGAACTTGACAATTCCCTGCTGGATTGCTTAGCTAATAGACCTCATTGTCTCACAGTGGAAATTCCAAAAATAAATGAAACTGAACAATACGCTTATGTCTCTGCTCGCTCCATACCTAAAGATAGAATATGGTGGAGCAGCGAGGACAAGACCGAATAAATTATTGAGGATAGAGCCAAAAGTGTCTTAATCATGGCTCTTCCTCATGATATTTTTTGTCAAGTTGATTGCAATACATCTGCAAAAGGCATATGGGATGCTTTTGAAAAACTTTTTGATGGAGGAGACCAAATGAAAAGAAACAAGAGAACTAAGGCACTAAATGAGTATGAATCTTTTAAGTCACTCCCAAGTGAGTCACTTGTACACACTTACAACCGTTTTGCCACAATAATCAACAATCTAAGAAAGTTCAATGTTTCTAAATCAAATGAGGAGACAAAAATGAGGAGGCAAACATTAAATTTATCAAAAGTCCTCATGAATGGAGAAGTCTAACCATGACTCTTCAATCAATCTTGGATTTGGAAGAGAAAAGCCTAAACACTCTTCTGTATACTAGACTCTCAAGAGTCTGAAATACTAGACATCTCCAAAACTAAGGTTGATCCACTGGCCCTTCTCTAAAAAGAGAAAAAGGAACACTAAAGAAGAGTCAATCCATTCAAAAAGAAAAGAATTAAGTGACTCAGAAACAGAATATTCTGAAAGTGAAACAGAAAATGAGTCATTTGAAAAATCACTTGCCCTGTTGACTAAACAGTTTGGAAGGTTCAACAAAAGGAATCCTTCCTGGTCAACTAGAAAAACTTTCACAAAAGGCAAAGAAAGCAAAAAAACAACCCACAGACTTTAACGAGCCTGAAGTTGACAAAAGTGAAATAAAGTGCTTCAAATGTGGAATAATGGGCCACTATGTATCTGAATGAAAACAATCAAAAGATCAAGGACGCAACATACTATAAAAGAAAGTACGAATAGGCCATGCAGAGAGAAAAATCATTAAGGGCTCAAGTAGAAAACTGGGATTCAGATTCGTCATCAGAAGAAGAATGCCATGCAAACAGATGTCTCATGATTAATGACGAGTCCTATCCACCTGATCACTCTGAAACTTCAAATGACGATCAAGTAAGGACCTCTCACACTGATCTAATTTTAAATTCAATAACAAGTCAATAAATTACAAAACTCTTCAAGAAAAATCTGAAAAAACAAATTTTTAAACTAAAAACAGTTTACAACTTTTGAAGAAGAAATAAACTCTCTCCTATTTGAACTTCATAAACTGAAAGGAGATAGAGAAAATGGACTGTCAAAATTAAGACGAATAAAGACACAGAACTTGAGTAATGAAGCTAAAATCGATCACTATGAGACCGAACGTGCAACCTTGTATTAAAGACTGCACATGGAAACTAAGAAAATAAACGATCTCATAAATGCTCATGACCGACTTGAGGACATGACGAATTTACCAAGAAATTATGGTCAAGGGATTGGGTATATACATGGGACTAAAAGTTCTAGTCGTCTTTGTAAAAAGCAACAGTCAAAATAACCCACAACTCGATAACAATCTCTAACACAAAAATCCAGTATCTGAACTCCTAATTCAACATCAGTCTGAACTTGATGACTCTAACAAATCTAAATCAGAGTCAACAAATCTCACTAGTTCTTCAACTCAAAACTTTGACAATTTTGATGAGATTACAATATACAAACATTGTATGTGCACTGAAATGATGAAACTAATTGGAAAACATTATAGCATGAAAAGCATATATCATTTCAATGCTAACACTTCCTTGAATGTTTCTTCCAAACCCATGAAAATCAAAAGAAAGAAAGAATCCTCTGAAAATATAAAGAAGAAACCCAAAAGCAAATGGGTTCCAAAAATCAGATAATTTCCTTTTTTTTCCTTCTTTCTGAAGTCGTACAAACATTCTTTGGAATTTCTGAAGCATGTCTGCACCAACTCAGAAATCTCTTCCCTTGCACTGATCAAGGGGGAGTCTTTTATTTTGTTATTCTTTTTTCCCCCTCTTTTCTTTTTTTCTTGTATTATTTATAATAAATGATGGTTCTGAAACGACACGCACTTCTCTCAGAATCATTCTTAAAAAAAATTTACTTTCACTACCCACCTGAAATGCATTGATAAATCTTCAGAACTCTGTATTCTTCCCGGTCACTTTCATATCCCTTACCTTTTTCATCCAAATCTTCATCCAAACAAAGCTTCCATCTAAAAATGAATTTCCATGCCCTTCTCCAAAGAAAAAACCACCAAATTCTTCTACCTCAGGTTAACAATTTGTTTCTTCACACCTCCAATGATCAACAAACTTTCATGAGAATGACGAGGTTTCTGTAAATGTGCACAATTGGCTTTGCCCTCACCATAAATTCCCCCATCAACTATCAACTTCTAAGGGAATTTTGGGTGAACGTCAACTCTAACTCTCCAACCAGCCCAATCTGAACTAGAGTCGATCATGACACTCTTCTGATCTCAGAAGACACTATTCGCTCTGCCCTCCCAATGAATGACGCAGAAGGGGACACTTGCTACAAAAGAACCCAAGTCATTGAGACTCTTCTTTACATGGGATATGATGGTCAGTTTAAGAATGAACATGCCAACTGTGCATATCTTCCTCCAGTCTGGAGGTATTTCTTTGCTAAAGTCCAGCTGTGTTTCTCTCCCTTCACCCAAAATCATAATCTTGCATCCCATGACACCCAAATGGTGATTTATGCATTAATAAAGGGATTAAACATGAACTTCTCTCACTACATTCTTCAAAACATGAAAGCTTACTGCTCTCTTCCTGTAGAAGAGAGAGTTATTCTATACCCAAGATTTGTAATAGGAATGATTTTTCAAGCAAAGAGGTGGGCAAGGATTCCATGAGGCTTCACACCCATCCTTCTGCCATCTCAAAGATCCCTTGGAATCCACCTCACTAGACTACCTGCTGATATGATAGAGGAAGAAGATGAAGGCATCCTAGCCATCTCTTATAACCATATTCCTATTCAACTTGAAGCAAGAGCACATCCACCTGTACTAATCAGAATAATCAAACCTTGTACTTGTAGAATTGCATGTAGACACTTAAATATAACATATAAGTAAATCCGTACTATGTAATTCTCTTTTTTTCCCATGTGAAATTGTTCAAATATGGAATCTTTTGGTAAATATCAAGAAAAACTCAGATTTTGTTATTTTAGGCCATCTTAGCTGAATATCAAAAGATTTTTGTACCTTTTTCTTCTGATTTCCTGAAAAACAATTTTTACAGACCTACTTTGAAAATCACGAAGTAGTTCTGTACATCTACCAAAATTCCAAAAACATTCTGCAATAAAAAGAAACCATTTCATTACATGTACACATATGCACACACACACACAAAAAAAAGGGGGGAGGGGAGAATGATAAATGAGGATGAAGAATTAGCGATAATTTCTCTTAAAAAGATCACTGCAAAAATTGATGGGTTAATCTGATTTCACATACAGATCACAGAAAATCCTCACATCTAAATTGATTTCCTCCAAGAAATATGCGGGGTGATATAACTCCAAATAAAAGGCAACGGTAACTTTTTCGATAATAATGAAATAGGGAGTTATTAATCCAACTGTTATCCATTTCACCACCCAGTCTATCCAATCAGTGAAAAATAGCCATTAAAACCCTAAATACACTCGCCGACTATAAAACCCTCATTCCTCAACCAAAATAAACACTCTTCCTAAAACGACTATCCTCACCAAACAGATTACCTTCTTCACACAATCAAAGCAATAAGAATGTCATCAGCCTCTCAAAACCCTATCTTCAAGAACTTCAACACTGAGCCAAACAATGAACAATCATACCTAAATCCAACGACATATTCTGATGATGTCCAAATCATCATTGAGGCTATAAGATACTCCTCAATTATGACTGCTCTCACTGAAACTGAAGAGCTATCCAAACAACTCTTAATGGAAGTTTGGTCTACCATCAAAGTGAAATCGAAAATAGTAAAAGGCATCAAAAGGGAAAAGATCGAAGCTTTGATCAGGAATGAAGAGTGCTCCATAGTGAACTTGGAATTTTCAGAAGAAGACTTCAGAAATGTTGTCGATCTTAAAGCACCTGAAGATCCAGAAAGCCCACTAAATAAGACGGAAATATGAAGCTGATTAACAACCTCAACAAAGACACATGCTTCAACACTGTCTCAGCAATCAACATTAATCAGCTTGACAGAAAGTTAAAGTTGCTGATGCACACTCTTGTCAACTGCCTGACTGCAAAGGTTGGTTCATTCGATCAGGCAAGCAAGTCCATCTACTTTATAATGACTGCTCTGATTCAGAAGAAGAAAATCGATTATGGAGCAATACTCTTGAAAAATCTGGTAAAAATAATTGAAGACAAACAGAAAGAAAAGAAAGAAACACCCCACATCCCATTTATTAGATTTCTTTCACTTCTAATCTGCCAGAAAACTCAAGACATGATGGTCACATCAACCGGAGACAAGAACATATTTACTCCCCTGAAGATACTGAAGAAATTCGAATCAGGTGCAACTTATACTATATCTTCAGTACTTGCTACTTTACCATCATACATACCAGATGAATCACCAGCACTCATGAAATACAAACAAGGACTGGAATTCCAAAAAAAACCCATCAGATGATAGTCCAAAACAACCATCACATAATCAAAGTCCACAAACCTCTCACTTTTCTGAGTCAGTTAATCTAAACAGAAACTCACCCATCTCCGCCACATCCAACTTCTCCGCACAAAGACTTTAACCCAAATCCACCACACTCACCACCAAGCCCAACTTTTTTGATGACTCTGAAAGTCATCAGCAAGCACCAACAAGTGGAGACTCAATGAGTCAAAGAAACTTGGAAAGAGTTAAAACGGGATTAGTTCCTTATGGACTCAGCACATGGATTTTTTGAAATGAACATTCAATCAACACATGAGACAGATTCCTCTCACGATAAGTCAATGAATGTGGAAGACCTGGGAACACCAGATATTTATGGTTCTCTAGGCACTAATAAAACTCCCAAGGGAACTTTTATTAGTAAAATGGCAGGACATGTGTTGTCCACCTGTGAGTTAGAAAGAGAAAGATCATCTGTTGATCGTTTTCTATATATTCCTAACACTTTGCTCAAATCTGATCTCTTAAACTTCTCTCAATCATTTAGAGAGAAGATCTCTAATTTAAAAAGAGATCAGAATATTGTCCTCCTTGAGATTGGAAAGATTAATTTTTCTAACTCATAAAATTCTCAAGAAGGAAGAGGAAGTAACAGCTCAAAGTACTTATCAGATAACTACTTTAGAAGATGAGTTGAAGACTTGGAAGGAAGGATTTAAAGAAGAAATTGTCCACATATCTGAAGAAATCAACAAATGTCTTCAAAGGATACCATCCGTAGACACCAGTGCTGATGAAAGTAAGATCAAGAACATTAATAAGCAAGAAAATGATCCTTGAAGAAATGGGTAGACGTCAAATAAAAGAAGCTTAGGAGAGAACAAAACTTGTCAGAAAAAACCTGACAAGGAATCAAATGACTACTACAAATCATGACAACAAACGCTCCTTCCAAGAAGATAAGGTGAGAGAAATTAATGGAGAATGGAAGCAGAAGCTAAGAAACAAAATGGAGAAAAGAAAACCTGTCACAATCTCTACTCAATCACCTTCAAAGAAAGAAAATGCTCAAGACAAAGAATCGGCTGAAAAGGAAGATGAGGAAGAAACACTTAAAAGAAAAACAATTCAAAAGTATGTAAACCTCCAGTCCAATCTTCAAAAGGTATGCATCCTGCTCCCCCTCCTCCATCCTCACTAAAAACATCTAAGAAGACTATTTCCTCACAACCCCTACCTTTGGAGCAACAAAAGAAACTTCTAAGCCCAACAAACAGACACAATACCAATCATCTTCATTAGCAGGCTCATTCATATCTGGATCTACTTTTGAAGATGACTACACTGAGAAACAAAACATGTAACAAATAATATGGGAAGAAGTAAGAGAGCTACAGGAAAGAATCCCGAAGAAAGAAGAAGACAGACCACCAATTAGTCCTTTCTCTAGTAAAATTTTTGACAGAACCTACAAAAATCAAGTTGAAGAAGAGTCAATCTACACAATTCCCACCATAGCAAAGTTTGTGAGAATTAAAGCTCAACCAATGCAGAAACATATTTGGGTAGATCACTTCAACAACTATCTGGTCAAAACACTTGATGGAACCTCAAGGGATTTCACGTAAAATCACCTTGATAGAATGAACCCCATTCAGTTGATATCTTTTCTAAGATATTTTTCAGAACAGCCTTCTAAGACTGAAAGGGTGAACACAACTCTATACAAAGGAATAGAAGCTGGAAAAATAATGATCAAAAGGCAAGCACAAATTGACATTCAACTTGCCAAAGACACAAATATTCCCTTACTTTTCCTAACAAAGCCAAATGAAAACATTCCTCCTGGAATCTCCTGGAGAGGATTTGGAACAACAGTACTTGGCCAAACTCATGGACTCTGCTTCAGAGATCATAAGGAAGAAAGAAGATTTTTCAGACTTGAAGAATAACAGAAATATACAAATCAGCTCTGAACTTCTTTTTATTTGTTATAAAAAGATGCAAGATCAATAACAGTGCAGCTAGTGAAGTTATCAAAACAGGAATTGAACAGATACAGAAGGAAAGAACAATCTTTTATACCCTGCTGGAAGAATGTAGCAAGGACTAAAACTTTAAAATTAACTCTCTTACTAGTAGCGCTACAATAAGAATATATATATAAAAATAGTAATACTCTGTATCTTGATCAATGAAATGGTCTGTTTATCAATCTTTCTCTTTTCATTTATTTTCTTCAAATACTTAGGGGGAGATTGTTCGAACATATTGTAAATGTAACAGAAAACAGTCAAGTATTAGAAGAAAATATAAGAAATATCCTCAAAATAGAAAGGATAAGGAAATCTGTACGATTTACAGATTTCTATGCTCATACAAAACTACTCCAGAATTTCCGAAGTACTACTGTACAGACCAACTTCTACAGAATTCCTCATTTCTGTAGAAAGCTTCTGATGGGAAGCATTACTAGTCTTCAAAGAAGAGTCCTGAAGGAGTTCTGGACTATCAGAAGATAAAGTTAATGAGAAGAACAAATCTGCCTTTGTGTGAAGAACAAGTAAAGAAGGATACCAACTTTGTATTAAATTTAAAAGTAGTTGAAGACAGTTAAAAAAGAGTTAAATTGAATATCTTCAATATATCTCTATATACTCTGGCAGACTCCAAATTCAACCATCCTCAACCACATTATTCATTTGTAACTTGCTACAACTTTCATATAAATAGCAGGCGGACTTCCCCAAAGATTGCAAGACAAACAAGCACACAATTCAAAAACTTCTCAAAGCACTTACAACTTACTCCAGTAGAAAAGTTCTTTCTGTTGATATATAGATATACTATAAACTCGTGTAAACCATTATTTACATTTGAGATATGCAGAAAAACCTTTTTATGAATTGTTGTCTTCAAATTTGATTTATTTTCCGTAACTTGTTTAAATCAAATTGAGCCAATATTATTAAAGAGCCCCTCACAGGACCGAACAATATGTATTAGATGTACCACTAGCTAATCTTCCACATATGGATGACACTAGACCTCAATGGATGGAGCATTACCAGGATTCCATGAAAGTGTCATATTTGATTATGTCCACTGTTAGTGAAGAACTCCTAAATGAAATCATAAATGGTTTCAAAAGCCTGTATGCCTATAAAATGGTCCAAGAGTTGGGGAATGATTATCAGTGAAAACAGTTTGGAGTTTAGAAATCACTAAGGAGATAACTAAGGCTATGAAGTTTAAACATAGTGTGGCGGATCACGTTGATCGAATGGTGAGTTACTTTGATAGGCTTGAGAAACGAGAGTTCCATGTACTCCCAGTCACCGCCCTGGATATGATTCTAACATCCCTTCCGAGTAAGTATGATACATTTGCAAAGGGATACATCAAAAGTAGATTTGATGGGTCGATACCAGCTCTAAGAGAGATACTCATTGCTGAGGAGCAGACACTCAAGCCAGTTAGCAAGCCTATACTCGAGAACCCTAGGCGAGGCACGAAGAGAGCCCAAATCTTTGACGATGATGCTTGCTTTATCTGCAACAAGCGAGGCCACCTGCTATGCTCAGGAAAAGTTCCCAGACTGATCAGATCAGACTCCTCACAAATTGTTTATAAGGTTATATTCATTTTAGCATTTTCCTATCTTGAAATCACCAAGTGTAGAGACACTAATAAAATGTGTGTTCACATTTTGATTTGCAGGATGGGGAATTCAAGGACAATGAGGAGAACGATGAGCGACTGAAGTGACTTGAAAAGTCGGCTATAGCTGAAGATATTAAAGAAGTTTATTTCTTCATTAAAACAGTTATGATTTGTTTTAAGACATCGTTTATTTATTGTTTTTTTAACAGATATTTACTTTATGGTTGAGATTTTATTATTTCTGCTATTTAATATTTATTTCATACAAAGGCAGATCTATGAGATAGACATCCTCCCCAATAACGAATGATTCGTCTTTAATGTATGAATGAGATTCAAAGTGTTAGACTAAATCAACCTAAACCAATGTTAGCAAATTAGAAATTCATTGATTACTTTTTTTGGAATTCAGATGAGTATATAAATATAGTTTAATATGAATAACCAATAACGAAATTGATTGAAAATTAAATCCATTAGCACATGCATGAAGATGCAGTAAGAAATAGACAGTGTAATATAACTATGTCATTACAGAGGCTATGAAAGAATAGTAGATTGTTGAAAATTAAGTAGAAAAACATGATCAGTCAAGTAAGGCACAATTTGATTAGATCAAAACCATTGCCTTAATTAAAAATACTAAACAAAATCATTAGATCAATCTTCTAAAACCGAAAAGATATTTTAGTAGAGAAGAGAGTTAGACCTGGACACGGATGGAAGTAAAGCTAATAATGAAAGTATACAGAATGAAATTCTAGGTTTACACTCACCATTCCAAAAGATTAGATTGAATCTTAGTAAAGCCTAAAGCATAAAAAAAAAACTAAGAGGAGTTGTTAGATTCTAAATCTAGCAATATATGTTTGCAGATGCCTCATTAGATGATAGTCATACAATTAAAGATAGAGGATCTTTAAGAGGTGTTGAACATGGAATATGAACTAATAAGACAACCAAGGAGCATCCTTGGACAAGAAATAAGATGAGCAATCATGAAATCTGTGTAAAATAGTTCCAGAACCTTCCAAACAAACTAAAAATACTTAGTGAAGTTTAAATAGGTTATTCCTAAAGTAAGGATTGTAGAAAACGATGTTAAGACAAGTGGGAGTTCAACAAGAGATCCGACTGATAAAGATGAGATCGTAAAATGAGCCTTTTACGATGCATCGAATGCTTAGACTAAGTTAGTAAACATACTGCAACGATGAATTATTGATATGAGATATATATATATAATCATCACATAACCCTGATCTGTAAGAAAAAATCTAAGACAGATCAATAAATGAGTAAGTAATAGAAGTATGTTAATATGAGATATCAAACCATTATAAACTCGAAAAGGGGTGATCTCAGAGAAGATCAGTAGGCAGGGTATATCATGAGTAAATTCAACTAATGAAGAGTCCCTAACTGGATAAAGAAAGAGAAACGATAGAGTGACCTCTGTTGATCCTCTTATACAATCAGGCAAGGTATACGAAGTCGATGTGTAGATATCAAATGTATAAGCAAAAATCAGATCACTTGTGATGAGATATGAATTAGAAATCCTTCTATAAGTATTGTCAGTAAAACACTTGTGATGAGATATGAATCTCAGAATAAGTAGGAATTAGAAATCGGTAATTAATCGAGAGCTAATGCATAGCTCCATTACCGAAAATCATTAGTATTAATTACATAAGGCAAAATAACAAGAGATAAAATAGTTCATCTACATACATCATGTAAGGAATTATGTATCCTAAAGAAATGATGCTAATCATCTTAAACATGTTTTCTAGGAAGAATAGAAGGCTCGAGATAAGTTACTTCGGAAGAATAGTGTAACACCCCAAAATTTCATGACTTAAGTTATATACGTGTGCTATATCTATTAAGTAGCTAAAATACATGTGAAGTAATATACATACGTAGAATAGAGAAACTTCGGTATTCGCATACGAATATTCAACACGACATTCGAGGAAACGTCAAGAAGTGAACTTTATGGAATATGATAGATAACGGAAAATAAAGACCGTAGGCGCAAACGGATCTCAAATCCGAGTTATAACAAAGCAGGAAAACGCAAAATAGTGATTTGGGCCCAGTTTGTAATGAACCGTATTTACGCAAAAGCATCACTAATAACACTGAGGCGAAAGTAGAATATCAGGTATTACTAAATACTTTGTTTATAAAATTATAATAGACTCCTGTAATATATTAGTTATTTGGGAATTTTTATAAGTCGTATGTGAAATATTAAAATATTTAACAGATTCAGAATACGAGGTATAATGCCTATTATATCCTAAAATATCTAAATATCTTGGTGTTTCAATATCAATCATTGGAATGATTACTTCTTATGACTCATCAAAATTCTATCCTAGTCACATACTTATGTGTCTCAATATCATTCATTGGAATGATTACTTCTTATGACTCATCAAAATTCTATCCTAGTCACATACTTATGTGTCTCAGTATCATTCATTGGAATGATTACGTATTATGATTCATCAAAATTTTATCCTATTCACCATGGGACGTGTCTAGACCATATTTCACACCTTATACTATAAATAGGAGCCTTAGTTCATCAGATTCACTTACTAATTCACAAATCAAAGCATAGAAAAACCCAAAAATGCTCAAGAACGTTCATAGCTCGAAATCGGTTGATACAGGAGGTGTTAGGAGCTAGTTTTCTGTAGTCAAGCTTTATTAGGTATGTATCACAAAAGCCCTTAATCAAATTTGTGATTCATAACACCTAGATATGCTTATTAGAAAAGATCCGAAATTAGGCTTCTTAAGCATGATTCTTCAAAATTGAGAAATCCGTTTGGAGTTAAGGTCTGAGTTATGGTATGTAAGCTTAAAATAAGATGTATTAAGAAAACCCTAAGTTAGTTTCATGATTTGAAAAGGTTTGGTATGGTTTTGGGAAAACGGGTCAAATTGGGGTTTTCTAGACGTTATGCTCCACAAATTGAATGATCGGGATCTAATTAAGGTCCCATCTTTTGCAGCATATCATGATATGATATCAAGAACAGAATCCTTGAGTTTATTTGATGATGAAAAGGTTTTTGATAATAATTTGAGAATTACGTCAAATTAGGGTTTTGGAATAAGATTATTTAATATAAGATAATTTGGAGTGTATGGGAACTTTATTTTTGGTATAGTAACATGTTTATATATATAATAAGTATATATGAAGTTAAAACTAATAAATAATAACGTATTGAATATACCGAGTTAATCGGATATTTAGAAGTTCGTGCGGTCTGGAAGGGTAAGCGCCTGTACACTGGGGTTTCTGGCAAAGCGGGGGTGTCGCATAAATCCCAACTGGGACTTGGCATACCTCACTGGGCGATCCTGGAGTGAGCGTTTACTTATAGGAATGCACTTCTTCATATTATCAATAAAACGGCTAATTTGCCTATAAGGGTGTTTTGGTCATTTGGCCTTTAAAATGATTAGTCTTAATAAAAGAGATATTATTAAGATAATAAAGCATTAAAATAAACATAGGAAGTGTTTATTATATTAAACCTTGCGTTAACACCGTACAATACGTGATTAGGTTTAACTGGAAGGCATAGCAGAGGTTTTCTCTGAATTAACTACTTAAGAGGATAAGGTGAGTTCTATGAGCCCACTTTTAAATATTTTGAACTGTTTTGGGCTGATATACATACTGTCTTCTGAAAATGCTTTCAAGTGTTTATAATTGTTATTATATGCATTGACTGTATTGAATATGTTATGTGATATTACTTTACCTTTAAATGATTAAGTGGGAGAAGAGTTGTTATTAGATCATAGGGTAGTTAGGTGCGAGAACAAGTGATACCTTTTATTTATCAAAAATGAGGTGGATACGCCGCCGGTACATCCTATATATATTCGTGGACGGTAAATTAGGGGATTTTCACTAGTTGCAACACTTGAATACCTTATCCTAGTCCACTGAAAAAAACCTAAGGCACGTATTCATTTAATTAGGTTCGTGTAATGGAATAGTGGAAGGTAGGATTGCTAATAAGATGTTTAAGATCAGATGATTAGAACGTCTCAAGAATGGTAATCCACAAGGTCACAAGGGTTGTCAAGTATTAAGTGGGGGCTTCTGAAATAGGAAGTTTAATAGTGCTTCCTAAGGTGGTGTGACTAATCGAACGATTAGTTCGTGAGGTGAAAATAGATAGCAATCAGCAATACTATTTCCCTTAGATGGTACTTGAAACGAGAAGTGACAGAAAGATACATTATGACATATTCATAATGTTATGCTCGAGCAGATGGAATAGAAAGGATAGTCTGATAAGGAATAGAAAGTTGGTCTATTTACGAGGTTTAGAAGTATACTGGGGTAGACGTGTTCTACTGAAAATGTGCCTAGTTATGTGTTTTGTATAAATCTAAATGCTTTATACTTAAATGACTATTTGCAGAAAAGGGTTTAACCAAACCGTGTTTTGTAAGTTCAAAGGTAAAGCTTTAAAACTTAGAACTCACCAGCGTAAGCTGACTTTTCCAAAAATATATGTATGTATGTCAGGACTTGGTGATGTTTAAAGTAGCAAGGGAAGGGCTCTAGCAGGAGCAAATTAGATGGGCAAGCTATCACGAAGGACTCAGTTGTAGTACTGGCATAGATATAGATAAGATCTAGTTATTTGATTCTGTTGTTATCTTCCTTAATGTTGTAACTTGGCATATATATAAATGAAAAGTTTTTAATTTCTGCTGCTTAGTTATCTGTTGTACGATGTGTTCATGAGTAAGTCCGATACGTGACCCCTCCTGGAGCCAAGTCTGGGAGTGGGTGTCACAAGTTGGTATCAGAGCATTGGTTTAAGATATTTAGATACTAGCACAGTATCTAGACTTAAACTAGGACTCTTAGTAGACAAAGTAAAGTAAGATAAGGAATGTAAATGCTAGTCAGGATAGTTATGCCTATAGGAAAGAGGACGCAAAAGGAACTTAGGAGGTAGGACTTAGGGTGTGAAAGTGTGGAGAATACCCAATTGCAATTAGCTACTGCAATTTGATATTTTACCCAAATGAACATATCATAGGTTCTAACTGTTGTGTGGCCAAGTGCAGGGTAGGTGAATTGACTGTGTGATACATGGTCAGTAACTTGTAAAGATGCTTCGAGGACAGTAGTTTTAAAGGACTGGTTTTAATCACTGGTAAAGAATGAAAATAATGGTACGAACACTAGGGTGACTGTGTGAGAATAACTGGGTTTTGAATGCATTATAATTATATAAGTGCACGTATATAATTATCATGAATTCAAAATTTGGAAATTTCACGTCACAAGAGTTCTGAAATGTCGGACTATTTTTAGGATGATGAATAGAGATAATAGTAATGATAATCACGGTAGGGATACTGATAGAACGTCCGATGCGAATTCAAATGTTAGCAGTAATGTAAAAAACGAGTACCTACAGTGAAGAAGGATTTCGACATAGCATAGGAGAAGCATTGTCAAGGAATTCTGTAGTCAAGCTACCTTAGACAGCTTAGGATTACGTATTCCTTAGGTTAAATGCGAAGCCGACAAGATAGATGACGATATGCGGATAAGCCTGATGATTCAAAATTTGCAGCATTGGAAAACTTAGAAGTCTGAATTCGATATTAGAAAATGTCACACGGTATACTGCACCAATGCGAGTAAATGATAAGTATTTGACAAATGCTTTTCTTAAGATCAATGCCAAGCTAGGAATAACGATAGATAAATTTAGATATTGAATAGACTCACAGAATGCTACGCGCAAACTGTCTGTAAGTATAGGAAGGCTTGACTTCATATATAGTGATGGCTCGGCGCAAAATATGGAAGTGCATGGGTCAAGAGGTTAGTCATACTCAACATATGCCATTGACTCAGAGGCAAAACCAATAAGGATAAGAATGTACCAGTAACGTGTCAGATTCTGGATGAATTATATAGAGAATCCAATGAGCAGTTCTTCAGATGAAGAAATGGAGTTTCAAAATCAACTCAACGCTAGAAGCAACAACGCTAGAAGTAGAAGCACCGTACCAGTCATCTCCATTAGAAGTAGGGAAATTTCTTTAGGTTAGATACCTCCACTACAAGAAAATGAGGCTAATACAACCCTGGTAAAAGGTTGCCTTAGGCCCTGAAAAGGTTGCATTAAGCCTAATGCAACCTTTTATCAGGGGCTGCATTAGGTGGAGTTGCATTAGACCTAATGCAACCTTTTCAAGGCCTAATGCAACATCTTTCAAAAGGGTTGCATTTATGATTCTAATGCAACCTTTATACGATGCAACTTTTTTCTATGCTAATGCAACTTTTCTTAGTTTTAAATGCAACTTTTTTAACAATCAATTGCAACCCTTATTACACTCAAATGCAACCTTTGTCACACTCAATGCAACCATTATTACAATTTTCAAAGAAAAATATAACATTTTCAAACATCAAATGCAACACTTTTCTAAGACTTTGATTACAACAATTAGAACTATTTTATAATCAAATGCAACTTCGTAACATCATTCGAAGCACTATAACTTCTATTAATATGAAATAGTATCTAAATTACAAAACAAAATAATAATATAAATACAATAGAATATGATATCCTAGTTATGTCTAATATCAAAAATAACAACATATATAGTCAAAATAAAGTTGCAATTACAATTAATAAAAGTAATGATAACCTTCTACACATATAGGATCTTGAAGTGCTCAAACATGTGGCTTTTCTCCATAATCTTATGTACCGTAGCATCAAAATTTACCCACTAGCTATTTAAATCTTTTGGCATAGCTTCTTGCTCATTTTTTTTTCCTTCGATGGTCTTCTTCGATTTCTTTTCTCATTTCAAGCAACTGTATTCTGTCAACTTCAAGGATCGCTTTGAATGATTACATAAGCTCCTTTGAAATCAAGTATTGGTTTGTCCTCGCTATTCAATCTTTTCATCATTTTTTTGTAACACCTCTTCCATAAAGTCGAAGGTAGCCATCATGCTCCTTGTTCATAACAACCGTAAAAGGATCAACCAAAGCACTTCCATCTTCAAGAGGGTTGTAGTTCTTCGTTTGTTCCTTCAAAGTAGAATAAAAAGAATAGCAGCCGATAAACAAGCAATTTGATGTTATATGCAATGGCAAATCTAGAAAATTTAAATATTTATACAAGAATACGAATCATGAAAATGTGGAATAAAACCAAACAAATTCAGGATGTTCTATTCAATTTGGCTTTTTAGTTTAAAGCAATATCAAACTATAAAGTAGAAATAAACTTCTTTTTACTTCAAATATTCAGATATAACAAGTAAATAATCTTCTTTTTACTAAAGTTTTAGGCCAAAATTAATCTATAGAGGCACAAAGGTTCACACATGGGAGCTCAAATAGTCTCAGATAGAGCCTAGCTGTTTTACTAAGAGCTTTGAAGCAAATTGTACCCATGATAGGTAAATAATCTTCTTTTTACTAAAGTTTTAGGCCAAAATTAAGATTTAGAGGCACAAAGGTTAACACATGGGGGCTCAAATAATCTCAGACGATAGGGCCCATCTATTTTACTATGAGCTTTGATTCTTTGAATAGCAAAATTGTATCCATGGTAGGTAAATAACTTTTTTACTAGAGTTCTACGCCAAAATTAAGATTTAGAGGCACAAAGGTTCACATATGGGAGCTCAAATAATCTCAGATAGGCCCATCATATGTCTTCAAGTACAAAAAATATTTTGACTCTTGAAGTTGGAGATTTTAATCCCTGTTGCTCTGCATAATTTTTGATTTATTGGTTTATAATTTTATACTAAACTAATTTGTACCATAGAACAAGAAACTTACTTTTAAAAGTCAACACATACATGATACTTCTAAATTCTCAGATTAGAGAGAACTTACAATTTTCATTGCAGTGTCATCATATGTATTCAGATATGCATGCTCCTAGGTCCTTTTACGGATTTGTTAGAACTTAAATCTGCTGTGCCAGAAACATAGTACAAAGATCACTACGAAAACTCCGAAAGTTGTGGTGATCGAAATATATAAAGCTCCAAAATCTCCTTTTATTCACATAAAAAGGAAAGAAAAACAATTTGCAAAAAACATCAAACATGTAAGATGAAAAACACACAACTAAAAACATGTGTCTTCACAAATTTCATTAGAAAATAAAAAATTGATTGGCAACATCATATTTGCAAGCTCCCAAACAATCAGTACCTTATCTTGAGATTAGAGGAATGATATGCTAATTGTGGAGTATAATAAAATGAATTAACTGTTGATGGAAGTCTATAGACATTAAATAAAGGCATCAACAAGTCAACATCTACAAAAATATTTTGTAACAGATGGGTTTATTAAAAATTTAGATCAGTTTAAGTTTTTACTGAACACCCATGATTAGTATGAAAAATTTGGACCAAATTCAAGAGTTACAAACGTATTAAACCCAGATTATTAATTTCATACTCTCAAGAAAACTAAACGAATTCCACTAATATTGATTATTGAGATTCAGTTTGTGGAAGTAAAAAAGAAAGGGGACTAACTTGTGGTTTGAGAAATAACAACACACCAGAGCTCAAGTGTTGACGAAACCAAACCATACATGAGGTTTATGGGGTGAACCAGCCAACATTAACCATCATCATAACACTTTTATCTTCTCTAAATCCCTTCAGTTGATGGTTTAAATCACAAAGATTTGAGGTTTTTTAGTTACTTGATCAAGACTTTGTATTGATGATTCTCTAAGCCAACTATATAAAAAGAAAATCTTAAAAATAAAAAAGCAATAGGAAATTAATCAAAAAACTACTAAAATCATATGAAGTCTGCATAGAAGTAGGTCTTAAGTTACTGCATATGTGTCACACCATTGTTCGATTATGGTTTACCTCGCTCAAAGTTGCCTCAAGGATTTACAGCTTTATTTCCTCATAGCCAGATTAAGGATTTTGATAAACTATGACACAGAGAAAAATGGAGGTTTTAAGAATAATGCACAGCATCAACTTACAACAATTGGACACTTCATGTTAATTTGTTAAGCAAACGATGAGGGAAGTTTAATAATCAACACTAATCCACATAGGTTAGTTATTCAACACTTGTCTGACTTGAAGAATATTATATGTACAAGTATTTTTTGTAAATGAAGAGCTTTTTCTACATTGGAACTTAATAAAAGTGTCACCAGCTCAGAATGTGCCAGTAATGGTTTTAAATTGGACAGGAGCCTCTGTAAAAAAACATTTCAGTTATTAAAGCAAACAACTTTAGACGTTGTCATGAAACTATAAACATAACATATCATACATTCATCAACAAAAATTTGAAAAACTCGAAAAATGAAAAGGATACCAGGTAATAAAAGTCGTTTCCTTTATGCACAGTGCCTGTTCTGAATGCCATCATTCTCATCAGGATTCATGATCACAAAGTTAGATGTTAATTTAAATGGTGCTCTGCATTAATAGGAATATGCAACAATCAGATACAAAAAATAATAGAGGCAGTGAAATTTGTATGAAACATTATGAGTATAAAGAAGCTATTACTTAACATATAAAAAATGACAACTCGTGTTTATTATGAAACCGAACTATGTATCATAAAATTAATGTCATGCTTGCGTTTGTTAAAAACACAATTTCATAGAATTCTATCAGGTGATTAACTAATTAATCATACACAAAATTAGTATTCTCATACAGTGAAGACAAATAAGATACCTCTGAAACAATTAATAACCTCATGTTTATAATCGGAGAAACTTCTTTTGAATGAGTTATAGAATATGATAATAAGGTAGAATCAAAGAGATGGTAAGGGGTACTGTTCCTAATTTACTAATTCAGATGATTAATTTCTTAGTATTTTGCAATTAACTACACACCATAACAGAAATTAGTTAGGATCATAATGCGAAAACAGGAGGACTTAGTCTGTAGTTGTTTGTCCATTTACCTGCAATCCAATTACAAAAATTAAAGAAATTAACGATAAATCAAATGAACAAGAAGGCATTAAGAAACTAGAAAAGAAGTTGTTAAAAAGGACATGGACAAAGGAACCTCGATTAAATGAGGAATAGTGGACTTCTTGAGAAGACGATCGATGATCTCATGTGATGTGCTCAACGAAACCCTAGATGATCAGAGAAGAGGATCGATGAAAAGGAAGACAAAAATTTTGGGGCCTCTTAAGCGGTTGCTTAATTTGACATAGGTTAGATTAAAGGGAAGAATGAAATTTTAGAGGGAAACTAAAAAAAAGTTTAAGTATCGGAGGGAAACAAAAAAATCTCAAAATATAAATTAAAATGAAAGTTCATTTTTTTTTAAATAGTACTTTATGAAACTAACTAAAAGAGAATTAGATATTTTTTAAATTAAAACTTTATTATTTATAATTACAGTTTCATTTCATAATATTTTTTATTGTAATAATTTTAATTTACTTGAAGATTAAACCTTTTTTTAACAATACAAACTTTTCAATAAAACTTGCATTTAAAGTTTTATAATGCAACCTTTCAAGAAAAATGTTGCACTTTTTATTAAAATTTACAACTTTTAAATATAAAGGTTTGCAAAATCAATATAATTTTGCAACTTTTTATAAGAAAAGGTTGCATTAGATCTTACATTGCAACCTTTAAGTACTCTAAAGTTGCATTAGAGTCAAATGCAACCCATATGAAAAAAGTTGCTTATAAAGAGTTGCATTAGGCCCGTTTTCTAGTAGTGCTCGCCTTAGGATACTCCAGCATTTTTAAGAAGAAAGACGAAAGCCAAGAATATGCATAGACTGCAAGAAGATAAAGAAGATGAGAAGCATATATCATTTGCCAAGGATCAGCAAACCATTCGACTAGCTATGAGGAGCAAGACGATTCTCCGAGGTCAATCTGAGATCAGATTAGCACCAGCTAAAGGATTAATAGTAAGCCTATACAGAGAATGGCTTTTCGGAAGCAAAATGATCATCACAAGTTACTAGTAATATAGATTGAAATGACGAATGCCCATTCAATCCCCGAAGTCTCGTGACTAAGCATACAAACAAATGAAGTTCTAAAGATCTCAAGGGAAGCGAAAGAATGCATGAGGCATTGGAAGGAAGTGCTAGAGATCGGGAAGAGAGGAAGGCTCTATAGTGTGCAAATTGGCAAGAAGGAAGTTCATATAATCAACGTAAGAAACCCCCTAATAAATCCCTTTGAGATAGAAGGAGCAAGCCGCTAAAGACACTCTAGTAGATCTTAGCTTCTTAAAGTTTAGCGAAATGATTTCCGCTAAGAGTTTCCAAGGAATGTAATGCCATTAGGTTGACTAAGAAAACGTCAAGACCTTTTGGAATCCTAATCAGTAGCCGGCATGAAAGGAAGTAGCGAACGGATTAGCGGAGGCATTGGTACAATCCTGACCGATTAGGCCTAGCTGGAGAATGAAGCAAGAATATTTACACTCAAGGAATAATATTATACATAGGATGCCCAAACTAGTTATTTTAAGTAAGTAATAAATAGTCATGACATATACTGATTTTGTTGTGGTTATAGTTGTAATGTCGTCTTATACCAGACTAGTAATAGGATGCCCAAACTAGTTACACCAAAATACGATATTGTGATCTCTAACAAGTGCGGAAACCTTGTAGAGATTGATTCAAGAATAGAGATGAAGAGAACACAAGAATACGATGATTAAAACAATAAAAACTTGATCTTTGCACACAAGATGAACTTGTCGGGTACAAACAAGAAATCGTAAACTCCTCTCTCTCTCTAGATTCCAATCATAAACACTAGCTCTCTCTCTAGAGTCATAAACTTGCCCCCCTTTTGAATAGTAAACTCATGGGGTTTATATAGCCATCCCATGAGTTTACTATTGGGCTCTTAAACCCTAATCATAAACCCAAGCCCATGCCCATATCCAATAGTAAACTAGCCTAAACATAATAATAAAACTGGCCTACTAATCTAATGAAACCCTCTGAGCCCAGCCCAACATATTTAATATTGCAAGCCTCATAATCTAGCCTCTACAATCTTCCCCTAGGCTTGTGATATTAAATGTCTTCAATCTTTGAAATTCTTCTTCTTGACTGGCTGGCATAGGTGTTGATGAAGATTCTTTCCGCAAAAATCTTCAATTGGTTTCTTGACGGGCACTTGGGACTTTCTCTTGATCAGCATCAGCTCGAACTTCTTTAAATGAACAATCAATGAAATGGAGGACTCTCATTGACTTGCTTCTCTTGAAAGAAATGGTTCTTGCTAAAATATTTCGAAGGTTTGGAGCTGTTTTGGGTGTTTACGACTTTGCTGCTGTTGTTCTTCATTGTTTACGGTCAGTTGTTACTTAAAGATCTTCATCGGATGTGTTCACGAGTTCAAGAAAGGATTTTTATGAGTTTATGACCGAGTTTACGATCATTCATTGCGTTCGCGATTTCAAGATTTGATTTTTAGGTGTTCCCGATAGTGTTTACGATCCCGTTCACGACTTCAGTGTTCCCGATAGAGTTTACGATTCTGTTCACGACTTTGGTGTTTCCGACTTGCGTTTACGACCCAGAGATTACGAGGCAGTTTACGATTCTCTGTTTTCGACAGTGTTTACGACTTAAGTATCGTAAACGTGAGTTCCCGATCGTAAACCCAATTTGATCAGATTTTTTGAAAAGTTTTTCTAAGTGTTTACGACTTCAAGATCGGATTTTTGAGTGTTTACGACCGTGTTTACGACTTTGTATTGTGTTTACAACTGAAGGTGATCGGAAACAGGGTTTACGACTGAAGGTGATCGGAAACAGGTTTACGATCAGGAGTTTACGATCCAGATGTCTGACTAAATCGTAAACTGGTGCTTATGATCGGAAACGGGGTTTACAATCGGAAACGGGGTTTACGATCGGAAACGGGGTTTACGATCGGAAACTCTTCTTTTGCGGCAAAAAGTCACTATTTCACACTTTCACGGAAACAGACGTAACTTTTGACTCATTTGGAGTTAGAAGCTCAAATTTTAACACGACGTTCGTGACAACAAGCCCCAGAATTACCCCCGACTAACGTCCAGGGGAGCTCGTTTGGACCCCCAAATTCCACTCCGAAGGCCTCCGTTTTCGCGTTTTTAGTTTTTGACACTATTCATTGAATAGTACTTTTGCCGATTTTGCCGATTTCACCAGATTTTCATAAGCTGCATACCTAAAGAAAGAAAATGAGTTCGGAAACATCCTCAATACAAGAAAGTTCTTACTCCACTTGTCCGCAGTTGATCAATTCAAACGAATTTGATGAATGGAAGAACGGGGTTGTAAAGTATTTGAACAATGAAGATCAAAATATGATGAAATCGATTATTGATGGTCCGTTCATACCGAGACATCAAAATTGGCCTAAAGAAGGAGTGCCTAAAACTCAAGCTGAATTCTCTGAAAATGACCAACGAAGAGTTAACATTGACAAAAGGGCACGTGAAATTATATTCATGGCTTTATCTCCAGAAATAGCCCAAAGATTTGAAAACTGCAAATATGCTCAAGAACCCTGGCACGCTTTGCACAAAGCTTACTATAGAAATGAGGACGAAGAAAAGAAAGAAAATGAGAAACGTGTCCTCATGACAGAAAGTGCTGGTGTTGAATGTTCGAATCCAACATGTGCGCTATTAATTCCTGGACTTCAGCAAATTATCAAAAAATTAAAAATCGAATTGTATGATGTCCAATGTGCCAAAAGTTCATTCAAGGGTAAATGGTAGAAGAGTGAAGAGAAGGTGAAGCTCAAAAATTCGACATTGAGAAATATCGTGGATTAGCCACCGAGAAGACTTTCTCATATGATCGGGCTAAGATTGAGATTGGTGAGCTAAAGAAGCAACTGGATGAACTGCAACAAAAATATAATGAGCTGCAGGACAAGTATGATTGCAACTACGGTAGAAATCAGCGAATGCTAGATGCTGGAAAGGAATTATCACATGCTGTTGTAACTGGTCAAGTTGGGAAAGATAAAACTGGGTTTGGGTCAGAAAAGTCTGATAAGTCTCTGTCTGCAAATAGTATCATTCCTCCACCAGTTCCCAGAGATATTATAGGAATACTTCTTAGTGAGGATCAAGTTGAACGAACCAAGTCTGATTATAAAGAAGCTGCTCCTCCTATTGATAGTGTCTTGGTTGGAACTACACCATTGACTCAAGAAGAAATTGATAATGAGGGAAACATGACTTATGGTGAAGGGAGAGTAGAGGTTATATATCAGACAATGATACTGAGTGCCAGAAATACAACAGGTGTCATAACTCTAAGTCTAATGATGCTGGGATAGAGTTGAAACCATACCCTAAAATTGAAACCCCATACTTCAAAGTAATTGACGAAGTCAAAAGGGAAAAGGTGATCTTGACGACACGGCCTGAGGGGAAGATCTTTATGACATCTGGATCAATGTTTGACCAAGAACCAGATATTGGATATGACTTGCCATCCTTCTCCTCCAAGTTCAAGGGAATAACTGATGGAGTAATAAGTAAAGCTGAAGTTGAGAGCCCAAAGATCACCATCAAGCATCCGAGTATGAAACCAACAGCTGGAGTGAAGAATGAAAAACTCAAGGGAGTAGCTGTATCTCCCATTTCTTCAGTTGGATCATGCAGTTGCCGTTGTAATTGCAAGAATGGTGCTTCAACGTCAAAGAATTAAGGAAGCACGAAGACAGTAAAGACATGTTCAACACAGGCTTCGAGGAACCAGCGGAAAGTCAAATCTGAAGCTGCAGACAAAGCAAAGAAGCAGACACAAGGCAAACCGGCTCCATATCAGCCACCAAAGACAAATGGGTACACGTCTGACTTCTATCTAAAGAAGCAGACTTGCTTTAATTGTGGCATCGCTGGTCATATTGCTAGAAACTGTCTTTATCGCCCCTATGAACCCTATTATCTGAAAACTCAAAGGGTTTCATCTCAGGAGTCTGTGAAGTCTAAGCCGATGATGGTGCAGAAACCTAAGGCAATGAAGACTGTTACTCCTAAGGTTAAACCCTCTGATCAACATTGGGGCACTGCCAAAGCTGAAAGAAAATCTTTAAATCAAAACAACAGCTTTCCAAGGTAACTAAAATGTTTTGAAAAAGGTAACCAAAAACAGGTGAAGAAACCGTTTTCAAAACAACCAAAGTCTGAAAAACCCATAGTTACCCCTCCCAAGGTAACTAAACTGTTTTGAAAAATGATTCTAAAATAAAGAAGGTTTAAATACCTAAAGTCACAACTCCAAACGTGACTAAAACAAAAACTGTTTTGAAAAATGAATCTAAAACGAAGAAGGTTGAAATACCTAAAGTCACAACTCCAAAAGTGACTAAAACAAATATTAAATCACCTGGAACTTGGAAACCAAAAATCAAGGCAGCTCCATCCCAATTTCCTGATTTCTCAAAGGGGATGTTCTTACAAGAAGTATCTTTTATTGATTCCTCAGGTGTACCCAGAAAAACAATGGCCTGGGTACCATTGGCTAACTAATCTCTCACTATGTGCAGGAACAGTCAAGGAGGATTATCACTAACATTTTTATTATTAATTTGTTTGTTGATAAGTGATTGTTCCAGGCACAGTTTAGGAGACGTATCTTCATGTCATGACAAGCAATTTTTTATGGAGGATATGTTTCCTTGAGAGGTAAAATGTCAAATTCAGCATGAAAGGTACTGTTCTTAACTTGGCTTTTGTTTGATGAAGCGGTAAAGGGTGTTTGTGTCAAACCAAATTCCTTAAAACTTTTAGTTGGTGCTTGGTTGTTCAATATAAAAAATAAAATGAGGTATGCATGCTATAAAACCTATTTTTCTAAAAATGTTCAAATCAATACTTTGAAGGTTAGCTTGGCCTGATGTGTGTGTCTTTATTTGTTCTGTTTGTGTGTGTGTGTGTTATTATTAAAAACATATAAAAAAAATTATATAAAAAAAAATGAATGATGTTCACAAAAGTTGTGACATTAAAAAATCAAAAAGAAAGGGGAAGAAATGTAAAGATGAAGAAAAAGTTGACCCCTAAAAAATAGTGTGCTTTTCAATTTTTAATTGTTTGTGTTTGTTTCTGAGAAAGGTAGGGGAAGTTAAATATGTCTGGATTGGAGATGACTGACACGTGTAAAGTGGAAGTGAAAAGCAAGCTCCACGGTGATATGCTCGGTAGGCTCGACCTAATCTTATGGCCACCAATGTAAGTGCAATGAACTTAAAATATATATATGTTTAGTTTCTCATCTCAGTTTGCATGGTTTAAAAAACTGAGTCCCAGCAAAAACGGGTTGAGAGTGGTAATTATACCTAGTATTCACTCTCTCACACGCCATGTTTCTGCTGTCATGACTACACCACATAATGAAAAGAAAAGAAAAGAAAAAGAAATAAAAAAAGAAATGAAAAAGAAAAAAACTGAAAAATAATCATTCAGTTTGGTCTTCTTTGCGTGCTTATTCGGCCGACCTGATCACCGACTGATGATTAATGAAATAAGTGGTAGTCATAACGGTGTTGCATGGTTCCTCAAGTTGGGGGTTTGTGAATCCTCAATAAACTTTGAGGTTGGGTAGGTTTTGCTATGTACAATTGGGTGTGGGGACGATTAAACATGCTGGTAATTAGTAATCTTTTAAGCATGATGCATTTGGTTGGGTTTGAACGGGTCTGAGTTTAAAGCGGACAAACATACTAGCAATCACTTGGACTAGTCGAGTAACTGAAGCTGAAAAGGGTTCCTCAGTCAGATTCATACGGTTTGATCCCTTGTAAACTTTCTCATGTTTGATATTGGTAAGTATTTGTTTATTTTTATCTTTCGTGTGTGAGTCTTTGAGTTCTTTTTGGTTGTGTTTACGTCTTGGCCAGGTTAATTTGAGAAGTCAAAATGTGTTTTCATGGGTTTTGATGCATGACAGTATGCCCCCTGTAGATCTTGACAAATTTTTAGGGGAAGGAGAGGGGATAATAAGTATTATCCGAAGGGAACTCGAGGATGATACTTATTATCTATTGAAAAGACTTCCTTAATACATAGTATCTGAAGGGAACTCGAAGATAATATGTATTGTCTCAGGGGAAGTCCTTAGCTGAGGGGAAGTAATCAGCTAAGGGGAAGTCTTTAGAGGTCTTGGGTTCAGGGGAAGTTTTATAGAAAACCCGTAATCTATATTAGGGTTTTTGGATAAAATAATGTTAATTTGAATCAACTGAACAGATGATAATTACCTTCTAACCCAAAGACCAGTCATCAAATGTCTGGTGGTGTATATTGTAGGACCGATGATTACTCAGAGAAATAATCAAAACAAGAACTCTTTACTTGAAGATCACAACCATGCGGAATAAAGTTGTATCATACTTGTTTTTACTTAAGCTTTGTTTTACTTATACTTGTAGTTTGATTGTATTGATTGCATAAACTAGTGAACACAAGATAATAAATTTCTCGGTACTATTTGCATTAACTCAAGTTCAAACTGTTACAAGTGTAAGCACTAAATCTGGTACTTGTGAATGAACTAGCTAACAACTATAAATAGTACTAAGGAGATCAACTACAGCCGTTGATCTCATACGGGCTAATCTAACCGTACATGAAAGTCAAACAATAAACTTACTAAAAGAACATTACTAAACATACAAACGAGGAAATGTGCAAAATGCATTTATCTATAAATAGGAGACGGCTAGGATGTGACTTTGGAAGAATAGAAGCAGTTGCAGGTCTGAATTCTGCAAAAGTAATCTTTCAGTACTTTTTCGGTTGAACTCTTTATACTGTTGGATAAAAGAGTTCACCCGGAAATGTTCTTCTGGTTGACAAATCTTCCGCTTGAGCGTTCTTCCGCTTGAACATGTCTTCAACCGGAAATCTTCATCTTGAACCGGTTGACTCAGAAATTCATTTCCTTACAATCTCCCCCTAAGATGATGCTGCTAAAATTTATCCTCTGTATGTTGTTCTTCAAAAATTGACTATCTCCAAGAGCTTTACTCTTCTGGAGACGACGGCTTTTCAAATTGAACTCTTGTTTTGTTCAATTGTCTCATGATCCTCCTGGTTTGAAAATTAAAGGTTGAAAGAAGAGGTCTTTTTGCAATGGACTTCTTTCTTCCAGGTGAAGCACCAGTGGCAGGATCAGCAGATCATTTATCAGTTTCAATTGGGACCTTTTCTTTCCCTTTATCTGCTTGAGACGATGCTTGAACAGAACTGGTTGCGGCTATCTCAGTGGGTTCAGAAGGCTTTGTTGGTGATATGGTGGGTGGTTTCATGGCTTGTGGCTGTGGAGTTGAAGAGGTGGAGTTTTTAGGTGGAGATGAAGGTTGATTATACTTCCAAATAGATGGACAGGGTTTAGGCTTGACAGGGGTGATATCAGTCCAGTTATCTATCCTAAATTTTGGATGAATATATTTAGGCTTGGTAGATCTGGATCCCCTGGGCCTTGGGTTCATTCCCCTGGGTCTATGGGAGTAAAATCTGGAAGATGGAATGGGAACATGGGAGGCTGGTTGCTTGAGTCTTTCCAACAAGTTGGAAGGGAGAGACTCAGCAAGTAGGTCAGAGGCATCAAAAGGTTCAGGTTTAATGTATGTAGATGAGGGGTTACCTGTGACTGTCTCAGATGGCAAAGGCATTTGGAGACTTGGAATCACAGCAAACTCTGCTCCTTTCACTTGTTTGAGCAGCTCATCTACAATTTTGCAAGTGTCTTTTGCCTTCATCTTCTCTACTTCAGCAGCAGGCTTGAGACATCTGATGATAGCACATCTCTTGATCCTTTCCAATAGCTCCAGGTTGTCTAAACTTTTGTTCAAGACAGTTGGCATTCTGGAAGCTATGTTGATCAGCCTGTTTTTCTCCTGTTCACTTAATTTAACAAGGTCATAAACCTGCATTCTCCATTCAATCGATCTCTTCCTTGCTTCATCTACCAATCCTTCAACCACAAAGTCATTTGATAGAAGATCCAGGTCTGCCAAAAATTGTTTATATTGCAAATTTGATTTGGCTTCCTCTGATCTTATCCTGGCTTGATTATCTTCCCAGTCATGGATGAATTCTTCTTCATTCAGGTCATCCATAGTCTCTTGTTCTTCTGACTGGTCAGAATCAACCATAGTATCTAGTACCCTTGGTTGAGGAGTTATGCAATCTTCACTCTCCTTCAGTCTGATCATCCTCCTAGGTTTGGTTTGTTTCTTTCTTTTGAAGCTCAAAGGAGGCTCTGAATCGGAGGTGGAGTGCAGTTGGATCAATGTTTCAGCAATCTCAGCTTCTGTTGAGTTTTCCGGTTGAGTCTCTTCCGGTTGAGCTTTTTCCGGTTGAGTCTCTTCCGGTTGAACTTCAGCCGGAGATTTTGTACTTAGATCTTTCAGTACAGTGCTGATATCCTCTCCTTCTTTTTCACCTTCAACTTCTTCAGTCTGAGTGACTGAATCATCATCATCCACATCTTCATGAACCACATCAACAACTGGTTCAGAGACAATGTTAGTTGTGACCTCATCCACTTTAGATTTGGCAAATGCCTCCTCGTGTGGGATAATCACATTGGTCAAGAAGTGCTTGACCTACAGAATGCTCTCTGGCTGAGCACCTGCAACTAACATTGTTGCTTCAATCATTCCCAACAGGCTTGGATCCTGTGGAAATACCTTCATGAGTGAGCTCATCTTCACCTTGGTTAACCCATCAGCAACTGAAAATGGATCAACTTTAGCCAATTTGAAGGCTGTATGCCTTACTTCTTCAGGTAAAGGAAATGGGTTCAAAGAACTAACCTCAGCAGTATGCTGTGCAACCGGTTGAAACTTTGGTGCAGGAGAAGTTTCCGGTTGAGCAGTTGAGGCTTCAACAGGAACTTCTTGAGCTTGAGCAGCAGCAGGAGTGTTCATTACAAGGCTGGCAACAGTCGAATTGAGACTGGTTACCTGAGCCTGTAGTGATTTGTACAATGCCGTCAATTCTGTAAGTGTTAAACTATCCTCAACTGGAGTTTTACCAGTATCATAGGAAAAAGATGGACCATCAACCCTATGTTGATCAAGTCCACCACCCTGGTTTTCTTGGCGCCTGGGATTCCCCGTAACTACAGTTTTCCCTTTAGGATCCACTAGGGGATCTTCCGGTTGAACTATAGTATGGGTTGCCATGGATTGGGTCTTATGAATGTTACTACCATCATCAAAGTTCAATGAGAAACTTTGAGTGGCAGCAGCCCTTTCCACATGAATCTCATCTAAACTCCTGAGATTCACCTCCTGGGGTGAATGTGGGTTAGATGTAGCAGTGTGAGTGTCACTCAGAATGTTCCCATGTAATGTGGTGTGTGGGTTAATAACACCATCATCTGTGACATCTCTTTCTACATCATCATTCACAGGTGAGAAGTGTGAAGTGTAGGGTGAGAAAGTGGATGGGGATTGTACATCCATATGAAATGACTCCCCCTCAGAAGAATGTTCATCAACAAGTTTAAATCCCAATTTGGCTGACCCAGTTGGCTTTGTGCCAAGGGTTGGTTCAGGGCTGGAGGCAATCGGTTGCAAGAGAGGAGTAGGCTCTTGCACAACCTTTTTGAGCCTTTTGAGCTTTGTAGGCTTTGGAGAAGGGGGGATGGTGGGAATTGATGGTGGGTCTGAATCTCTTCTCCTTTTTCTTTTGAAAAATATGGTTGAAGTATCAGAAGGAGAAGGTGGTTGATCAGTGGTGGGTTCAACTACTGTGGATGGTACAGTGTTGTCCACTGGAGCAAGTTGCTCTTCAGAAGCATGTGTTTCCGGTTGAGAACTAGGTTCTCCTTGTTCAACCGGAATCACCCTTTGGATTGGCATGGGATGGTCAGTGTCCCTCCCAAGGAATGGCTTCTTGTTGGTGGTTAATTTGGAAAATGTGTTTTCAGATAATGCTCTTGGAACCAGCATCATGTTTCCATCCAAATTAATTTTAGGGTATTTTTCTTGCAAAATGTAAGTTAAAAATCTAGGATACATGTAAAAAGCAAAGTTCTTTGCATTACCCTTTAAAGCTAAAAAAATTACAGCAGAAAATTGTATACCTCCCCTTTCACCACAGCATAGAAGGCAGAAGCTTGCTCAACAGCCATTTCATCAAATCCTGATTTCTTCGGCGACAGGCACACCATGATGGTGTGAGCCAGAAATCTCCATTTGTAGGGCATTTGACCCTTGTGAACAGTGGCAGTTCCTTCAGTAGCACCACCATAGCCAATTGCTTTGAGCAGGGCCATGTATTGCTTGGGGGTTCTGCGAACATATCCATTCTTGTCGTTCAACTTCAGCAATTCCCTAATCGTCGATTCAGTGATGAGAACAGTTTCCCCTTTTACAGTTGACTTCAGCGTGTCTTCCTCTACATCGTCTACATCCTTCTCCAGCAGTTGGATGTTCTTCCAGAATTCAGAGAGAATTTCCTCATATAAATAAACCACAATAGTGAGTGCGTGATTCAGATATGAAGTTTTGAGGAAATTGATCATCTCGGTGAAGGTTTCAGCATGTGTAGAGTTCACTGGTTCGTCAAGAAACGCAACTAGGTTGTGTTCAAGTGGGAAAGGATCATTCTTCACTGATTGTTTCCTCTTTGCTTTGGACTTTGGTGACATTGTTGATTTACTATGAGAGAATTTTGGAAGTAGAAAGAAATGGTTCTGAAGATTTCTAGGTTTTCGGATTTTGAACGGTTTCTTGCTTTTGGATTATGAGGAGTGTAGAAGGGGTTGTGGATATTTAACTGGTGGGTTTAAAGATGGGTGACAGTTATCAGCGATGGGATAAAGTACGCTGAGTCACAGGAGAGAGAAGGAAAAAGTGCAAGTGGGTCCGCAAAAAGTGTGCTTCAGGTGGTTGTACAATACAACTTCATGTTGCGTGTCTTTAGAATTTAATTCGGACAATAAATTGAAACACTTTAAATGCACAATCCGCTTGAAAATATGTGCCTCAACTGGTGAATTAAATGATTTATTTAAGACAAAAGATTTTTCCGTTTGAGATTCAAGCGGAGAGTTTTTCTCTCCAAACAACAAAATTTCTTTCCGTTTGAAAGTTGAACCGGACAGATTTTGCCGGTTGAAAATTTTTCCGGTTGAGGTTGTCAACAGGAAATAAAATTTCTGTTTGAAAAATTTTCAATTTTAATCTGAACTTTCTAATAAAGAATTGTTGTTCCTTTTACCAGTTTCAGAAATTTGGATGATGTGATCAAAAATTGAGTTTCGGGTTGAAGATGACTTTCCGGTTGAGATTCAACCGGATGTGTTGAACTGGAAAGTTCAACCGGAAGACAGAAAAACACTTGATTTTGAAAATTACATGTATCAGTTATCATAGTTCAACAGTATGACCTGACTATGATTGAAAAGGTGTCTAACTGATACAGAAACTTTTCTTTTTCTTTTTCTTTTTGTATCAAGAGACGGGCTCTTTGACACAAAATGGTCTCTTTTATTAAGTTTGTGAAAACAGTTTAATCAGTCAAAGTTCATCATACCAATGGCACTAATGAGATAGAAAAATCTAGCTTCATCAAATGCTTTGGTAAACAAATCAGCCAATTGTTGATTTGTATGAACTTTAGCCATTCTAATTAAATGTTTCTCAGCACAATCTCTAATAAAATGGTACCTGATATCAATGTGTTTTGCTTTTGAGTGTTGAACTATAGCACTGTTGTTGTCTGCTAGAATTGGAGTCTCCATGAACTTGATGCCGTAATCCAACATTTGATTCTGAATCCATAAGACTTGACTGCAGCAGCTTGATGCAGCAATATATTCAGCCTCAGCAGTAGAAGTAGATACGCATGTTTGCTTCTTGCATTGCCAAGACACAAGTCTTTCTCCCAAAAATTGGCATCCTCCAGTAGTAGACTTTTTATCCAAGTTGCAGCCAGCATAATCACTATCAGTGTAAGCTTTGAAGGAGAAATCTGAATTCTTTGGATACCACAACCCAAGCTTTGGTTGTCCTTTAAGATATCTAAAGATTCTCTTCACTGCTAACATGTGTGATTCTTTTGGTTGACACTGGTATCTAGCACATAAACAGACACTAAACATGATGTCAGGTCTGCTAGCTGTGAGATAGAGCAGTGATCCAATCATTGCCCTGTAGAGATGAACATCCACTGGTTTTCCACTTAAGTCACTGTTTAACTTGTGGGAAGTGGAGATAGGAGTTCTTGAGGTTGAAACTGACTGCATATCAAACCTTTTTAGCATATCTTGAATATATTTTGACTGATTCAAGAAAATTCCATTTGCAGTTTGTTTCACTTGTAGGCCTAAGAAGAAATTCAGTTCACCCATTGAACTCATTTCAAACTTAGATTGCATCAATCCCTCAAACTCTTTGCATAAGGCAGCATTGGATGAACCAAAGATGATGTCATCAACGTAGATTTGTACCATCAAAGTATCTTTGCCATCAGATTTCACAAACAATGTTTTGTCAATAGCTCCTCTCTTGTAGCCATTCTCTAGGAGATAGTTTGAAAGAGTTTCATACCATGTCCTAGGAGCTTGCTTAAGACCATATAAAGCCTTAATTAGCTTGCATACCTTGTTGGGGTGATGAGGGTCTTCAAAGCCAGGAGGTTGCTTGACATACACATCTTGTTCCAAAAGACCATACAGAAAAGCACATTTGACATCCATTTGAAATACCAGAAAGTTTTTGAATGCAGCATAGGCAAGAAATATTCTGATCGCTTCAAGCCTGGCCACAGGAGCAAAAACTTCATCATAATCAATGCCTTCTTCCTGTGTGTAGCCTTGAGCTACAAGTCTGGCTTTGTTTTTTATCACAATTCCTCTGTCATCCTTCTTGTTTCTGAATACCCATTTGGTTCCAATTGGTTCTTCACCTTCAGGTAGTTCTACCAATTCCCAAACCTTCTGTTTATTGATCTGAAACAATTCCTCTTGCATTGCCTCTACCCAGCTTTCATCTTCCAATGCATCATTGATCTTTGTGGGTACTTCTTGAGACAGAAATGCAGCATGTAGGCAAATGTTTGCATCAATAGACTTGCTTCTTGTCAGCACAGGAGCTGACAAGTCTCCTATAATATTCTCCCTTGGATGATTCTTACTAACTCTTCTATCAGGAAACATTGGAAATTCATGGCTTCTTCCATTGTGAGGAATATTGAGTTGAGGAAATAACTCAAAATTGTTGGCTTGTGAAGCAGGTTCTGAAACTTCAGTTGGTTCTTGAGAACTAGGGACTGAATCTGAGATTAGATGCTCAAAACTGTACTCATTTGAACTAGCATCAGTTGAATCATTGGATTCATTGTTCTCAAAATTTTCTGAAAAATTGTTTTCCGGTTGAGTCTCGACCGGAGATTCTACTGCTACAGGATCCGCTTGAACTTCAACCGGAAGTTCGACCGGATCAACTTCTGCATCAGCAAGAACAATTTCAGAGGCTTTCTTTGAATTGTTGGATTTCACAGGCTTGGTGCTGATGGATGAAAAGAAGGTAGGTTGCATTTGCAGTCCTTTGGTGCCAGATATTATCAGCTGACCTCATGTGATTCTGCTTAAGTTCCTGTTCCTGCACTGTTGAACTCAATGGCTTCTCAATGGTAAAATTGAAAGCAGTGGTTAGTGCATCGATATCAAATAACCATTCTGGTTGAGATACAAAGGTGTTAAGAGATTTCTCATTAAAAGTTACATTAATGGTTTCCTCAACAATTTTAGTACTTTTATTGTATACCCTGAATGCTTTTGACACACCAGAATATCCAACAAAATATCCTTCATCTGCCTTTTCAGCAAACTTAGGCAACAACCTATTAGTTATCAAAATAGTAACAGGACAGCCAAATGATTTAAAGAAGTAAATGTTGGGTTTTCTACCTCTCCAAAGCTCATAAGCAGTTTTATTTTTGTCCTTAACAATCAAAGTCCTGTTTTAGACATAGCATGCAGTGTTTACTGCTTCTGCCCAAAATATCACAGGTAACTTAGAATCTGCTAGCATTGCTCTAGCAGCCTCAATTAATGTCCTATTTCTCCTTTCAGCAACACCATTTTGCTGTGGAGTTCTAGGAGCACTGAATTGTCTAAGAATTCCCTTTTCCTCACAAAATGAGTTCAAAACATGATTTTTAAACTCAGTGCCATTGTCACTTCTGATTGTCTTAACTTTCAATTTTGCTTGATTTTCTAAAGATACAATTAGTGTTTTTAACAGTTCAGCAGTTTCATCTTTTGTTTTTAAGAAAAACACCCAAGTATATCTTGTAAAATCATCAATAATGACAAAACAGTATGACCTTTTTCCTAAGCTCATCACTCTAGTTGGACCAAACAAATCCATATGCAAGAGTTCTAGAGGTTGATTGATAGAAGATTCAGTTTTTGGCTTGAAGGAGGTCTTGTGTTGCTTACCCTTGAGGCAAGAAACACAGTGTTCAGAACAATTGAACTGCTTGTTAGGAATACCCTTAACCAAGCCAAGATTCACTATCCTGTTCATGTTCTTGTAGTTAACATGACATAACCTCCTATGCCATAAATCAGATTCATCCACTGAGGCTTTGGATATAAAGCATGCAATTCCACTTGCTGGAGTGGCAGCAGATACATCCAAAATATATAGTCCTTCTCTCCTGGGTGCTCTGAGCAACACAAGTTCCTCAGGGATGTTAACACCAGGTTTTAAGACTATAGCCTCTCTCTCAGTGAACATCAAATTCAAATTCTTGTCACACATTTGTGAGACACTAAGTAAATTGAAATTTAATGTATCAACAAAATTTACCTTGTCAAAGGTAAGCTTCCCATTACTAACAGCACCTTGTGCAGTAATGTGTCCTTTTGCACTCCCAAAGGCTACAGGACCTCCGTTTATGTTTTTGGGGTTTTCCAATACATGCTTATTTCCTGTCATGTGGCAAGTGCATCCACTATCAACAACCCATAGGCTTTGTTGGCCTTTATTATGCACCTACACACATAGAAAGTTGGTTAATTTCTAAAGGGAACCCAAGCCTTTGAGGTCTTGGGCTTGCCAGAAGCATCATAATACTTGTACTCTTTAAGTACTAAAGTATTTTGTATTGGATCCTCATTCAACAGATCATCTTAATCAATGTTCAAGCGTTCAGACTGTTCACTTGATTGACATTGTCTGTTTGTTTTGCTAAGCCTTCTCTCAGCAATCTTCCTCTCTCTGCATTCCCTATATTTCTTTTGTTTGTTGGTCAAAACCTTTGGCAACTCATTGGGTGAGGTGTAGGTCTGATCAACACTAGTCACTGGTGAGATTCTAGCATTAAAGTTTGAAAATTTGTTTGACTGGCTAGATCTCTCACTGTGAAATGCAACAGTGGCATTTCCATTTGAACTAGAGGGAATTTCCGGTTGAGAGTTGTGCTTGTTTTTCGCAAAATTTTCTCTAGAGGTGGTCTTGCCTCTAGATGGGTTTCTCCTTCCTTGACCTTCAAAATGGTTATACTCATCAGTGAACTGAACCCTGGGTCGTTGTCTAGGTGTAGTAACTGATCTGAGTGTTTTGGAGTTTCCGGTTGAACTTCATTTCCGGTAGAAAATTTTTCCGGTTGAAGTTCAGCCGGAACCCTGTTCGGTTTTAGGACTGAAAAACTTCCATTTTTGTTGTTCCCAATTAAAACTTTGTTTGACTCGGTATCAAAATACTTCAATGTGTTACTTATTACATGTGAGGTTCTACCTGTAGATTTTTTCTGAGTAGAAACAGTTTTTGGTTTTAACAAGTTTTGAGTTTTACTCAAAGGATTGAATTTGCACATTGCAGCCATGTGCCCTTTCTCACCACAGAAAACACATTCAAACATTTTTCTTTGGTAAGTGTTTGTGTTTTTGGTTGATTCTTCATTTGTGACCTGGTGGTAAGTTAGCTTACCCATTTTCTTAGTTTCACTGGGTTTTGGCTGCTTAGGTAGTTTACCTCCAACTTTTGAGTCTTTGGGCTCATAAATAGTTGGTGGTGGAAAAGCAACTTTTGGTTTTAAAACCTTGGATTGGTCAACTGATGCTGATGTGCTAGCATCTTTGACTTCATAGTTTGATAATGATTCAACAGATTTTGTTTCAGAAGAAGAAGATGTAATGCTATCAACAGTTAGACTCACATTACACTCCTTCTGAAGTGCTTGGATTGGAGCAATAACAGGTGAGTATTCCTTGGGTGGTTCAACATTGTTGTACCCAATACCTGTTTTCCCATGCATTACCCCATTCCAAAGTTTCTCAGCTTTCTTGTTAGTTGTTTGGAATTTGTCACAGGTGAACAAAGCATCTTTTAACTTAATTTCAAGAACATCATTTTCTGCTTTTGCATCTTTTGTTTCTTGTCTTGAAATAGTTAGTTTGTTCAACAGATCCTCCAATTGTGTTTCCAAAATAGAGTTAGTTAGCTTCAAGGCATCAAATTCTTTGTTTAAATTTTCAATTTTGGTGATGTATGCATTTTCAGTTTTCTTAAAGCAATTCTTTAACTCATTCAGATTAGAAACTTCATCAATTAGATCAGTGTTATGTTTCCTGTATTTTGACACTTGTTCTATGCATATCGGGCTGCATAGATTTTCCAAAACTTTTTCAGGAATCTCATTTACCTATTCAGTTGAATCTTCTTTGGCCATCAAAGCATGGTTGATTGGCTCAAACTCAGTGACAAAGTCATCCCACTCAAAGCATTCAGTCTGGTTAGCTACAGCTGCCACCACATTTTGATTTCCAAGTGGTTTTGGTTGTGTTGGCTGTTGGTTGCTGTTGCTGTTGTTATGTTGACTGCTGTTGTTGTTGCTTCCATGATTTGATCTTTGTTGGACATTGTTGTTGTTATTCTGTCCATCTCTCCTTGGCTGCTTGCACTCCCTGGCAAAATGACCAAGTTAGTGACAATTATAACATTTAGCTTTAGATTTATCCAACCCAATTGATGATCCCTTTGACCCTTTATAAGTTCTTCCCGTTCTCTTATAAAATCTTTGGGCTCTTACGGAAACCATAGCTAATTGAGTTAAAATGTCCATTTCTTCTAGATCATCTGCCCCTATACATTCCAAGTCTTCACGTGTGAATCCTTGAGATGAGTCAGTTGCCACATAGGCAGAGTGAGAGTTGTCAAACAGTGTTGAAGAACTCTCTGAGCATCTAGGTGACTCATTGAAACTGACTGAGGGTGAGTGATATTGAGAAGAATTTGAGATCTTTTGAAAATCAGTTGTAACCAAAGCAGTGGTTTGCAACTGTGGTGATGCTTCAGGAAAGTTGTTTTGCTTAAGATTAAGCTCCATTTCATAAGCACTAAGGACTCCATGGAGTTCACTTAGTTTAAGCTTTTGGAGGTCCTTGCACTCCCTAATGCTTACTATATAGACAGTCCACATTGGAGGTAAGGATCTCAAGAACTTCCTGTTGGCATCAGCCTGTTCTGTTGTTACTTCTACCTTTTGCAATTCATCAAGAAGTGAAACAAATCTAAGATACTGGTTGGTCATAGATTCACCAGTTTTGTAAGTGAAGTTTTCATATCTTTGTTTCAAAACATCCTTTTTGTTTTCCTTAACCTCACTAGACCCTTCATACATCTCACTGAGAGCATTCCACAAGCCATGTGCTGTCTTATATCCCTTGAACCCTACCAGTATAGAGTTGGGTAATGCAGCCTGGAGTGTCCAGTAGGCCTTGTGATCATATTCAAGCTCAGTATAATCAGCTTCAACATATTTGTCTAGTGGTTTTGGTATGTACACTTCGGCATCATCAGCAGATTGAACAGTTGGACTGTAAGGACCTACAGTCAACCTGTTCCAAATGCGTCTGTCTAGGATTCTAACAAAACCTTCCATCCTGAGTTTCCAAGTATCAAAGTCATCAGGAGTGAAAATTGGTGGTTTGTTAGAGCTACCATTCAGTGAACCAAGAGTTAAGTCAGTCATTGTGAAAAACGGTTTGTAAAACAGAAAAAGCTTGTAAAAACTCAAGTGAGCAAGTAAAGTATCAACTTTGAAGCACTGGAAGTCTTCAAAGTGGAGAGCCAAAGCTCTGATACCACTTGTAGGACCGATGATTACTCAGAGAAATAATCAAAACAAGAACTCTTTACTTGAAGATCACAACCATGCGGAATAAAGTTGTATCATACTTGTTTTTACTTAAGCTTTGTTTTACTTATACTTGTAGTTTGATTGTATTAATTGCATAAACTAGTGAACACAAGATAATAAATTTCTCGGTACTATTTGCATTAACTCAAGTTCAAACTGTTACAAGTGTAAGCACTAAATCTGGTACTTGTGAATGAACTAGCTAACAACTATAAATAGTACTAAGGAGATCAACTACAGCCGTTGATCTCATACGGGCTAATCTAACCGTACATGAAAGTCAAACAATAAACTTACTAAAAGAACATTACTAAACATACAAAAGAGGAAATGTGCAAAATGCATTTATCTATAAATAGGAGACGGCTAGGATGTGACTTTGGAAGAATAGAAGCAGTGTCAGGTCTGAATTCTGCAAAAGTAATCTTTCAGTACTTTTCCGGTTGAACTCTTTATACTGTTGGATAAAAGAGTTCACCCGGAAATGTTCTTCCGGTTGAACTTCCGGTTGACAAATCTTCCGCTTGAGCGTTCTTCCGCTTGAACATGTCTTCAACCGGAAATCTTCATCTTGAACCGGTTGACTCAGAAATTCATTTCCTTACATATATTTTTTGTGTGTCAGACAAGTTCATGATAAAAAGATGCTGCTGATGTTGCTACTGCTCAAGTTAAAGACCCAGCCGGACAAGACTTCCATCTGGAAAAGCAACTGTTCAGGGGAAGTTGTTGGTGTCTTTACAAGTTTTCAAAAGCTTCAAAAGAGCTTCAAAGAAGATGCTTACATGTTTAGGGGAAGCTGAAGATTTCAATGATTCTTTGCTCTGATACCAATTGTAGGTCCAAAAATAACACCAAAACACAAGAATACGATGATTAAAACAATAAAAACTTGATCTTTGCACACAAGATGAACTTGTCGGGTACAAACAAGAAATCGTAAGCTCCCCTCTCTCTAGATTCCGATCATAAACACTAGCTCTCTCTCTAGAGTCATAAACATGCCCCCCTTTTGAATAGTAAACTCATGGGGTTTATATAGCCATCCCATGAGTTTACTATTGGGCTCTTAAACCCTAATCATAAACCCAAGCCCATGCCCATATCCAATAGTAAACTAGCCTAAACATAATAATAAAACTAGCCTACTAATCTAATGAAACCCTCTGAGCCCAGCCCAACATATTTAATATTGCAAGCCTCATAATCTAGCCTCTACACCGCCAGTACATCCTATATACATACACTAGAATTAGTCTCGTGTAGGTAGATATTACGGGCCACTGTGGAAAACGAAGCAGTAGCATTCATGGATATGTATTACTTACCTACGAGCGAGTGAGGGACTATTGGTATCTAGAAGTAAAGTTCAAATCTTGCAGTATGCGAATAAATATTTAACGTATTCAGAAAATTAAAGCAGAATAGCAGAGGCTTCACAATAAATTTCAACCTTCAGGAATTGGAAGCATATTCAGGTGGAATTCATAATCAAGCCACCTTATATATAGCAAAAAAATTATGACACAACCTAGATAATATGAAATTGATTAAAGGAAGAGTTCCTTTAGTTTAAGGAAGAGTTCCTTTAGTTTGAGACACGTATTCTCCCAAAGCACTAAGTAGATTGTTCGTTAGAAATTCTGCCTACAAGAATTAGTATCCATGATAGAGATGCGGTTCACATTTTAATTGTAAACAAGATTCCGTTGGTAGAATAGTTGAGGTATTACCTAATAGGTAATAGAAGTACATGATAGATTATTGTAGAGAGTTTGTTGCGATCTAAAATCGTAGCCTAGGAACCAGGTGGTTCATATGATGCATAAGATGCAAGAGAAAAGGTTCCGGATTAATCCGGAAAAGAAAGGTGAAATGTCAGGATCTCATTTGTGATTTATATCACAGTTTGAGCAGGTTTCGAGGACGAAACCTTATTTAAGTGGGGTAGAGTTATAACACCCCAAAATTTCATGACTTAAGTTATATACGTGTGCTATATCTGTTAAGTAGCTAAATTACATGTGAAGTAATATACATACGTAGAATAGAGAAACTTCGGTATTCGCATATGAATATTCAACACGACATTCGAGGAAACGTCAAGAAGTGAACTTTATGGAATATAATAGATAACGGAAAATAAAGACCGTAGGCGCAGACGGATCTCAAATCCGAGTTATAACAAAGCAGGAAAACGTAAAATAGTGATTTGGGCCCGGTTTGTAATGAACCGTATTTAAGCAAGAGCATCACTAAAATAACATAGAGGCGAAATTAGAATATCAGGTATTACGAAATACTTCGTTTATAAAAGTTATATTAGACTCCCGTAATATATTAGTTATTTGGGAATTTTTATAAGTCGTCTGTGAAATATTAAATTATTTAACAGATTCAGAATACGAGATATAATGCCTATTATATCCTAAAATATCTAAATATCTTGGTGTTTCAATATCATTCATTGGAATGATTACTTCTTATGACTCATCAAAATTCTATTCTAGTCACATACTTATGTGTCTCAATATCATTCATTGGGATGATTACTTCTTATGACTCATCAAAATTCTATGATAGTCACATACTTATGTGTCTCAGTATCATTCATTGGAATGATTACGTCTTATGATTCATAAAATTTTATCCTAGTCACGATGGGACGTGTCTAGACCATATTTCACACCTTATACTATAAATAGGAGCCTTAGTTCATCAGATTCACTTACTAATTCACAAATCAAAGCATAGAAAAACCCTAAAATGCTCAAGAACATTCATAGCTCGAAATCTGTTGATACAGGAGGTGTTAGGAGCTAGTTTTTTGCAGTCAAGATTTATTAGGTATGTATCACAAAAGCCCTCAATCAAATTTGTGATTCATAACACCTAGATATGCTTTTTAGAAAATATCTGAAATTAGGCTTCTTAAGCATGATTCTTCAAAATTGAGAAGTCCGTTTGGAGCCAAGGTCTGAGATTTGGTATGTAAGCTTAAAATAATATGTTTTAAGAAAACCCTAATTTAGTTTCATGATTTGAAAAGGTTTGGTATGGTTTTGGGAAAACGGGTAAAATTGGGGTTTTATAGACGTTATGCTACACAAATTGAATGATCGGGATCTAATTAAGGTCCCATCTTTTGTATCATATCATGATATGATATTAAGAACAGAATCCCTGAGTTTATTTGATGATAAAAAGGTTTTTGATAATAATTTGAGAATTACGTCAAATTAGGGTTTTGGAATAAGATTATTTAATATAAAATAATTTGGAGGGTATGGGAACTTGATTTTTGGTGGAGTAACATGTTTATATATATAATAAGTAGATATGAAGTTAAAATTTATAAATAATAAAGTATTGAATATACCGAGTTAATCGGATATTTAAAAGTTCATGCGGTTTAGAAGGGTAAGCGCATGTACCCTGGGGTTTCTGGCAAAGCGGGGGTGTCGCATAAATCCGAACTGGGACTTGGCATACCTCACTGGGCGATCCTGGAGTGAGCGTTTACTTATAGGAATGCACTTCTTCATATTATCAATGAAAAGGCTAATTTGACTATAAGGGCGTTTTGGTCATTTGGCCTTTAAAATGATTAGTCTTAATAAAAGAGATATTATTAAGATAATAAAGAATTAAATTAAACATAGGAAGTGTTTATTATATTAAACCTTGCGTTAACACCGTACAATACGCGATTAGGTTTAACTGGAAGGCATAGCAAAGGTTTTCTCTGAATTAACTGCTTAAGAGGATAAGGTGAGTTATATGAGCCCACTTTTAAACATTTTAAACTGTTTTGGGCTGATATATATACTATCTTATGATGATGCTTTCAAGTGTTTATAATTGTTATTATATGCATTGACTGTATTGAATATGTTATGTGATATTTCATTACATTTAAATGATTAAGTGGTAAAGGAGTTGTTATTAGATATCATAGGGTAGTTAGGTGCGAGAACAAGTGATACCTTTTATTTATCAGAAATGAGGTGGATATGCCGCCGGTACATCCTATATATATTCGTGGACGATAAATTAGGGGATTTTCACTAGTTGTAACACTTGAATACCTTATCCTAGTCCACTGACAAAACCGAAGGCACGTATTTATTTAATTAGGGTCGGGGAATGGAATAGTGGAAGGTAGGATTGCTAATAAGATGTTTAAGACTAGATGATTAGAACGTCTGAAGAATGGTAATCCACAAGGTCACAAGAGTTGTCAAGTATTAAGTGGGGGCTTCTGAAATAGAGAGTTTAATAGATCTTCTCAAGGTGGTGTGACTAACCGAACGATTAGTTCGTGAGGTGAAAATCGATAGCAATCAACAATACTATTTCCCTTAGATGGTACTTAAATGAGAAGTGACAGAAAGATACATTATGACATATTCGTAATGTTATGCTGGAGCAGATGGAATAGAAAGGATAGTCTGATAAGGAATAGAAAGTTAGTCTATTTACGAGGATTAGAAGTATACTGGGGTAGACGTGTTCTACTGAAAATGTGCCTAGTTATGTGTTATGTATAAATCTATATGCTTTATACTTAAATGACTATTTGCAGAAAAGGGTTTAACCAAACCGCGTGTTGTAAGTTCAAAGGTAAAGCTTTAAAACTTAGAACTCACAAGCATAAGCTGACATTTCCAAAAATATATGTATGTATGTCAGGACTTGGTGATGTTTAAAGTAGCAAGGGAAGGGCTCTAGCAGGAGAAGATTAGATGGGCAAGCTATCAAGAAGGACTCAGTTGTAGTACTGACATAGATATAGATAAGATCTAGTTATTAGATTCTGTTGTTATCTTCCTTACTGTTGTAACTTGGCATATATATAAATGAAAAGTTTTTAATTTCCGTTGCTTAGTTATCTCTGTTGTACCATGTCTTTATGAGTAAGTCCGATACGTGACCCCTCCTGGAGCCAAGTCTGGGAGTGGGTGTCACAAACAGACTGCCCGAAATAACTTGCAGTTACCTCGAAATGACATTTTACCTCGGGAGGCTATTTTATCTTGGAAGCACAATTTTATCTTGGATAGTGGATACGCCCGAGATAAATCAAGTTACCTCGATAAGGCGAGTTATCTCGGACATCAACTTGACCTGCTCCACTTGTCTCTGACATATCTAATCCAGTTTCCTGCCTTTCTCCTGACATGAAGCTGATAATTTTATCTTCTATACTAGTTTAATATTATTCTAGTTCATGTATCTTTACTCGACAGTCTAGATGATCGGTAGAGGAATCAAGGATTCTCCTGAATCCTTAGGGCAGTATATATAGACACTTGTAACCTACTTTAAACAAGCAAGTGTAAATCACTCTTATATGTACTTCAAATCTTCAAGTTACCAGTTTATTCATATTATTGTTATACTTGTCGTGTATTCGGTTTCATATTACTTTACTTCAAACAGAGCATAAGAATTAACTTGTTTCTGCCTGGTTGATTCTAAGTAAAACCTTGTAATCGGTTAAACTCTGTAACCAGATTGCGATCCTACAAGTGGTATCAGAGCCTTCACTCGTGTTTTTTTAAAACTTGAATTCAAAATAAGTTTTTAAAACTCTATTTTACCGACATACTCTGGTTTTAGTAAAAATTCATACTTTCCACTTTTTCATCCTTAATCATTGGAGAATCACGAAATGGTAGTTCAAACAAAACCACCATCGTTCATGCCCGACGATTTTGATACATGGAAATTACGTATGATAGGTTATCTTCATCATTCTGATTACAGAATGTGGAATTCTGTTATGTATGGCCCTACTGTCCCTACAGCAAAATATGCTACTACACCAAGTGTAGATATAGTAAAAGTTGTTGTTGACTATTCCGATGATGACCACAAGTTGGTTAAGGGAGATCACAAAGCTCTATGGGCATTACAGGAAGCACTTCCAAATTATGTTCTTGTAGGTTTCAAAAATTGCAAAACAGCTTTTAATATATGGAAAGCACTAAATGAAATGTACGAAGGAACTGATGAAGTAAAAGAAAATAAGAAAGATGTTCTAAAACAAAGATATCAATATTTTTCTCACAAAAATGGTGAAAGTATGACTGCTCAATATCTACGTTTTGTTCAACTTCTTGATGAATTACAGGGAAATGATGTGAAGATGGAAAATGGGGATGTGAACATATAGTTTCTGAGATCACTTCCTGATGTTTGGACAGTGTATACTGTAAGCATCAATTATAGCAAGGATCTCAAAACTTTGATGTTGAGTTAAATTAATGGAATGCTCAGTGCACATGAAATGGAAATCAACAAAAAATCTGGTGTTCTGAACAAACCAGTGAACTTAACAATTCCAACATCTACTGCACTTATCACTGCTCATGAAGATAGAAGTCACTACAGTGAACATGCTCCTTTAATCACTTATCCTACATCACCCAGAGGTAATGAAATCATGCCTCTCTTTTATAACGACTTTGCTCATATTGCAGATAACAGTCATAATGGGCTCACTAGATCAGATCTAGAATGCTTCAGTGTTGATGACCTAGAAGAGATGGACATCAACACACAACTAGCAATGATATCCTTACGTGCACAAAGGTTCTACAAAAGAACAGGCAGAAAGTTCAATGGAGATAGAAATGCTCAAATTGGATTTGACAAAAGTGAAGCCAAATGCTACAATTGTCACCGATTAGGACATTTTGCTAGGAAATGCAAACAACCTAGAAGAGAGAACACAAGCAAGATGGAGAAAACAAATATCAGAAACCTCACAGTACATACACACCAGTTACCTACCCTACACATGACATAGGCTTAAGAACAAAACCATCAATATCAAGTGTATTCACTGAAGGTCCTATTGCTCCCTCATCAAGCTCAAAGCCACAAAGTCATGCAACTACTGTTGTTGCTAATCAAACCAGTTATGTTGATTGGGAGGAAATCATGCAAGAATTCTCTCCAATCAGTCATGCTTTAATGGAAAAAGAAATATCTTACTCTGCTGAGAACTCATATATTTCATCCATGGATACCTCTTCAGACTACGAGGTAAAAACTAAAATCCCAAATGAAGTACTTTCTCTTCTTTGTAAACCTGAATATGCTGAGCATATAGAAAATTATAGAAAACATAACCTTGAACTCATTGAGGAAATGACAAGTCTAAAAGAAATAAGAGAATACTCTAGGAAGGCAGATATTGCTTACAACAATAAGATTGAAGATCTAATCAAAAGTATAACTGCATTAAAACATGAAAAATCCAATCTCGTTACTCAAATCAAGGATCTGCTCTCTAAATTAGATTTTGCAAACAAAGAAAATGAGGAAATAAAGTCTGAATTGAGCATCTGTGAAGTCAAATTTTTAGTTGCTACTGCTGACTGTGAAAAATTACAGGCAAGTAATGAGAAACACCTAAAAATGTTATAGAGTTAGAAAGCAACAAGAAATCATTTGAGTAATGGAATTGAGTACAATAAGGTCATTTATCCTGATTCATACATTGAGTGGGTGAAAAAGGTTAAGAACGAAGTAGCTAAAGTTCAACTTACACCTGATCCCATTATCAACACAAGAAAAGAAATTTCAAAATCAAGTGATGTGTCTGAATTAAAAACTAAAAAGGTGTCATTAGTAACTGATGTTACAAATGAACCCCAGATTCACAGCAACTCTGTTTAAAACAAGAAAACTCTCTAGACATTGAAAGACACCAAAGAAACTAAATCCTACTCTAGGAAAAACTCTTCAAATGAGAAAAAACTTTTAGTCACAAAAATTTATGAGTTTAAAGCTAAAATGATAAAGGAATGTTTGATATGTGGAAAAATTGGTCACCTTGCTATCAATTGTCATCATAATCCTTTTTTTAATATTAGTCAAATTTTCAAAAGTCAAATAGTTAAAAAAGGAGAAACTAAATCAAAATTTTCTTGTGAAAATTTTGAAAAAGTCAACCCTGAAGAATCAAAAAGTCAAAATAAACACCACTCTGAACAGACAAAATCAAACTCAGTAAACAAAAGATTTGAAGAATTCGGCAATCTTGACTTTGAGAAATTTGAACAATTTCATGTCACTAAAACTCAGAAGAAACAAAAACCTAGGAGTAATTCTGCTCCTAGATGAAGAAAATTTGATTTCGAGATAACACTTATCTCGTAAAGCAAAATTCATGATCCCAAGCTAAAATTACCTCGGAGGGACAAAATCACTCTGGAAAGCATCAAAATGAAAGAAAAGGGAACCCGAGATAAAAGTTATCTCGGGAGACCATTTGTTTGTACCCGAGGTAAAAATTACCTCGAATGAAAAAAGTTACTACGGAAAGAACTCTAGGAATCTAAACAACAGTTTTTGTCCTAATCAAACTAAAATTGTTTCAAATAATCAAAAGAAACAGGCATTTCAGAGAAAATCTTCAGATTTCAAACTAAAAATCTTTGAAACATCAAAGGAAAGAAAACAAATGGAATATAGATCAAGAAGGAATGTCACAAGACAAAAGGCCATAGACTCTCAGTCTGAAATAAACTCATTTTCTATTCCCCAAAGACAGTCAAAATTCTTTAACCCATGATCAGTCAAAAGCTGAGTCTTCAAAAACTAAAGAAGTGACTCAAACACTTGTACTCAAAGAGTACAAATACAATGATGCAATGGGAAGACCCAAGACCATAAAGGCTTGGGTCTCCCTCAGAAATTAACTCATATTTTGTCTTAACATGTACAGATCACATCCAATAAATCTCAGAACAGCATCTGGGTTGTAGATAGTGGATGTTCTTGCCACATGACATGAAATAAAGACCTATTAAAAAAATACAAAAAGTGTTAATGGAGGACCAGTTGCTTTTGGAAGCACTGAGGTAAAATTTCTGGACAAGGTATAGTTACCAATGGGAAGCTTACCTTTGATATGAAAAATTTTGTTGATGTTAAGTGTCTCATAAGTGTGCGACAAGAAGTTGAATGTTCTATTTAATGAGAAAGAAGCTATCATCCTTGAACTAGGTATCAAATTTTTTGATGAAATGATCTTGACTAAAGCACCTAGAAAGGATGGTCTATACACTCTGGATATGGCACATACAACATCTAAGGATTGTATCACCTGCCTTATATCCAAGGCTTCTATAGATGAATCAAATTTATGGCATAGAAGATTACGTCATGTGAACATTAAAAGTATGAAAAACTTGTAAAACTTGGTTTGGTTAAGGGTTTACCAAATAAAATATTCACATGCACTGAACAATGTATTGCTTGTCTAAAAGGTAAGCAACACAAATCTTCTCATAAGCCCAAATTAGAAAGCTCTATCTCAAGTCCTTTAGAATTGCTATACATGGATTTATTTGCTCCTACAAGAGTAAATATTTTATGGAAAAAGTCTTATTGTTTTGTAATAACTGATAATTTTTCAAGATACACCTGGGTATTCTTTCTTTCAACCAAAGATGAAACCTCAGAGACTCTAAAAGCATTAATTACTCAGCTTAAAAATCAGTCTAATTTAAAAGTCAAAATAATAAGAAGTGATAATGGTACAGAATTTAAGAATCATGTTTTAAACTCTTTCTGTGAAGAAAAAGGAATCACTAGGCAATTCAGTACATCTAGAACTCCTCAGCAAAATGGTGTTGCTGAGAGAAGAAATAGAAAATTAATTGAGGCTGCAAGATCTATGTTGACTGAATAAAAATTACCTATAACATTTTGGGCAGAGGCAATAAACACTGCATGCTATGTGCAAAACAGGATTTTGATTGTAAAAGGACAAAACAAGACTAATAAACAATGAGCAACTGTCAAAATTTGCTGAAAAGTCTATTGATGGTTATTTTTGTTGGGTCCCTTGAAGGGCTCTTTAACAATGTTGGCACAATTTGATTTAAACAAAATAAATAAGTTGCAGAAAGGAAATCAAATTGGAAGACAACAATTCATAAAATGGTTATTCTGTATATCTCAAATGTAAATAATGGTTTACACGAGTTTATAGTATAACTATGTATCAACAGAAATAACTTTTCTATGGGAGTGATGTTGTAATTTCTTTGAGAAGATATTGAATTGTATGCTTGATGTCTTACTTTGTTTGGTGAAGTCAGCTTGCTATTTATAGGCAGATGTAGCAAGTTGAATTTGGATAAGGTGGTTGAGGACGGTTGATGTTGGAGTGTGTTAGAGTATATAGAGATAAATTGATCATATTCAATTTATCTCTTTTTTAACTATCTTCAACTGCCTTCTTGATTAATGTCAAGTTGACATTCATTTTGCTCGTTCTTCACACAAAGATAGAAATTGTTCTTCTCCTAATATTTATCTTCTGATAATCCAGAACTCCTTCTGGACTCTTATTTGAAGACTATTGATGCTTCCCATTAGAAGCTTTCTACAGAAATGAGGATTTCTGTAGATTTTAGTCTATACAGAACTACTTCGGAATTTCCGGAGTAGTTCTGTATGAATATAGAAATCATGCAGAAATACGTAATTCATACAGACTTTTGTATCCTTTCTCTTCTAAGGATGTGTCTTATCTTTTTTTTCTAATACTTGACTGTTTTGTGTTACAATTACATTGTGTTCTAACAATTTTGTGGGATACTCTGGTTTCTCTAAGGCATACAGGGTATACAAGTCCAGTTCTAATATTATTGAAGAAACCATAAATGTGGTATCTAATGAAAAATCAAAGAACAATTTTAGAACTGAGCTCTCATGGTTATTTGATATTGACTCACTAACCACTGCTTTCAATATAACGGTTGATAAGCCTCTTAGTGAAAATGTGCAGACATAAGTACCTCCAAATGCTACAAATGGCAGGTTCAAATGTGTTGATCCTCCATTCTTCTCATCTGTCAGCACAAGACCTTTTGTCCCAACAACCAGTTTCAACTTGACTCCAGGAGATGTTATTCAGTTCAATTCGATGGAACACCCATTCCTCAAATTTCGAATGAATCAGAACAACCAGCTGAAAATCATCTGGTAACTCATCAAGACACATCGGTAAATCTTGGAAACCCAAGAAGAAAAGATCATCTGAACAACCAATCATAGGCTTCAATACAAAATCAGATAGGATGTAGCAACTCAACCTCCACTTTACCTGAAGGTTTAAGCTCACCTACTCTTGTTGATGACATTAATGAAGAAATCATTGAGTCTGTTGCCTCACAAAATCAAGATGTTCAAGAATCACCCTTTTCACAAGAAATATCAGAATTAGTGCTTATGAATGAGTTTACTCCATTAAACCTTTCTGAGCCTAATTGTCATCATGAATTCCACCTTCTTATAACTCTAGAGTTTTGAAAGATCATCCTCTAGAGAATGTTATAGGAGAAGTGGAAGCACGTGTACTTATAAAAAGCAAATCAACTGATGCAAACATTTATCTACATGCATGCTTCTTGTCACAGGAACAACCAAAGAAAATAAATGAACCTTTGAGAGAAAACAGTTGGATTAAAGCTATGTAAGAAGAACTACTTCAAATTAACAAACAAATAGTATAGGAATTGGTGGATCTACCAAAGAATGCATCACCACCAATTGGAGCCAAATGGGTGTTTAGAAACAAGAAAGATGAAAGGGGCATTGTGGTAAAAAAACAAGGCAAGGTTAGTAGTTCAAGGCTTTGCTCAAGAAGAAGGAATAGACTATGATGAAGTTTTTGCATCAGTAGCAAGATTAGAAGAAATTAGGATACTTTTAGCCTATGCTGCTTACAAAAACTTTCATGTCTACCAAATGGATGTCAAAAGTGCTTTTCTGTATGGATTACTAAATGAAGAAGTATATGTATGTCAACCACCTGGGTTTGAAGATCCACATCATCCAAACAAGGTGTGTAAACTGAAAAAAGCTTTGTTTAGTCTTAAACAGGCACCAAGAACCTGGTATGAGACTCTCTCTTGTTATCTAAAACATGGATACAAAAGAGGAGCTATTGACAAAACTCTCTTCATGAAAACTGTTGGTAAGGATCTTTTAATGGTACAAATTTATGTTGATGATATAATCTTCGGTTCAACAAAAGATGCTCTTTGTAAGGATTTTAAAGCCCTAATGCAAGCAAATTTTGAAATGAGCTCAATGGGTGAACTCACTTTCTTTTTAGGTCTTCAAGTAAGGCAAACAAAACAAGGCATTTTCATGAATCAATCAAAATATATTCAGGATATGCTAAAGAGGTTTGACATGCTGTCATCCTTCACTGCCAAAACTCCTATATCAGCATCACACAAGTTAACATATGATGTAACTGGTGAACTTGTTGATGAGCACACATATAGGGCCATGATTGGTTCCCTTATGTATCTTACAGCAAGCAGACCTGACATCATGTTTAGTGTTTGCTTATGTGCTAGATATCAGGTTGGACCAATGAAATCACACCTAAATGCTATGAAAAGAATTTTTAGTACCTAAAAGGACAACCAAAACTTGGGTACTCTAAAAAATACAGACTTCAATCTGAAGGATTTCACAAACAGTGACTATGGAGGATGCAATCTTGACAAAAAGTCAACATCTGGTGGACGCCAATTTCTGGGAGACAGACTTGTATCATGGCAATGCAAAAAAGCAAACATGTATCTCAACTTCTATAGCAGAAGCAGAATACATTGCAGCTTCAGCATGTTGTGGCCAAGTACTTTGGATTCAAAATCAGATGATGGACTATGGCATCAACTTCATGGAAACTCCTATGTATGCTGACAATACAAGTGCTATCAGCATCACCAACAATCCTGTCAAACATTCAAAGACTAAGCACATTGAGACCATGTATCATTTTTTAGAGATTGTTTTGAAAAGAAATTAATAAAACTCCATCATGTTCCAACTGAAAATCATATGGCTGACTTAGTCACAAAAGCGTTTGATGAGGCCAGATTCTTCTACCTTATCACAACCATAGGCATGATGAATTTTGATTAAATATATTAATTTCAAATAAAATAAAATAAAATTTTTTTTTGGATCCATCTTTTATTACAAAAGAAAAGAACTTGTCAAAAGCCTTGAAAAATTCCTTAAGTCACAAAATCTTTTGTTAAAAAGTACTACCGAGGTAATCTCACCCGAGATAACCTCATCCGAAGTAACTAAAATTACCAAGGAAAAGTTATTTCACCCAAGATAACTACAACCGAGGTAACTTTATCGGATGACGTAATCTCACCCGAGATAACCTCATCCGAGATAACTAAAATTACCAAGGAAAGGTTATTTCACCCGAGATAACTACACCTGAAGTAACTTTATTTAATCGGATGACGTCGTCTCTCTGAGATAATCTTGTCAGGACATTTAAAAGATTAAAAGAGTTATCTCTGATGAAAACCTCCTCCGAGGTAAATTGACCCGAGATAAATATTTACCTAGGTTATCGGTAAAATTTGTCTTCTGAGATAAATTTTTACTGATGACTTAAGAAAAAGGTTATCTTCTTAAACAAATATCTATACAAGTTGTCCGATGGGACAATCGTAGGTCCAACAAGAAGAAGCCACGTCAACCCACCTTTTTCTCTTTTACCAGACCCACTTGTGCTTTTTACAATAACCGTCCCTTCCACATCCCTAGTTTAAAGCGACAAGCGGTAACCTAAAACCCACGATTCTAGAAATTAACTGCACACTGTTAATCACCATCACTCTCATAGACTTCCAAACATTCACTTTTCTCCACTACATACTCATACTTCTCTGATTCTATTCATCTTCAAACTAACATCACCAAATGGCACCCAAAGCAAAGAAAGCGGAATCGTCTTCAGATGCAAATGCTTTGTTCCATGCTGACCACAAAACAGTGGCACTACTGTCAAAAACAGAGAAAAGCTCTATATTCCATGAAATTATTGACTTTCTGAAGGTATCACACATTTGCTACACTCTTACACTTTACCCAAACATTAGCGAAGTTGTAATTACAGAACTTTGGCAAAATGCTTCAAGAACAAAGACTATTGAAGGAGTGTATCAAGTACACTCAAAAGTTCAAGGTCACAAGGTAACAATCACTGAAGAGGTCATAAGAACACATCTAAAGTTCAATGACCAATGAGGGTTCAAAGAAGTACCCTCCTTTGAGTATCTTACAACCTTAAGGGCTGTAGGGTTTGGAGGATCTGATAAGAAAATCAAGAAGTCACAACTTCCATTCAAATGGAGATTTCTGGCTTATGTGATATTGGCAAATCTATCATCAAAGAAGAGTATTGATGAACTCTCTTCAGTGCAGGCCTCAGCTTTTCATGGACTGGTACAAGGTCAAAATTTTTAATTTTTCTAGAATTCTGCTGGATGGGATGGTGAACAATTTAAAACCAAACAATGTTCACTTCTTTCACATGTATCCCAGGTTTTTGAGGCACATTCTAAGGTGTTTGATACCCAACTTAAAAATCTCATATAAAATTTATCAGTTAAGTGTACCAAATGAAAAATTATTTTCTTTTTTATCAAGCAATGAAATATACAGGCATGGACATTGTCCATCCCATACCTATGCCAAGACCTCCAGTGGCTGCACTAATGGTGCAACCATAGGCAAATCCTGAGCATTTAGTACGTTTTAGAAATCCATGAATACTGTATTCTAAAAGTTCGTAGTCAGTCAAACTCGCGGGAATGAATTTTTAAGAAAGACTGTTGTGACTCATAATCGTTTGTGAGATGAAAGCTCAAGGAATTGAGGGTTATAACTCACATATACTCAATAGGTAAATTGTAATGGACGTAACTCACTTCAAAACTAACTTGATGGATTAAGGTCATTAGTAGTTTTGAAAATGGCATGATCGTCATGTGCTTAGACCTGAGAAGCATATAGAGACTAACATTAGTGAAGGATCATTCTTTGATTTTATCTAACACTGGATCTTAATAAGACAGTAATAAGGGTACTTGATTGGGAACCGATCTGAAGCTAAGTGGGAGTTGTATGCTATCAAATGGATTCTGTACTTCTCAAAATGAGAAGATGAACGAACATCTAGGCGCCTTTATGGGATCAAACTGGTGAAAAGCGGCCAAACTCAAACTAAAAGGTAGTTTATCCTCCACTTTAGATCTAATACGAAAACAATTATGGTTGAACAAAATATGAGATTGATTACAAATCCATGTCTCGTGTTCAACTGATATTCTAAACATAAAGGAAGGACAATAAGGCTACCATGGCTTAACTCCTCAAAAGCAATAAAACGCTTAAGAGTTTGGAGAATAGTTGACGAAAGAAATCATGTCATACCTTAATGGTCATAGAGAGATACAGCTAGGTGTCCACCTTTACAAACTTTAAGATCTTAATTGAAATCATCCAAGTGGGAGTTTGTTGGATTTTGATGAGTCCAATTGTCGATTACTCAACGAAACGATAAAAGCATGTTCCAAGAGTTACACTCTGGATGACGAACAAGTTATAGTATTTGAATATCATATATTTAAATATTACCGATCACATAACGAATATTAGGCGAATCATTATTTGTCGAAATAATGATTATGATTAATTGTTTGGTGAAACATTTAATGGACAAATTGAAACTGTGATCATTTAAGATGTAAACGAGGTTACAATTGTTAAAGCGGTTAGCAATTTAATCAGGAAATGTTATTGCATCAAAAGAGAAATTTGACTAATTCTAGGATAAGACGTTTTCTCGTAATTATATAAACGAGAGATTTATTTTATGAGATAAATTAAATATGGATAAAATAAATATTATTAAAGAGATTAATAATAATTATCCCAAAAACGTTTTTAGAAATTAGTTAACTAAAACGTGGAGGTTGATTTATATATATAAGATACATTTGGTATGTTTCGCACATGTAAACTTTAATGGATATTAACTGTATTAATAGTTAATATCAGGATAATATCTTTGGAAAAAAGATAGTATTTTGGGACTGGATTGTAACTTGTATTTCTAAAAATATAGGTTAAATCCTAAAACCTAAGTACACAGAAAAATTCTAAAAGTTTAACCCTAAATCTCCCTGCTCTCTCCCTCCTTGCATAGCCGGCACCACCACCACCGACTGCCGCCAACAACCGTAGCCATGCAGCCGCACCGCTGTTGGCTAGCCACAGTTGCCGCACCACCACTGCCACTGCCCCCTCCACCCGCCGCCGCCGCTGCTTGCCGCTTTGGTTACCACCCACCGCCGCGTACCGATATGGGTGTAAATTAGTTCGTGTTTTCCCTTAGTTTTGATATCCATAGTTCTCGGATATCGTGTCAAGATAAAGGTTCAAGTTGTTCAAGCGTTGGACAAGTGATCAAGGATTTCTAGTGGATCCCTTTTTCGTATTCAGAGTGTCTCATCTCCATATCGACAAGGTCGATCTATAAACACCCTATGGTTGTGTTTTTATATTTATCTAAATTATTTATAACTAGATCACTAGCGTGGAATACCAAACTCGGTTATTAAAAAATTTTGAACTTTATCGCTTCCGCAATTGACTCTTTAGTATAATCGTTTTCTGATAAACAAACAAATATAAAATACGATTTTATATTAATTTGACAAAATTAAATTTTGTTCTAAACGAGCCTGTGATTCCCAACAGTACCCTTCCATCTGTTTTTTATATTTAGCTCATTAATGGCAGCCCTGTCTCGGTATTGTTGTGTTAGGGCCAGATTAACCAAGTGTTCAGAGTCATTTGTTGTATCCGAGACGTTTTCATTCAGCCACCTCTTCCCCTACTCGCCGTTTCTTGCCTTTATTCCATAGATAATTGATCGATTGGTGCTCTCAAATTGGCCATTGTCCTATGGGTGAGCCACTGAAGTGAAGACCTGTGTGATTTGTAGCTCTCGGCACCATGTCTTGAATGGGTTATCTACGAACTGCTTCCAATTATCCGAGAGAATCTTCTCAGGAATAACATATCCTGTAGATGATTTTCTCCCAAACAAAGTTCACAAATTGTTTACCAGTGATTGATGCCACTGCTTGCACCTCTGGCCATTTTATGAAGTAGTCGACTGCCACAATGAGAAATTTAATTCGGCCCGGAGCTTCGGGAAAATAGTAAAAAATGTCGATTCTCCACTTGTAGAAAGGCCACGGGGATGTCACTGGGATCAAGTTATGCTTGGGTACCCTCTGCACACTTGCATGCATTTCGCAGCCTTAACATTTACAGATTTCCTTCTTTATGTCTGTGTACAGTCAGCCAATAGTATCCCATTTTCATCATTTGTTTTACTATGGATCTAGGGCCAGAGTACATTCCGCATATGCCTTCGTGTATTTCTCATATAATATAGTTCCCTTCTTCGGCTGTTAGGCACCTTAGCAAGGGTTAAAGATAAGACATCTTTGTAACACCCCAAAATTTTATGACTTAAATTATATACGTGCACTATATTTGTTAAGCAGCTGAAATATATGTGATATAGTATATATGCGTATAATAGAGGAACGTCACGATTCACGTATAAATATTCGGCACGACGTTCGAGAAAACATCAAGAAACAAATTTATAGAATATGGTAGATAACGTAAAATAAAGATCGTGGGCGCAGACGGATCCTAAATCCAAGCTATAGCGAAGCAGGAAACCGCAAAATAGTAATTTAGGCCCGGTTTGTAATAACCGTAATTAAGGCACGAACATTTCTAAATTAACACCGAGACGAAAGTAGAATATCAGGTAATGCTTAATACTTGATTTATAATCATATATTTGCGATGTTCGACACGAAAAACGGTGGAATCGGTAACCGTTGCTGTTACGCGATAATAACCGAAATCAATTTGGTTAGCCGTTCGAGATAATTATAACGCCTCGGCAAAGTATAAATAATTATTATAATATCTATAAAGAATTTCAGTCGAGAAGATGTATTCGGTTTGTGAAACGGCCGAGATCGCGACACTGATTAGACGCGCTTACTACCGCGTGATAACTAAACGCTCACCGGTTAACGTTTTAACTGAAGAATAAATATATTAATTATATTTATTAGATCCCCGTAATATTTTAGATGTTCGGTAAATTTTTATAAACCGTTTATAAAATATTAAATTGTTTAACAGGTTTAGAATAAGCGGGTATAATACCTACTTATAAATATTATACCATATCATATAAAAATCTTAAAAACTTTCTTGATCCTTACTCCTGAGTATCCAGCACATCTATACGTGTATATGAAATGAATGATTTCTTTCCTGACTCAGCAATCGAGAGCATTAGTCATGTACGTAGGTATGTATTATATCTTCATTCTACCTATTTAAATTTATGTATATATATATGCATACAATGCAACAAAAGGAAATCACAAATCACAAAACAAATACATACACAAGCAGACAAAATGAAAGAATTAAAGAATGAGAGAAAGAAAGAGAGAACGCAGTACAGCAGCGACCAAACCCAGTCCCTCTCTCTTCGACTTTTGCTCCGGCAAACACAATAGGAACGCCGGCAACGTCCCCAGCCCCGTCTCGACTTTTCCGGCGAACCAAGACGACGCAGCAGCGGCTCAGGAGCCGTAAAACCCGGCGACCTGCTGTTGTTCCGGCCACTCTCTGTTCGAAACCCCAGCAGCTCCGCCTCCTTCCTCGTTCGTTTTTCCGGCGACAACCCAGCTCCGACGACCTGTAAACCCGGTGACGATGGCGGAAGGTAAAGGTGATGGTGGTGGTTGCAAACGGGTTTAAAACCCGCTAAAACCGTTCTCTTTTCGGTTGATGTTTCGGTGGTGTACGGTTGAAGACGGGCGACGGCGGTAACGGTAATGGATCACCGGGATGGCGGATAATGGTTGCGGTGGTCGACGGTTGTTAAAGGTGGTCCACGGTGGCGACAAACGGGGCGTAAACTAGTGACGTTAATAAAACCCGTCTTTACTTTCGGTCAACGTTTCGGTGGCATAACGAGGTCCAAACGACGAACCGACAACGAGGAAATGCTCGTGGCAAGAAACTAGTCGGGAAGGACTATTCGTTTATCTAAAACGGACAACTTTATTATTCGGTTATTTTGGACTCGTTTCATGACCCGTCAAAGAGGTAATCACGTTAAATATTTGTTATTATTACAAATATTATATTTTAAGTTAAAGTTTATATCAATCATAATAGAACGGGATAAATGATATAAATATATATTTAAGACGAATAAATATATATAAATATTAATTGATTTTATTTAAATAAAATTAATTAAAAGAATATATTTATATATTAAATATATATATAAACGTATATATTTAATATAAAGGTTAATGATAATTATAAAGTAATTATCGGGTTAAAGAATGTTTAAATATATATTGAAAAATAAATATAAAGTGTTTAATGTAAAATTAGGGTTTTCTAGCCATTGTGCTATTAAAACCGAGCAACCAGTAATGAACTAAGCTTTGTAATTTTAAAGCATGTTATAAAATGTTATAACAGATAATACCCTAAGTCAGTTTTGAATAAAAATGGATTTTGATAAAGAAATGAGAAAAACGGGAAATTAGGGTTTCGGAATATGATTGTTTAATATAAAATAATCCGAAGGGTATGGATACTTGATTTTTGACATGGAACTATGTTTATATATATAATAAGTATATATAAAGTTAAAATGGATAAATGGTAAAGTATTTAAGATACCGAGTTAATCGGATATTTAGAAGTTCGCGCGGACCGGAAGGGTAGACGCCTGTACACTGGGATTTCTGGCAAAAGCGGGGGTGTCGCCATCCCATCTGGGCAATGGCATCCCAACACTGGGCGATCCCGGAGTGAGTGTCTACTTATAGGAATGCGCGTCTTCATAATTATCAATAAAAGATAAGGATAATGGCCTAAAGGGCATTTTGGTCATTTTGACCTTTAAAAGGAATAAACTTAATAACTAGGTATTATTAAGTTAATAAAGAGTTAAAATAAACATAGGAAGTGTTTATTATATTAAACCTTGCGTTAACGCCATATAATACGCGATTAGGTTTATTGGAAGGCATAGCGGAGATTTCCTCTGAATTAACTGCTTAAGAGAATAAGGTGAGTTCTATGAGCCCACTTTTAAATGATTTAAATGTTTTAATGTTTTCGGGCTGATATACATGCAATGATATATATTCAACTGTTTACTTGAAAAGTATCTGAAATGCCTTTACTTGTTTTGTGTTGATACACATACGTGGAAAATTTATAATACTTATAACTGTTTTAAAAGTTATTATTACCTGTTATTACTCTTTTCGGGAAGGTTATAATAAACGGGTAATGTAAAGGATGAAACTTTTATATAAAGCTTTGAGAAATGAAAAATGTGAATGTTTGGTCTAAGCCTATGTATGTGAATAAGTGTCGGGTAAATATGATCTTATTAGCCTTGTTATGCAAGACCCATAACATTATATTTATGAAACACTAATTTTCATATACGGGTGATGGACTGGTGTTGAAAAGGTTATGAGTCCAAATACAGAGGTTATTAAATGGACTTTTGAAAATGTTGAAAAAGGTTGAAAAGGTTTTAATTAATCTAAGCGGATATTGTCTAGAAAAAAGGAAGACTGTGGTTGTACAACTAGAAGCGGGGAACGACGGTTCTCCGGGGTAGCGACGGCTGCTTACTTAGAAAAGGTATTCGGGTGGCGACGGTTGCCCGAGGGACTAACGTGGTTCCAATAGACAATGCTTAGTAAGTATATAATGACTGCTTATAATATTTCGTATAACTCTTTTATGTTTATACCTAATGATTATTTGCACAAGAGAGGGTCTAGGGGACCCAGAGTACTTTGAGTACTAAATGATTAAATAGTTTAATGAATGAATGTTTGGTATAATTCTGTTATGTCTTATACCTGATAAAGGATAAATGATTAAAAGTTTTGGTATAAATCTGTTATGTTTTGTACCTGATGACTGTTTACAAAGAAAGGGTCGTTAGGCCCAAATGTTTGATGTAACTTTTCAAGGAAAGGTAAAAGTTTTAAATACTTAGAACTCACCAGCGTAAGCTGACCTTTAAAAGCATGTATGTCAGGTATCGGTGATGTTTAAAGTAGCAAGGAAAGGGCTCTAGCAAGGGCAGATTAGATGGGCAAGCTATCAGGAAAGACTCGGTAATAGACTGGCATAGTTATAGATAAGATCTAGTTATTAGATTATGTTGTTATCTTCCTTACTGTTGTAACTTGGCAAATATATAAATGAAAAAGTTTTTAATTTCCGCTGCTTAGTTATCTCTGTTGTACCATGTGTTCATGAGTAAATCCGACACGTGACCCCTCCTGGAGCCAAGACTGGGAGTGGGCGTCACAAGTTGGTATCAGAGCCTTGGTTTAAGAGATTTAGATACTAGCACGGTATCTAGACTTAAACTAGGACTCTTGGTAAACAAAGTAAGGTAAGATAGGGAATGTAAATGCCAGTCAGGATAGTCATGCCCATAGGAAAAATGTTGCACGAGGAACATAGGAGGTAGGACTTAAGGTATGCAAGTGCGGAGAATACCCGATTGCAATTAGCTACTGCAATTTGGTATTTTACCCAAATGAACATATCATAGGTTCTAACTGTTGTGTGGCCTAGTGCGGGGTAGGTTAATTGACAGTGAGATACGTGGTCAATAACTTGTAAAAGAATGCCTAGAGAAAGGTAGTTTTAAAGGACCGGTTTTAAAATTCCGGTAAAGAATAAAAGGAATAGTATGAACACCAGGGATGACTGTGATGAGAATAACTGGGTTTTGAACGCATCATAATTATATAAGTGCACGTATATAATTATCATGAATTCAAAATTTGGAGACTTCACGTCACATGAGTTCTAAAGTGTCAGACTATTTTGATCGTAAGATCAGAAGATTAGAAATCATAGTCATGATAGGAATGCGAATAGGACATCCGATACGAAATCTGATGTCAGTAAAGACGAGTACCTTCAGCAAAGAAATGAAAGCCGTTATGTTAGAAATAGTGGCAGAAGCATTGAAGGTTACGTTGCTATCGATTGTTAATCAATTTCCGGAAGCTTTGACGAGGAGAATGTCCAATAAAGCGACCGCTAGTGGAGCTAGTCCCGAGGAAGCTTCTGGTAGAAATAGACTCTCGATGAAAGGCAAACGGAAACGGTACAAGGATGAAGAAGGTCTTGAAGACAATGACGACGAATTCCACAAGAAGGCTAAGGGAGCTTCTGGACAAAGAAGGCCGATAAGCCAGATGTGCGAGAAACGTAATCATAGGAATTACATGTGGAGAACTCAGGAACCGTTGAAGATGAAAAGAGGTATAGGCAAGCCTAAAATGTCGCCTTAAAGCAAGGAAACTGAAGACGTAATTAAAGTCAGATGATGTCACGGTAAAGGAGAAATGAAAGTTGCTATGACAAGAATAATGGAAACGACGTTCCAAGCTACGTTGCTACCTTCAAGAAGACCATCACTATAAGTGATTGGCCGGAAGGCTCGAAGCAGAAGCTAGCAGTTGAAGTTAAGAATGGCTCAAAGAAAGATGATGAAGGTCACCACAAGCTGGATCGAGAATCCACAAGCTTAGGAATATGGAGATCCAGACTAGGCCAATAGGAAGAACTTACGTCCTAAGGGATGTTGTTTCTTCAAAAAATGGCAGGATGAAAGCACATGACGATTGGACGAACTACTCGAAGAAGAAGAGGAAAAGCATTGTCAAGGAATCCCGTAGTCAAGCTACCTTAGACAGCTTAGGATTACGTCTTCCTTAGGACAAATACAAAGACATCAAGATAGATGACCTCAAGACAAAGGTTGATACGCAGATGAGCCTGACGATTCGAAATTGGCAGCAATGGCAAACTTAGAAGTCTGAATTCGATATTAGGAATTGTCACACAGTGTATTGCACCGATGCAAGTAAATGATCAGTATTTGACAAATGTTCTTCTTAAGATCAATGTCAAGCTAGGATAACGATAGATAAATTTAGACGTTGGATGAATTGACTCGCGAGATGCTACGCGCGAACGGAAGACTCAACTTCATATGCAAGGATCGTGATGGCTTGGCAGTAAAGATTACAAAACATGGAAGTACATGAGTCAAGAGGTAAGTCATACTCGATGTATGCCATTGACTCAGAGGCAAAACCAAGAAGCCGAAGAACGTACCAGTGAATCCAATGAGCAACTCGTCAGATCAAGAAATGGGGTTCCATAATCAACTCGACGCAGAAAGCAACGCCAGAAGCAGCAACACTAAAAGCAACGTCAAGAGCAACGCTAGAAGCAACAACGCTAGCAGCAACAACATTAGAAGCAACAACGCCAGAAGTAGAAACACCGTACCAGTTATCTCCAACAGAAGCCAGAAGATTTCTTTAGACCAAATATATCGCCTTAGGATGCTCCAGCAATTTCAAGACGAAGGACGGAAGCCAAGGAAATGCGTAGACTGCAAGAAGATAAAGAAGTTGTCAATGAAAAGTAGATATCCTTTGCCAAGGATTAGCAAATCATCCAACTAGCTACAAGAGAGCAAGACGATTCCCTAAAGATGATCTGAGATCAGATTAGCGCCAGCTAAAGGAGTAAGAATGAAACTGTAAGAGAACGACTTTTCGGAAGCAAAATAATCATTACAAGTGATTAGTAGTATTGATTGGAATAACGAACGCTCCTTCAATCCCAGAAATCTCGTAACTGAGCATGCTGACAAATGACGTTCGAAGGTTCTCAAGGGTGGTGAAGTATGCATGAAACATTTGAAGAAAATGCTAAAGATCAAAAAGAGGCTATATGTAAGATTCCGAAGCATACAGATTGGTGAAAAGGAAGTACTGAGGATCAGGAAAAGAGAGAGGCTATGCTAATACATCTGAAGCCGCTAAGACGTTCCAAGGATGTAACACCATTAGGTTGACTAAGAAGATGTCAATTTCTTTTGGAATCCTAATCAGTAGCAGGCATGAAATGAAGTAATGAACGAATTAACTTGGGCATCGGTACGATCATTACCGATTAGGCCTAATGGAAAAAGGGAAATTGCAGCAGTAGTGTTTACACTCAAGAGATGCAAACAGCAAACGAGGTTGTACGCAGAATGTCCAAAGTAGTTATTTAAGTAAGTAATAGATAGTCATGAATTATACTGATTTTGTTGTGGTTAGAATAGTAACATCGCCCTACACCAGACTAATAATAGTACGCCTCTAGTTATATCCAGGGTGTGGTGGATACGCCGCTGGTACATCCTATATATATACACCTAAGGTACAACCAGAAGTGGCACTAGAATTAGTCTCGTGCAGGTAGATATTACGGGCCACTGTGGAAAACAAATAAGTAGCATTCATGAATACATATCACTTACTAACGAGTGACTGAGGGACTGTTGATGTCCAGAAGAGAAGTTTAAAAATCTTATAGCATACGGATAAATGTTTAACGTACGCAGAAGGTTAAAACAGAATGACAGAAGCTTCGCGATAAATTTCAACTTTAGAAAATTCGAAGCATATTCCGGTGGGAATCATAATCAGGCTAGCCATATATATAGCTAAAGAGTTATGACACCACCTAGATAGTATGTGACTGACAAAAGGAAGAGTTCCTTTATTTTGAGAAACGTATTCTCTCAAATCGTTAGCTAGACTGTTCGTTAGGGATACGTTCCTAAGAGTACTAGCATCAGTTATAGAAATGTGGTTCACATTCAAATTGTGAACAAGACTTCGTAAATAGAATAGTTAAAGTATTACCTTATAGGTAATAGAGTTAAATGATAAATTGTCATAGAAAGTTTGTTACGATGTTAAAATCGTAGCCCAGGAACCAGTTGGTTCATATGATATGGATGCATTAGATGCATAGAAAAGTTTCCGGATTAATCCGGGAAAGGAAAGAAAGGTGAGAAGGTAAAGAACTCATTGTGAGTTAAATCACAGTTTGAGCAGGTTTCGAGGACGAAACCTTATTTAAGGGGGGTAGAGTTGTAACACCCCAAAATTTTATGACTTAAATTATATACGTGTGCTATATTTGTTAAGTAGCTGAAATATATGTGATATAGTATATATACGTATAATAGAGAAACGTCACGATTCACGTACGAATATTCGGCACGACGTTCGAGGAAACATCAAGAGACGAATTTATAGAATATGGTAGATAACGTAAAATAAAGATCGTGGGCGCAGACGGATCTTAAATCCAAGTTATAGCGAAGCAGGAAACCGCAAAATAGTGATTTAGGCCCGGTTTGTAATAACCGTAATTAAGGCACGAACATCACTAAATTAACACCGAGACGAAAGTAGAATATCAGGTATTGCTTAAATACTTGATTTATAATCATTATAAAATATATTTGCGATGTTCGGCACGAAAAACGGTGGAATCGGTAACCGTTGCTGTTACGCGATAATAACCGAAATCAATTCGGTTAGCCGTTCGAGATAATTATAACGCCTCGGCAAAGTATAAATAATTATTATAATATCTATAAAGAATTTCAGTCGAGAAGACGTATTCGGTTTGTGAAACGGCCGAGATCGCGACACTGATTAGACGCGCTTACTACCGCGTAATAACTAAACGCTCACCGGTTAACGTTTTAACCGAAGAATAAATATATTAATTATATTTATTAGATCCCCGTAATATTTTAGATGTTCGGTAAATTTTTATAAACCGTTTATAAAATATTAAATTGTTTAACGGGTTTAGAATAAGCGGGTATAATACCTACTTATAAATATTATACCATATCATATAAAAATCTTAAAAACTTTACTTGATCCTTACTCCTGAGTATCCAGCACATCTATACGTGTATATGAAATGAATGATTTCTTTCCTGACTCAGCAATCGAGAGCATTAGTCATGTACGTAGGTATGCATTATATCTTCATTCTACCTATTTAAATTTATGTATATATATATGCATACAATGCAACAAAAGGAAATCACAAATCACAAAACAAATACATACACAAGCAGACAAAATGAAAGAATTAAAGAATGAGAGAGAAGAAAGAGAGAACGCAGTACCAGCTCAGTCCGACCAAACCCAGTCCCTCCTCTCTTCGACTTTTGCTCCGGCAAACACAATACGCCGAATCGCCGGCAACCGCTCCCCAGCCGCCGTCTCGACTTTCTCCGGCGAACCAAGACGACGCAGCAGCGGCTCCAGCGAGCCGTCAACCCTCGAACCCGGCGACCTGCTGTTGTTCCGGCCACTCTGCCTGCTTCGACAACCCCAGCAGCTCCGCCTCCTTCCTCGTTCGTTTTTCCGGCGACAACCGGCAGCTCCGACGACCTGTAAACCCGGTGACGATGGCGGAACGGTAAAGGTGATGGTGGTGGTTGCAAACGGGTTTAAAACCCGCTAAAACCGTTCTCTTTTCGGTTGATGTTTCGGTGGTGTACGGTTGAAGACGGGCGACGGCGGTAACGGTAATGGATCACCGGGATGGCGGATAATGGTTGCGGTGGTCGACGGTTGTTAAAGGTGGTCCACGGTGGCGACAAACGGGGCGTAAACTAGTGACGTTAATAAAACCCGTCTTCACTTTCGGTCAACGTTTCGGTGGCATAACGAGGTCCAAACGACGAACCGACAACGGGGAAATGCTCGTGGCAAGAAACTAGTCGGGAAGGACTATTCGTTTATCTAAAACGGACAACTTTATTATTCGGTTATTTTGGACTCGTTTCACGACCCGTCAAAGAGGTAATCACGTTAAATATTTGTTATTATTACAAATATTATATTTTAAGTTAAAGTTTATATCAATCATAATAGAACGGGATAAATGATATAAATATATATTTAAGACGAATAAATATATATAAATATTAATTGATTTTATTTAAATAAAATTAATTAAAAGAATATATATTTATATATTAAATATATATATAAACGTATATATTTAATATAAAGGTTAATGATAATTATAAAGTAATTATCGGGTTAAAGAATGTTTAAATATATATTGAAAAATATATATAAAGTGTTTAATGTAAAATTAGGGTTTTCTAGCCATTGTGCTATTAAAACCGAGCAACCAGTAATGAACTAAGCTTTGTAATTTTAAAGCATGTTATAAAATGTTATAACAGATAATACCCTAAGTCAGTTTTGAATAAAAATGGATTTTGATAAAGAAATGAGAAAAACGGGAAATTAGGGTTTCGGAATATGATTGTTTAATATAAAATAATCCGAAGGGTATGGATACTTGATTTTTGACATGGAACTATGTTTATATATATAATAAGTATATATAAAGTTAAAATGGATAAATGGTAAAGTATTTAAGATACCGAGTTAATCGGATATTTAGAAGTTCGCGCGGACCGGAAGGGTAGACGCCTGTACACTGGGATTTCTGGCAAAAGCGGGGGTGTCGCCATCCCATCTGGGCAATGGCATCCCAACACTGGGCGATCCCGGAGTGAGTGTCTACTTATAGGAATGCGCGTCTTCATAATTATCAATAAAAGATAAGGATAATGGCCTAAAGGGCATTTTGGTCATTTTGACATTTAAAAGGAATAAACTTAATAACTAGGTATTATTAAGTTAATAAAGAGTTAAAATAAACATAGGAAGTGTTTATTATATTAAACCTTGCGTTAACGCCATATAATACGCGATTAGGTTTATTGGAAGGCATAGCGGAGATTTCCTCTGAATTAACTGCTTAAGAGAATAAGGTGAGTTCTATGAGCCCACTTTTAAATGATTTAAATGTTTTAATGTTTTCGGGCTGATATACATGCAATGATATATATTCAACTGTTTACTTGAAAGTATCTGAAATGCCTTTACTTGTTTTGTGTTGATACACATACGTGGAAAATTTATAATACTTATAACTGTTTTAAAAGTTATTATTACCTGTTATTACTCTTTTCGGGAAGGTTATAATAAACGGGTAATGTAAAGGATGAAACTTTTATATAAAGCTTTGAGAAATGAAAAATGTGAATGTTTGGTCTAAGCCTATGTATGTGAATAAGTGTCGGGTAAATATGATCTTATTAGCCTTGTTATGCAAGACCCATAACATTATATTTATGAAACACTAATTTTCATATACGGGTGATGGACTGGTGTTGAAAAGGTTATGAGTCCAAATACAGAGGTTATTAAATGGACTTTTGAAAATGTTGAAAAAGGTTGAAAAGGTTTTAATTAATCTAAGCGGATATTGTCTAGAAAAAAGGAAGACTGTGGTTGTACAACTAGAAGCGGGGAACGACGGTTCTCCGGGGTAGCGACGGCTGCTTACTTAGAAAAGGTATTCGGGTGGCGACGGTTGCCCGAGGGACTAACGTGGTTCCAATAGACAATGCTTAGTAAGTATATAATGACTGCTTATAATATTTCGTATAACTCTTTTATGTTTATACCTAATGATTATTTGCACAAGAGAGGGTCTAGGGGACCCAGAGTACTTTGAGTACTAAATGATTAAATAGTTTAATGAATGAATGTTTGGTATAATTCTGTTATGTCTTATACCTGATAAAGGATAAATGATTAAAAGTTTTGGTATAAATCTGTTATGTTTTGTACCTGATGACTGTTTACAAAGAAAGGGTCGTTAGGCCCAAATGTTTGATGTAACTTTTCAAGGAAAGGTAAAAGTTTTAAATACTTAGAACTCACCAGCGTAAGCTGACCTTTAAAAGCATGTATGTCAGGTATCGGTGATGTTTAAAGTAGCAAGGAAAGGGCTCTAGCAAGGGCTGATTAGATGGGCAAGCTATCAGGAAAGACTCGGTAATAGACTGGCATAGTTATAGATAAGATCTAGTTATTAGATTATGTTGTTATCTTCCTTACTGTTGTACTTGGCAAATATATAAATGAAAAAGTTTTTAATTTCCGCTGCTTAGTTATCTCTGTTGTACCATTGTTCATGAGTAAATCCGACACGTGACCCCTCCTGGAGCCAAGACTGGGAGTGGGCGTCACAATCTTGTATAGTTTGTTGTTATGCATAGTATATTGTTCGGCTTGATATTTCAACTTAGTTGCTTCTAGTGCTAATGTTGGTAGAGTGCCATGCTATAAGTAACCTTTTATAGGTGTTATCAAGTTGTCTGAGTTGTTTGGTTCGGTAGTGAGGACCTCTTGTATTTCATCTGTCCGATTGTGGATTATCTCCACTAGCACCTGTTTTGTCAAGTGAGTTAACGCAAGATAGGCCAACTTGCTCAGTGCATCAACTTTTTTGTTTTGGCTCCTCAGGATTTGAGTAATTTGAAATTCTTTAAACTAAAAAGCTAATTCTATAACTTTACTAGCATAAGGCTTTTAACATCCCAAAAATTTTAATAATTAAATTTCCCGTTAACGTCTTGTTAAATTAAATTTCGTTGCCAAATTTACCCCCAAAGTAGTAAAAATTATTCTTATGGGAAATATGGGGTTAAATGTGTAAAAATAATATTATGGTGGAGGTCGTTCTCCAGGTCGTGACTTCGACCTCCCCTCCTTTCCTTCTTTATCTAAAATTCTGCTCATTTGAGGCCCCTAGCTGTGAATTCAAGCTCGTAAACTTGGAATTTGTGGTGCTTAAACATCAACAATCATCATTTGGGTGTCAAGTAAGTAAATTCCATGATCCTTGCATGTCTAGGGTTCGAAAATTAGGGCTTAGAATCCGAAATTTATTGATGATTAGATGATCTAATGATGTTAGGAGCATCATGTGTTGCTTAAATTTCTAATTTGATAGTCAATTGGTGAAGTAGTCACCAAATCCTTCATGTTGAATCTCCATATTAAATGACTACTTAAGAAAGTCATGAAATTGGTTCTTTTAGTTCAATTTTAGCATGATTAGGATGTTATCTGATGAAATTGTTTAAATGATGATGAGTTGGTGATGGATTTCACCAACACTATGTTAAATGGCTACTTGGGAGGTTCAAGGGATTGGGTTAAGGGTGTGCATACATGTATGTACACAAGGTGCTCGATTAAATGCCTAAAAGAACCAAAATGTTGGTAAAACAATTAAATTGTTAGTCCTTGAGCTTAAATGGACTTAGAAGATTAAATGTTCACAAGTTGACGCATCTTTGATGAAATTATGACCCATGCTTATCTTGGTTTATGAATCCCTTAATTTATATTGTGATATTAATGGAACCATGTAGCTAGATGTAAACTTGATGAATATGCTTGATTTCCATCTATGTGTAATTGTGTATGAGTAGCTTGGAAATCATATTAATGAAAATGTGTTATAAATGCTATGCTGATAAGGTCCTATGTTAGTCACCCATTAGGTGATCAAGTTAACCAAAGTAACAACCAAGGTGTTAGTGGACGTAGAAGCTCAAGTTCACGAGGTAAAATTGTTAAATTTACAATTATGGAATGATATAAATGTAAATTGTGTAGTTACATGAAAAATGGGACAAGCCATGAGCTATATAGGAGGTTATGTGTGGTTAAAGGTTCTCCAATTACTAGAATTGACCATAATCAAGATTCAAAGGAATCATAGAATATGTGAATAAGTTACAATTGGAGGAAATGGGGCAATGGATTCATAGCCATGTAACGGAAAATGGAGGATCATGAATGGTTTGTAGAACCATAGAACCTCAACTCTAAAAATTATGGTCAATTAAAGAATTGGGAGATACCAAAGGCTTGAAGCCGTCTTAACGGGTGACATGGGTTCAATACCCCAAAAACAATTGAACAAGTAGGTAATGACTTATTATACATGCTTGTTAATGGGATTATAGTAAAACTAGCTTGCATTAGGGACAAAACATCGGCGTTAAAGCAATGGGTCTCCTAACGGGTCAAATGGTCGGTTGAACCCGTTTGTTCAAAACACGAATTTGATTCGGTTAAGGTATGTTGATGTGCAAAAAAACATGATTTAGAAAACTTGTAGAAAACTTGTTGGGAAATCTGGTGCAAACAGGGCAAAGAGGCCAAAAATTTGGCTAGGTATGGAACTGACCGAATTTGGCCAGATCCCTGGAAAATCAGCTCCAAGCGTATCGCTTGGAGCATATGAATCAGTATGCAACACGACTACATTTCTAAGCGTATTGCCTAGAAATTCTGTCATTCTAAGCGATACGCCTGGAAGCCCCATTTTTTTTTATTTTTGCTTGTTTTTCTTCATTATTAATGTTGTTTATACATGATATGCATTAGAAACTCACTATCAAAAGTGAGTTAATTATAGGTAAAGGAAAAGCCTAGTGTGGATGCACATCAAGACTATGAAGAACCTTCACATAAAGAATGAATTACCCGTTTTGTATTTTGGTGAAAGAACTTATGTATATGTCAATGGTCACTTTTGGATGTGAAACTCATTACGAGTATATTTTGTAAATGTAAAACCACTATGATGGTTTTATTTGATAACTAACAACATGTTTTGCATAAAAAATTTCTGGGACCGATTTTAATTGATATAAATCGTTATGTTTGGCATCAAATTGTATACGGGTGTTCCATCGCTGCATTACTTCGCCATGTATTTCAAACTCTCCATTCACCTGGTTAGTAACTAGGAGTGAGTCGACCAGAACTGACAGTTATTTTACATTCATTCTTTTAATTTTCCTTAGCCCAGCTAGCAGGGCTTCATATTCCGCCTCTTTGTCTATGCTTGGGAAGTTGAGACAGATAGCGTAAGTCACCTCTACTCCATACGGATCGAATAATACTAATCCGAAACCCGACCCATCACTATTTTTTGCTCCGTTCGTGTATAGGGTCCAGGCATCAGTGCCGGTGATTGGTAAAGGTAGAACGTGATCTTGCGTAGTCGGCTCTTTGTCTGTCGAGTCAACTTGTAGCTTAGTTAAGAAGTCGGCCAATACTTGGCCTTTGATTTTTATTCTTGGTTTGAAGTGGAGCTCATGCACACCAAGTTCGATTGCCGATTTCGCGAATCGTCCTAATGTTTCAGGCCTTTGAATGATCTCCCTGAAGGCCTGAGTGGGTAATTTATGAGGACTGTTATTTTCTACGCCTGGAATATCGACACAACCATCGAGCTGTATGGATTAAAGCCAATAGTAGCTTCTCGAGCTTTGTGTATAGTGTTTCTGGATCTCATGGCTCTGCTACCAAAGTGGACTGGCATTTGTGTGTCTCCCCGCTCGGTGTAGAGGGCCGAGCTTATGGCCTCGTCACCGATCGAGAGGTATAAATCGACTTCTTCACCGGCCTCTGGTGCAGTTACTGTAGTGAGATCTTTCAACTTTTGTTTTAGTTCAGTGAATGCTTGGTCAACCTCTTCCGTCCGCAAAAATTGTTTTTTTTCAGTGCATTGTTTTGGCGTTCGAAACAAAGGCATGGATTTCTCAGCCGACTTAAAGATAAATCGGTGAAGGGCCGCCAGTCTACCATTGAGGCATAGGAGTTCTTTCAAGCTTTGTGGTGGCTTCATCTAAGTGATGGCTCTGATTTTCTCATGGTTGGTCATGATACGTTTGTCAGTGACAATGCGACCTAGAAACTTGCCTCGTTTCATCCCGAATGAACATTTAGCCGGGTTGAGCTTCATGTTGACAACCCTCAGCCGCTCAAAAGTTTCTTCAATGTCTCGAATCATCCCTTCTTCTGTAAGAGTTTTAATGACCAAATCATATACATAGGACTCAATGTTACTTCCTATCTGATTATTGAACACCTGGTCGATCAGCCGCTGGTAGGTTAACCTTGAACTTTTAGGTCGAACGACATCCTACGGTAGCAGAAAATGCCTTTGTCAGTATGGAAAGCTGTCTTTTCTTCACCGTCTTTAGCCATTTTGATTTGCTTTGTAGCCTTTATACGCATCAAAGAAGCACTTGTATGTGTAACTCGAAAGGGCCTCAGCTTTGGCATCTATGGCCAACAATGGGTAGCACTCTTTTGGACATGCCTTGTTTAGATTTATAAAGTCGACAGACATCCTCCAGGAACTATCAGTTTTTTGTACCATCACCGGGTTGGCTACCCATGTATGCCATTTATGTTCCCTGAGTATGTTGGCCTTTACTAGCTTTGTTACTTCTTCTTATATAACCTTTCTTTTGTCCCGACCCATGCTTCGTTTGCCTTGGACAAGAGGTGGGTAATTGGGTTCGACCTTGAGATGGTGCTCGGTGATCTCTCGAGGTACCCCGGTCATGTTAGCCAATGTCCATGCAAAGACTTCTGAGTTGTTCCATATTAGATTGTAAAGCTTCTCCCGGACTTGGTTTGTTAACTCAGGACCGATTATGACCAATTGGTGTGGGTATTCATCATTCACTTTGCATTAGCTTCGGATCGCCTATTCTGTGACATCTACTGTGAGTTCGTAGTTGGAGTATGTAGACCGAAATGTGGCTACTTCGGATTCAGTTGGGAAATTCATCATTCTGTGTGCTGTAGAGATGACACAACCGAACTGCTAGATTGTTGGTCGACCAAAAATGATGTTTTACTTAGAGGGCATGTTGACCACACGAAATGTCATTCGCTCGGTTCTTGTGTGCAATCCATCAGTTAATGTTACCAATAGTGTAATCTCGCCCATGGGGATGACCATATCGCCACTGAAGCTAACTAGAGTGGTTTTAGAGTGTCAATTCCCTTGCCTGACATCGGTTGGCAATTCTAAGAAGCAAGACTTGTACATTATATCTGTGGCACTACCACCATCAATGTATGTTTTGTAAATTTTAATACCTGCTACCTCGGCCATGATGACCATTGCGCTGAGAGTAGGGGCATCTATGTCCAAAGGAGGGTAGGAGTTGGGTTGGTTGGTTCATGCTTCTCTCATAGCCGTAGCTATATCTTATGAGAATTGTGTGTCATGAGGATGACCGATTGTTCAACTTTTTTATCTTTCTTTTGTTTTTGGTCTTTTATCTCTTTTAATAAGTGAGATAGCTAGCCTATTTTCACGTCAGTTGCTATTTCTTTCTTCGATTAATGGCATTCATCCATATCATGACCTTTGTCTACGTGGAAGTTACAATACTTGCCCATGTTTCGATTAGATGTGTTGTTACTGTTAGAGCATTATTCTGGTCGTCGTGTGAAGTATCAAGATCAAGACAAAGCTTCAAATGTTTCTGTACACGAACTCACCCGAACTGCCAGTTCGGGTGCACACGAACTGACCCGAAGTGGCAATTCGTGTGATATCCAGTTCGCACATTTAGGAACGACAATAAATAGCTTGTCTTGTTCAGTTTTTAAAAACTTCTGGTCAGATCTTATTTGTGTGTTTTTGTGTGTAATTCTCTATGGATATCAATACAATTCTAAATTTTATTTACTTTCTCGTATCATCTTTACAACTCATTTTACATTGATTTCACTATGATTGAGTAGATAATCCGTCGCTCACGTACTTTCGAGTGGTATCAGAGCTTTCGGTTCAATCTACTGATCAGATCATCTCTGTTTTTCAAGTTTTTGGTTCAAAAAGTGGGCGTTTTTTTAAAATATGTGCGTTTTTGCTTCCGTTTAATCATCTTTGTTGTGTTTTTCGTGAAAATTCCAATCCTAAATCACATTTGTCAAGTATATCTGAGTTACTGCTGAAAATCTCGTTCCAAAATACTCTAAATCGCGAAATTTAGATCAAAAATGTTTCTGTTCGGTTAAGTTCGGGTGACAAACCGTCTGTCTAGAAAATAACCGCTCCGAAGTGAAGGTTCGGTTCAGTTCGGAAAAGTTTATTTAAGCGAAGTGCTAGTTCAGTTAGGTTCGGGTGTGTTTGGTCAAGCGAAGCCTCAGTTCGGAACTTAGTTCGGTCAAGTTCGTGTGAGTTTGGTTGAGTTCAGTTCGCTTTTCAGTTTGGTCTAGTTCGTGTAACCGAAGTCACAGTTGGACGAGTTTGTTTTATATTGTTTCAGTTCAGAACCCAGTTCGCCTCAGTTCGGATCATACTTATTCAGTTCATATTAATTTCAGTTCGGTTCCAGTTCGCTTAACTTCGTTGTAGTTCGGATAGATACTTTTAGTTCGGATAAGTTCGGGTAATCAGATTACAAGACAATTTGAAATGGTTGATTATCAAGCACTTGCTGCTATGCAATGATCAGTACAATCCACGATGCAAACCATTGTGAACTTTGATAATGAGATCGGAACAAGTCAAAAAGTTCCCAAATTACTTAAATTGGAAGATTATCATACTTGGGTGAAACGTTTTAAAGCATATGTTGATACAAATGATGTGGATATGTGGTTATCAATCACAGATCAATATGTGGTATCCTAAAGATGCAACTGGAGAGCCGATTCTTCAAAGAAAATTTAGTTCGGAACAAAAGAAAGCATATCAAGCTGAGAAAAAGGCATACGGTACTTTGACGATGGCATTACCCAAGGAGTTGTTACATCAATTTTCTTCTTACTTTACATCAAAAACTTTATGGGATGCTTTGCAGAAAAGATGTGAGGGTAATGATCAATACAAGAAAAGCCGGTACAAAGTTTTGAAGAAGGAATTTGATCATTTCAAGCATTATCAAAATGAATCAATTCCAAATCTGATTGCTAGATTTAATGGTCCATTAGTAGTTCCCAAAAACTTTTATCCACTTTTCACATTTCGCGGTCCAGAAGTTCAAGAACTGATACCCAGCCTATGAATACTAAACCGACGCGGACCAATTTCATAGGTTTTGGTTCCGGTCCTGGTTCTAGCTTTCAAGAGTTAACGGTTCCACGAGTTTCCAGTTTAGTCCGGTTCCAGTTTGGTTCGGCCTAATACTCCGCCCTATAAATACCAACTCCCTCTCTTATTAACTACTAACTCTTTTGAATAATAAAATTATATAATTAAATATGAAAAATATATATCTTCTTATTCTGATAATTTTCAAAACTTAATAAATAATAGTAACATTGTAATTATTAAAATATAATTTTATAATCTTAAATCTTCATTATTGTTTGTCGAAACGAGGTAGCAAACTAGTAAACACAAGGACTAGTGGACAAGTGACAAGAATAATATAACAATAGATAATAACGTCTTTTGTGACGGTCTTCGGCTAGTGAGACATTTTGATTAGTCATGATCTGTAAAACACTGAGACGGATCTTACTAATGCATGATCACGATCGATTCGATAACAGGATGTAAATAATGTTTCGTTTGATTGATAACAAGCTCAAGAGTACAGAGAGAGAACAGAGAGCAAAACACTACAGAATACACATAGTTAAGAACTCAACTCTCACAACTACTCTCAAACACAAGAGCTTAAACTATTTATATGGTTCTGCCCGGCGTACCAATTAACCAACGTACCAGATGGTCCGTGGCTGCATACCACCTGGTCCGTCCACTAGTACGCTGGAACCAGAACTTACAAAATGACTAATACATAGACAAAACACCTAGACCTAGAATTAGACATCATAACATGTTCTAACAAACTCCCCCTTGTCTTATGCTAGTCTTCAGAACCTTTTGTCTTCATCTCATTCCAATACTGTCTTCAGTTATTTCTAGCATGAATCCCGAAAGCATAGCAAACTCTGATCACTCTTTGAAACTGCAAGACTTGCTCAGCATTCTCAGCCTTGTATAGATTTTTGTTGTGATAAAGCTTGTCGATGTCAGCTTCAGACAGGTTTATCAACCACATAGGATCAAAAATCCTAACCACCTTGTTTTCTTCCTTTAAAACAATCACTGCTTCTCCCGTATACTCATCATAGTACCACCACCTCAAAGTCTTGATGAAATTTTGTTCTAGCCTTTTCAAAGGTATCATCTTGAGTTGAATAGGATTTTTGTACTTTAATACCACAACTGCTTATCCTTTTTTCGGATGAATATCGGTTGGATGATCAATATACTTCGGCCTTTGAGGATTTAGAAATCTGAATCACTTCTAAAATTCTTCAAGCAACTTGTTTCTGAAGAATTCGGCCGATGGATGTTCACCATAATTCATAAATGGCTTTCTAGATAATTCTCTCACATCACAGACATGTAAAGTATCAAATCTTTTTGCGTTATTCAAGTAGATAATGCCAAATTCTTTCTTGATAGCATAACACCTGAGTTGTGTGTCAAACTTCCAACTGATAATATTACAAGTGGCTACACCTCTTTTTTCAAATAATTTCTTCTGATCAACCGATTTTATAGGCTTCACCACAGGTATCTTCTTTGATCTTTGCTCCTTCATCCATTCATCAAACAATCTTCGTTTCTCTTGTTCTTCAGAAAAACTATCAGATTCAGCAGTTTCAGGTTGTTCAGATTGTTTCTCAGCTTCTTTCTTCTTTAACTCATTCTCATCTTTTTCCTCATCATCTTTTGCAACGAAATTGAATCCTCCAGACTAATCATTATCAGTAAAATTCCCATAAACTTTAGGATTATCTGGATATTTTTCAGTAGTCATATCCTCAACTTCTACATGCTCCTCTTCATATAAAAACTCATCATCTGTATCTTTTGCTTTGTGAGGCTCAACAAAAGGAACCTTATCAATATCTTCAATATTTAGAGCATATATTGCAGCTAATTGCTCTTTTGATATTGATGTAGAAATTCTCCTTCTTCAATTGCAACTCTTGTAATCGGAGTCGCATCATAAACATCTTTACCAGTTGACTCTCCCTGGGATGCGGTAGCAGATGTTCCAGCAGCAGCAGATATTCCAGCTGCACCAGAAACACCAGTAACACCAGAACCATCTCCACCGACACCTCCCTCCGGGTCATCTGTATCATTCAAATATCTTGACACATTGTCATCTTCTATGCAAGCCTCTTCAGGATTCGGTCTCATCTCCCCCCTGAGCAGGTAAAGCTTTTAACAAACAATTTAGCTGCTTACCCAAAGAAAGAGAGATTTGTTGAAGTCGAGCAATCTCACGATCCTTTGACTGATCATGAGATATCAACTCTTTCACAGTATTCTTCAATCCTTGAATCTCATTAGCTTGTTGACGATTGGTAGACTCTAACTCATCAAGTCTTGTTTGATGCAAAGAAAGCTTTAAATCAGTAGATGATATTGTTGATGTTGTAGGAGAAGCAGCAGTTGAAGCAGAAGCAGAAGTTGACGAATTTCTAACAATTAACTTTCTAACAGGTGGCATATTAGAACTCTAAACATTAGCAGATTTGGTGGTTGGCTGATTGGAATAGAAGACTTTGGAGCAACTTTTTGCTTTTTGCTAGGCGGACTACTACCAACCCTTCGAGCATCAGCAAGGAACGAGCCCTGTTTTACCATCATCTTCAGTCTGGACATATGTTTCACACGTTTGCCGGTAGCGACCATTTGGGCTTTTCCTTTATCAGCAGCCATTGTATGTCTAGCTGATTCTTACATTGATGGAGTATAAGAGGGATCATTAACATCTTCTCTATCAGCAGACCTTTGTGATAAATGCTCAAATCTTGATATATCTTCATTTATTGAAGCCAGATAAGCCAGATGAGCTTTAGAACCTTTCTTCACCATAACACCTCTGGTATTATGCAAAATTTCCACATAATGACCAGAGTCAGAACTTGTATCAGAAGAACTTTCATCATCATCATCTTCAGAAGCATCTTTGGAACCAGCTACATCATCTTCTCTGTCAGGAATGATTGGATCTTGTTGAACTTGCTCAGGTTGTTGGTGTTGTTGTTGTTGTACAGGTACAAAAGCAGCAGGTTGTTGTTCTACCGGTTGTTGGACAGGCACATCTTCATCATCTTCTTCATTATCATCTTCCTTGGCTAGGATACCATTTTCATCATATTCAAGTTCATCATCACTACTACCAGGATGTCTTGGAGCACCCTCACCTGGAGCCACATAGTCAGGTTTTGCCAAATGGCCAATCAAACCTTTAACTGAAGGAGCCACATTCGCTCCTTTTCTTTTCTGATAAACTGGCAACTTCCCGACAACCACCTCATTCATGTGCTTCAATACTAATTCAGCATCTGGATTCTTTGGAAGATTAGGATGAAGATCATTTAAGATCATTTGAAGAAACCGGGGATACATCACACTCTTGTTTTGTTTAGACAAGATGTTCTCTTTCATCTAGACGAAAATCCAACCTAAGAAATTGAACTCCCGATTCATCACCAAAGCCGTAAAGAAAGATAACACCTTCATGTCGAATTCTTCATGACCCCTCATCTGGTTACCAAAACATCTGATTATCACGTGCAACAGATACTTATACGGAGGACTTAAATTTGATTTGAGAAATCATGATGCATAGAGATTTCCATCATACTTCACTCTTCTTAGCAATGCAACCATATCAATCTGATCAAACTCTTTTGGAAATGCTGGTTGATCATTGAATCTCAACACTCTCCGAACATCTTCTTCAGATACAATAACATTGGTTTGAAGAATCCTTGCACGAATCACCGAAGGTACCACTGAACAGTCCACTTGGGCAGAATTCTAAAACATGGTGAGTAAGTCTTTGTAAGGTGTACATTTGTGTGTAGCAGCATAATATATTATCAACCGTCTCAAAAAATCAAAGATGCCTCCAAAATGAGATCTCCACTTTGCAAACGCCCCGAGATACGCATAAATGTTGTGTTCGTTGTTAGACTTTAACGCTGCCATTTCTGAAACATTCACAAACACCAATTCTCATTAAAATCACAAGATATGATCAAAACCGTTTACAACCAACTCTAATTTGACTTTAAACGCTCAAACGATGAACTTTGTGAAAATTTGACAGCGGACCACGTCGCTGACCACATTGGTCAGACGGACCACATCTGGTACAGGCGGACCACAAATGTTGACCACGTACCAGATAAGTCAAACAAACCTGATACGGACCACATTGGGCCACGTATCAAATCTGGTATGCCGCGTACCATGTGGTACGGCGGAAGAACAGTTCATCCGAAAAGTCATTTGCAATTTTAACATCCAAAATCGTGTTTGTAATGAAATCAAGCACTGAGGTTTCATTCTAGACTAAAAACCGACTGAGTACATGTATTTAAAACCCATTGAGATTATCTCTAACACCCTTAACCAACCCTGGGTTCGGTTTCGCGAAAAACCGAATGTTTAATCTCAAAAATCAGAAGATTGAAACAGTGATAATGCAATCCAAGACCATGACTAGATGCGCCTTCCTCATACTTGTCTTTAGCAACAAAAATCGTGAGCAAAGGTTCGTTATACACAGAGAAATTGGTAAAAAACAGTATCGAGTGGTTTAGGGTTCGCACAGAGTGTTTGTATGTGGTACGTGGGTTATGCCGAACACGTACCACATTTGCCCCTTTTATATGCAAAATGGTCCACCGGGCGTACCATGTGGTACGTTCGGACCACATTTTCTGTGGAATTTCCATTTTGCCCTTAAACCCCTAAATTTGTTATTTCTCTCTCAAAAATCCAAAATAAACCATGATGGGCGGATTCAAGCTTCGATTGTGGTTCTCTTAACAAAAATTTGTCGTTCCTGAATTCAGTTGATCAAAAATAAAGAAAAAATAAAATATTTTTTAATTTTAGCAACTTTATATCAAAACACACTAAACTCTTTTTGTTTTTTCAACTTATGCTAAAACACACCTAAAATCTCTTTTATTTTTCTGAAATAAGAAATAAAATGCAACACAGAAATATAAACGCAATAATTTGTGTTTGTGTGAGAAAGATCGCAACATGAGATCATACCAGTGAGATGCAGTTAACACATTTCAATTTCAATCTAATCAACATGCAAGCCAAACAGTCCATGAATACAACATTTTCATGTTTATTTTAGTCAAATCAAATCAATTCTTACTGCATTCTGATATGAATTAGATATATTTATCAAGCACAGAAATCATGGTACCCACGTATTCAGGTAATTGAGAATCTGACTTATAATATTTTTTATTTTTCTCTTATTCATCACATAATATTTACAGATATAAGTCGTTCATAGTGTTTCATGCAAAAAAAATTCAGAACCATAAACAAACAACAATCAGGTCGGCCTTGTGAGCAGTAAGAGAAAATCCGATTGTTTAGGAAAATAATAAAGCAAAACAAGTTAAAATTGTATAACTCAACAATAATCAGGTCGGTTTTACGTACGCGTAGAGAAAGTCCGATGAGTTATACGAAACACCAAGAAAAATAAAGCAGAACGTCAAACGAACAATGATCAGGTCGATCTTTCGATATGCAGAGAAAGTCCGATCGTTTGACAAAATAAAGAAAATCAAACAAGTTTAAATCTTTCAAAAGAACGCATGCATACACTAGAACATTTATTTATTCTCTTTTTGTATTTTTCAGCTTATATCAAGATTACACAACCACAAGAATCATGTTACACCACAGATTTCAGGCAAGCGTTATGTTTATATCATACTAGCAAATATCAGATATTGATTGACACATTCAATGAAACAAACAAGAACCTACAGCCTTTCAATCTATTTTATCCATGGTCAGTAACATTCATTGATGTACTATCATTTCTCACAAGGTTGGATCACATTTCTTAATTTTTAATTTTTCCATTTTTTTATGCTTTTTCATTTTTTGAATACAGAAAACACACTATTTTTGTATTTTCCATATCTCCCCTAAAAAGCAGAAATAACAGAAAACATTAAAAGAGAGCAAAAACGATCAACTGAACCAGTTTACTTGGCATTCAACTGAGTAACCCCATTGATTTGAAATAAAAATCAATTAGTTTCTTCTCATAGCAATCACGGATAAAGTGATATCTTATGTCAATGTGTTTAGTTTTTGAATGCAGAACATGATTTTAGTGATAGAAATAGCAGCCGAGTTATCAATGTAAATGGGAGTAGTGAGAAAATTCAAACCATAGTCGTGTAACTGCTGTTGTATCCACAGAATTATTGAATAGCAGTTGGAAGCAGCCACATACTCTGCCTCAGCAGTAGACTTTACAACCGAAGTCTGTTTCTTACATTGCCAGGACACTAATATCTCCCCCAAAAACTGACATCCATCGGTGGTTGACTTGAAATTGATTTTACAGCCGCCATATTCTGAGTCAGAATAAGCTGATAACTCTAACTTATTATCATTAGGTTACCAGATACCGAGATCCGGATTACCCTTCAAATAAGCAAAAATCCGTTATACTGCTACCATATGTGAAGCCTTGGTAGTTGCCTGGTACCTAGCACACAAGCACACAACAAACATAATATCAGGATGAGAAGCAGTTAAGTACATAAGGGAACCTATCATTGCATGAAACAATGTCGGATCAACATTTTCACCAGATTCGTCTAGTTCAAGGCCATGTGAAACCTGGATAGGTGTACTCGGAATCCGGACATCTCTAATTTTAAAACGAGCCAAAATATCGGACACATATTTGGTTTGATGCAAACATATGCCGTTAGCAGATTGATGAACTTGGAGACCCAAAAAGAAACCCATCTCCCCCATCGAACTCATCTCGAACTTCGTTTGCATGACACGCTCAAATTCCTTGCATAAGCTGTCATTTGTGCATCCAAATATAATATCATCCATATAAACTTGGACAAGCAGCAAATCCTTCCCAAACTTCTTTGAAAACAGTGTACATTCTAGCTTGCCACGTTTAAATCCAATTTTAAGCAGGTGTGTAAAAGGAGTGTCATACCAAGCCCTTGGATCCTGATGAAGATCATATAAAGCTTTGTCTAGCTTATACACACGGTCAGGAAACTCTGGATCATAAAAAACAGGCGGTTGCTTCACATACACTTCTTCACGAGTTTTCCCATTAAGAAACACACTTTTGACATCCATCTGATATACTTTGAATCCATGATGTGCCGCGCAAGCTAGAAAAATCCTGATAGCCTCAATTCTTGCTACAGGAGCATATACTTCATCGAAATCAATGCCTTCAATTTGAGAGACACCCTGAACCACTAATCGAGCCTTGTTTCTGCGATGATACCACGATCGTGCTTCTTGAATTTGAAAACCCAATTCGTTCCACAAGGTTCTTTAGAATTAACGGGTAAATCCACGAGATGCCAAACTCCTAATTTCTGAAATTGCTGCAATTCTTCCTGCATCCCTTCTACCCAAGAAGCATCTTCCAACACTTGATCAACATTGGTAGGCTCAACTTGAGACAGAAAACATGAGTGAAATACTTCATTCTAAACACCGGAATCCCTAATTTCAGCAATTAACACATCAACAGAATTGGCCAATTGATGCCGTGTGTGCGCCCTAGAATTCGGATCTCCAATTATATTCTCTTTTGGATGTATATTATGAATCTGATGAGTAGTTGGATCAGAAACTTCAATATTGTCTGCAAGATTATTCAAACTTGCATCTGATTCCTCTGAGCTTGAAAGTTCACCAATCGGTAAAGAAATCGGCACTGGAGAACTTGTACTTGGTAAGCTAATTGGATCATCAATCGGTGTTGATCAGCTTCATGAAACGTACTCTCATCATCATCAGACGAACTCATTGTTTCTAAGTTAGAAACATTCTGACCAGATGAAGCAGCATTAGAAACACTTGGAAGCTTTGGGATCCATGAACCAGGAGTAAGTATTGAATGTAACATAGCAGCAGCTAGAAGTTCTTCAGTATTCTCATCAGCAGACTCATTATGTGCAGCTGAGAAAGAATCAAATAAATTCTTGTAGTCGAAAGTAGGAATATCAACCGATTTGGGTGTCAGAAACGTGTGTCTTTGACAATCCACATTCAAATGACTCTCAATTGTTTTAGAAGAAGGAAAGTAAACTCGTTTTATCGGATACTGATACCCAACAAAGATGCCTTCAACATCTTTAGCTTCAAATTTCCCACCTTCCTTGAGAACCGTGCATAAACACTCAAATGGCTCTAAAAATGTAGATTCGGCTTACGACTCTTAAGAAGTTGATAGCTTGTCTTGTTTAACCGCTTGATAATCAGAACACGATTTAGCACATGGCATGCAGTGTGAACTGCTTCAGACCAAAACTAGATTGGTAAATGTGCATCAGACATCATAGTTCGTGCCGTCTCAATCAATGTTCAATTATTTCTTTCAACAACTCCATTCTGTTGTGGAGTGTACGGCGCACTGAATTCTTGTAGTATTCCAAGAGAATCACAAAAAGCTGCCATTTTAGGATTCTTGAATTCAGTACCATTATCAGTAGGAATGCAACAGATTTTGTATTTATACATTGATCCAAACTTGGACAATAACTTCTTAATAACATCTAGAGTTTCATCCTTTGAATGCATTGACGCCACCCATGAGAATCGGGAAAAATCATCCGTAATCACCAACCAATAGAAACTTCCATCAACACTGTGAACATTCATAGGACTAAAGAGATCCATATGAAGCAGCTCTAAAGGAGTTAAAATCGAATTAAGACGTTTGGATGGATGAGACTTCCTCCGTTGTTTTCCTTTCTTACAGGAAACACACACATCATTGATTGAAAACCGATTCTTCGAAACGCCCTCTACTAAATTATGATTAATTAAGTAGTTCATCTTGCGGTAGTTGATGTGTCCCATACGGCAACCAGGAGGTAATGGACTTCCCTGAATCTTATCATCTTTTTGTTTTGGTAATAATTCAGCCATTCCCACGACATTCAGTGGATCCCCCTCCATGTGCAACGTCGCAGTTTGGCACCGCTGATCAGAAGTGACATAATAATAATAATAATAATAATAATAATATATATATATATATATATGCATATATATATATATATTAACAATTAATTAATTAAAGTCAAAAATAGAATATAAAAATTGTGGTATATACCTCTTGGATTACTGGCTGATCGATAGGAGCTGCAATGGCATCATAATTATTTGGTTTTTCCAACCGATAACTCTTCTTAGGAGGTACTTACGAGCTGCAGGTTTTACTGGTTTTGCATATCTCTTATTCTTTTCCTAAATTGACACCATGTAATTAACTGATTAGTAACATATATATTAATTAACAACAACGTCAAAGCGATTTGTCAAATCCTTATTTATATATATATACCACTTCCTGCTCTGATACCCCAGCAGTACTGGCTGCAGCTGCTGCTTCTTCTGTTATTTTTCTCTTTTTCCCCTAAAGACAGCATCAACATTTAATTAAATGATCATATAGCAATTAGTTATAAGGGACGTGCACAATTGTGTAAATTAAAATAATTAAATGATCATATAGCAACTATCCCGATGAACTCTAACTATCCTGATGAACTAGGAACTTCTGGATCAACTCTAACTATCCCGATGAACTCTAACTATCCTGATGAACTTTTTACTATCCTGATGAACCTTACCTATCATGAGGAACTTTAACTATCCGGATGAACTCTAACTATCCAGATGAACTATAACTAGAGACGCACGTTCATCCAGATGAACTAGAATCTTCCAGATCAACTCAAATTCATAACTGTTTCAAATCCGTACCTTATCGGCCAACCTTTGAGATGAGTTTGATGGAGTAGATTGTTTCCGTGATGTATTGTGCGCGGAATTAATCATGTCCTACGTACAATTAATTCAATTAGTTAATTAATTAATAAATATGTGCTCAAGGGATATTGATCATATCAGCAATAATATTTAATTACCGTTGTATTTACATTGGAATGCTGATTACAACTGTTTTTAGTTCTTACAGTTGTAGTAAGAGGCGCCTCTGCAGACTTTACCTACCAGATGATTTAATGATTTATAATAATTAATTGATAAAAAGTAAAGTATATAATATAATTAATTATAGGTATATATATATATAATTTGTCCCTTACAGAATTTACCGCTTTATCAACTTGTTTATCTTGAATCATGAGGTTCATAAACACCGTAAGCTTATCAATTTTATCATGCTATGATTTAACCATATCAGTGAGGTGCTCAACCTCTTGATCCTTTTTCTCACGTAGCTGTTTTTCATTTTTTTAGTTCCGCCTCAAGTTTCTCGATCCGTTCTTTCGATCGCCCTTTTAGAGCACCCTGCCAATATCCACGGGAAGTCACTCCATACCCAATACCTTTTAGGTATCCACCCTTTCCTTTCCAAGGACCAATGTCAGGGCATCTGTTCCCGGTTCTACGGTCACGGATCCCGCATTTATTTTTGTTTCATTCTCGGCCTGCAGTAATTAATTTAGTTAATGTAGTGAGGTGCTGTTAACTTTTAACATGTGAATAATTAGGTATATATATAGCAATTAAACTTACTATATCATCTGCTACACCCTTCACCACAGGCGTTTTGTATTCCCCCTCTTTATTCACCCTTCCTTTCCTCCACATAAACGCTCGAGAGGGGCAATTATCAGCTGCAATTTCTTTGTTTTGTACCTCGTATTATAATAATAATAATATATATCAGACTTGAAACATACATTGCACGTTCTTAACCATGACTGGGTGTAACACACTTAGCTTATTACCAGTTTTTCTCTCAGATAGACGTATCCTTCCCGTCCCATTGTATGATTATAAACATACTGTGCTTGAACCTCTTTTGCACTCTTTAACGCAGCCTTTCCAACAGAACAGTAGGATATATAATTATAATCTCATTAATTAACACTTAGCCTAATTAATGAAATCTGCAGTTTGAATTGAATAAAAACCTTGAATTCGTCAGATTTTGTATATGCTACTAATCTGTCCCAGTCTTCTTTTTTCACAATAGCGCGATACATCTTTGGAACTTTCTCAAGCACGATGGGTTTTGCTAGGTTGGGACGAATGTGTTTCTCGAACATCTTTCTTCTAAAACTCCTTAGCAATCCACCAAGCCATACCATTATAGGACCCCTTCGACAGTCATCAATTTTGAATAATTGCTGAAAAAATAACATATGACAGGATTTTTTAGTCACATATATGGAATTCAATAACTTAACAAACTTTTTTCCCCACCATTTTTCTCCGTTGTTTTCCTTCCCAGCGCATCAAATGTTAGTGGCCATTTTTCCCCACCATGTTTCTCAAATTTGGCACGCCACTTTGCCAACCGCGTCAACCCCCTCTTGTTTGCTTGGGGAGCAGAGGTTGTAGCTTCCTCATTCTCAGTAACTTGGACATCATTGTCGACTTGGGCATCATTATCGAGTTGGGCATCATTGTCGAGTTGGGCATCATTGTCGACGTGGGAATCATTGTTATCCAATTTATCTTCTTCACTCTGTAGTGAATAACGATCATCATTGTAATCCATTTCATCTTCTTCAATCGCTTGTGAAAAATCATCATTTTATTAGCCTTCACTGTTATAATTAAGATCATTCAATGCTTCACCTGCTTCATGATCCATTGTTAAATGAGCTAGATGAATCGTGAAATGAAATAAATAGAGAATGAAATAAATGCGATGGAATAATTATTTAGATGAAATAATTGAGATGAAACAAATGATCTCCTGAAGATGACAATGAAATTAATACTGACGGGAATTAGGTAGTGATCTCCTCAAGATGATAGTCTGATGAATCATGTAGAGGATTTTTTAGTGGTAGGGAAGAAGAGAGTGATGAATCGTTTTGGTGATAGGGAATAGGAACTTATCAATGAATTTTGAGGAAATTTGAAAAATGGTGGGAAGTAATTTGGGGATTAATATGATCGATCCGGGTGAAAGCATCTCATTAAATAAGGACGTGACAGCATTTAAATATCGGATTTAATATAAACTCAATTAATTCCAGACATAGATATAATAGTATTTTAAACATAACTTTAAAATGATCTTTAAATGTAAAATGGAATATTAAGCAATAAATTTAATGATAATTGTATCCTAATGAATTTGTATACTTAACGCGAAAAAAAAATGTCAAGTACTAAAGACACACCACACAAACACACACACACACAAAATATATATATATATATCTTTTAATGTGTTGTAATATATACATTATCGGTTATATATATATATATATAGGGTTAGGTTCAAATGAGAACTTTTTATTTTGAGAACTTTTGAGAACTAAATCTCTACCACACATTTCAGGGGGGGAACCACTACAATTCATGGGAGGGGGGATACATGTAAATAAACTTGTGGCTCAAATTAGTTCTTTTTAGTTCTCAAACCCAATTGGTTCTCAAATGATCCTCTCCCTATATATATATATATATATATATATATAGGGGAAGGATCCTGCGAAAATCCTTTATATTACGAAAACGCGAAAATCAATATTAAAACCTACATAACTTCTTCATACGTTAATGTTTTTTCATAAAATTGGCGCCAAATGTCTTAGAATTACATTATCTTCAATTCTGGAAAAAATATTCAAAAAAAATAACGATTTTTTTTTCTTCTTGTGATACACATGTGTATCATTATTACTACTGCACAAAAAACGAATTATCATGTGTAAAAACACTTCTTATGTTAAAAACATATTAAAAACACTAAAACATTTATGGTACTAATGATAATGAAACATAGTGCACATGTGCAACATATAATTAAAAAAAGTTATAAAGTGTTATTTTTTTCATTAGATATAAAGATAACATAACTATAAGACTTATGGTGCAATTTCCTTTTAAAACTAGTAATGTATACCACATATATGAGGGGTTTTTTTGTGTGATACACATGTGTATCATTAAAAAAAACACAAAAAAAATGACAGAAATACAACACATATGGTGCGTCTTAGAGAAAACAAATATTAACTCATAGTAAAGTATGAGTTTTATTTTGTGGTACACATGTGTATCACTGAAAAAAATAAAAAATAAAAACACGTTAACTTTTTATTTATTGTTTTTATAGAATTAAAGATAACATAATTATAAGACTTTTGGTGAAAAACTTTAAAAAATATATTAAAGTATGAAAAAGTTATGTTGGTTTTAAGATGGTTTTCGCGTTTTCGCAAAATATATGGGTTTTCGCATGTCCTTTCCCATATATATATATATATATATATATATATATATATATATATATATATATATATATATATAGGGGATGGATATAATGAAAACCACTTTGAGTTGGAAAAACCCTGAAAATTACCACAAAACGATTTTTGTTTCTTCAGTTTTTTTTGTAGTGATTATATGTGTTAATACAAGCCCTATGGTGAAAAAAAATCAAAAAAACGCCTAGTAGTTTTTTTTAAAAAAAAATTCCGAAATCTGAAGTTACGTCATGTTACATATGTAACATTTGCCTGTTACATATGTAAAATGCCTTGTTACATATGTAACAAAATCTGTAAATAATTTTTTTTTAAATCTCTAGGCGCTTTTTTATTTTTTTTCACCAAAACCATTAAAAATGAATGTAGAATCTATAAAAAAAATACATCTAAAAAAAACAAATTTTAAACGTCTTTTTTGGCCGGTTAACTTCTTTTTGCAAAAAAATCGGTTCTTAAATATTTTTTTAAAAAAAATTTACTAGGCGTTTTTTTTATTTTTTTTCATAAAGGATGTTTTTTTAAGTTAGAGAGTCACCATAAAAAAATTCGGAACAAAAAACGAATTTTTTAGCTTAGTTTTCACGGTTTTTCCAACTCGGAGAGGTTTTCATTTTATCCTACTCCTATATATATATATATATAAATATATATATATATATATATATATACTAAGGTAAAAAATTTGTTTTTTGTTCCGAATTTTTTTATGGTGTATATATATATATATATATATATAGGGTGAGATTCATTGTAGACACTTTGGCATGTGAAATAGCTATTTTTCATATGTGTTCACATTTGAAATTTTTTGAATAATGAGAAAAAAGAAAATTAATCACACCTTATTGGACTCATTGGTCCCAACTGACCCTCGTTTCCCCTAAACACACCTTATTGGGACTTATTGGTCCTAAACACAAATTATTGGTTACATATACACCTTATTGGGCCATCATTGGTCCTAAACACAACTTATTGGTTACATACACACCTTATTGGGACTCATTGGTCCCAACTGACCCTCGTTTCCCCTAAACACACCTTATTGGGACTCATTAGTACTAGACACAACTTATTGGTTACATACAAACCTTACTGGGCCATCATTGGTCCTAAACATGCTTATTGGTTACATACACGCCTTATTAGGACTCATTGGTCCCAACTGACCCTCGTTACCCCTAAACACACCTTATTTGGACTCATTGGTCCTAGACACAAATTATTGGTTACATATAAACCTTATTGGGCAATCATTGGTCCTAAACACAACTTATTGGTTACATACACACCTTATTGGGACTCATTGGTCCCAACTGAACCTCGTTTCCCCTAAACACACCTTATTGGGACTCATTGGTCCTAAAGACAACTAATTGGTTACATACACACCTTATTGGGCCATCATTGGTCCTAAACACAGCTTATTGGTTACATACACACCATATTGGGACTCATTGGTCCCAACTGACCCTCGTATCCCCTAAACACACCTTATTGGGACTCATTGGTCCTAGACACAACTTATTGGTTACATACAAACCTTATTGGGCCATCATTGGTCCTAAACACAACTTATTGGTTACATACACACCTTATGGGGACTCATTGGTCCCAACTGACCCTCGTTTCCCCTAAACACACCTTATTGGGACTCATTGGTCCTAAACACAACTTATTGGTTACATACACACCTTATTGGGCCATCATTGGTCCTAAACACAGCTTATTGGTTACATACACACCATATTGGGACTCATTGGTCCCAACTGGCCCTCGTTTCCCCTAAACACACCTTATTGGGACTCATTGGTCCTAAACACAACTTATTGGTTACATACACACCTTATTGGGACTCATTGGTCCCAACTGACCCTCGTTTCCCCTAAACACACCTTATTGGGAATCATTGGTCCTAGACACAACTTATTGGTTACATACAAACCTTATTGGGCCATCATTGGTTCTAGACACAACTTATTGGTTACATACACACCTTATTGGGACTTATTGGTCCCAACTGACCCTCGTTTCACCTAAACACACCTTATTGGGACTCATTGGTCCTAAACACAAATTATTGGTTACATACACACCTTATTGAGCCATCATTGGTTCTAAACACAACTTATTGGTTACATATACACCATATTAGGACTCATTGGTCCCAACTGACCCTCGTTTCCCCTAAACACACCTTATTGGAACTCATTGGTCCTAAACACAACTTATTGGTTACATACACACCTTATTGGGCCATCATTGGTTCTAAACACAACTTATTGGTTACATAAACACCTTATTGGGACTCATTGGTCCTAAACACATCAAATTGACCCATTTGACCCCAAATTGACCCATTATTTAATTTTTAACTTAATTCTTTAAGATATAATTTATTTAGAATTATAATTACCCAAAATTTAAGGCTTTTGTAGATCCGTTTTGTTTTTTTGTGTTTAGGGTTTTTGTTTAACGAAATAGAGATTGTGCGAACATATTACATTTTTTACCTAAAATTATGCATCAGTTGTTGATCGGATTGCAATTGTTGATCGTCTCTGTTTTCGAGGATTGAGATTTATTGTTTAACGGAATGGAGATTGTGCGAACAGATTACCTTTTTTTACCTAAAATTATGCATCAGTTGTTGATCGGTTTGCAATTGTTGATCGTCTCTGTTTTCGAGGATTAGGGTTTTTGTTTAACAGATTGATTTCATAAACAAAAATAGACAAACAAGTATATAACAAAAAGTGGATTTCATACTACTGATTCCAATTCCATACACAAAATGTTTCCTAATTTACATGTTCATTCCTAAAAAAAAAACAAAAGACAGAGCAGTTGCGGGTTGAGGTTCACGGGAACCTAGATTCCATTTCCTCCATCAACTCCAAATGCCTACTAATAGCTTCTTGCCTCTGTTGAACCAACATTTGAAGCCTGGCATTAGAGACGTGTATCTCTTCCATCAGAAAAGTTGCCATTTGGTATCTTGATGGACTTGGTGGCTCTGTAAGTATTTGGTTGAGCAGGGCCAACCCGTCTAAGATACTCTGTCTCTCTGCCACGATAATCACCCCGTACCGATCCCGGGTAGCAACAATCTTTATCCGCAAATAATGTTCAACTAATTCTTTCAAGTTTTCCATTTTGAGAAGGATTTGAGGGTTTTAAGAAAGGGTTTGATAAGGATTTTGAGAAAAGGTTTGGTAAGGATTTTGAGAAGGGTTTGATAATGGAGGTGAGAAGTTTCTGATTACTGATCAGGTGGTATGGTTATATGTGCAAATCACTTGAGTATGCCTAAGCTCAGATGTCTAATCACTAGAGTATACCAAAGGTCTTATTTTACTGAACAATGCACATTATAATTGTTGGAATTTTAGTTTTCCTACAAAAATTACTTTCACACGTTCTCCATGTTAAACTGAAATTTCTACACGATATCAATAAACCACTAAAATTTTAATCACACGATCTGAAATTATCCGAAACTACTTTCACACGATCTTAAAAATCAAATTAACAAGTCAAAATTAAACGAAGAAAGTCAAAATTACCCACTTCATTCTCTTTGCATATCCTGTTGAATGTCTTGATTTTCTGGTAATCAAATTAACAAGTCAAAATTAAACGAAGAAAGTCAAAATGTTGGATCGAAAGAATGACCAAACACGATATCGATCTCGTATACACATGCGGAATCCGTGTAAATGAGTGATTCAAGACGAGAGATGATAGAAAACGAATTAAGCACAATATAAAAGGAAATACTTAACCTCAGATTAAACAGTTGCACACGAATCACTTGTGGATTCCTCTGGTACAATCTATTCTGTTAGCAAAACCGAATACTCTCCCCCTCTACTCTCTAGCTCACGAAATTCCTCTCTCGAGTGGGCAACACTAAACAAGGAGCCTTATGTGTTTATATAGACACACACATAAGCTTACATGGGATTATTTCAGCCCAAGCCCAAACCTAACTCAATTAAACTAAAACCCACTAAGCCCAGCCCTACTTATTTAATATTACAAGCATCATAAGTCTAGCCTCTACAATCTTCCCCTAGGCTTGTGATATTAAATGTATTCAACTATTAGCCTTAACCTTTTTATCTTCTTTTGGCTTGAAGTTGTGTTGGTGAAGATCCTTTCTTCAATAATCTTCACTGGGCAACAATGAGAGACTTTCGGGAGACTTCTCTCAATCAGCAACAGCTTGGACTTCAAATGACGAACAAGTAATGAGAGGAGGATTCTCATACACTTGATTCTTCTTGAAAGAAACTTTGGTCCTTGCTGAATCAACGGTAACTGTCTTGACATGTTTTTGTCGTCAGAGGCTAAAATTTTAAAAAGTCATATTCTCTTCGATACAAAATGAATCCTTTTAATTCCAACAACTTTAACATTTCAAACAACCTGAAAAACCTGAATCCACAATGACCGGGTACACCGACCTCCCAAACCTCTATCTTGGCATTCTTGACTGTAGATCTTGAGCTGACTGCATGTACCTTCCCCTCAACTTGTGAACAGTGTCTTCTTGATCTTTGGAAGCCTCATTTGAACCAACAAACTTCCCCTAAGCATTAGCTTCTTTAGTAGGGTAAGTCTTTTTCCGGCTGGTTCTTCAACACAAGAAGCAGCAGCAATGCTTTTATCAACAGAGTCCTTGACTTTTCTTTTCTTTTGCATTTAACCTACCATGCGCAACATGAAACAAATAACTAACCAGACAATGATGACTGGTTATAAGGTCGGCGGGTGAATAACATTATATAACACAAACCCTAACCTTGATTACGGGTTTCCTTTAAATACATCCCCTGATATATATTTCCCCCCTGTGATAATGCCTATTATATCAACTTTTTATCTCACCTTCTCCCCCTAAAAAACGGGTCACTTTTGGGGTGGGGCATAATTTCTTGCACGAAATCCATAAAAACATATTAAAACCTTTCAAATTAACCTGGCCATGGTTGGAAAACAAACATTAAAAACTTAAGAAGACTCAAAAGAAAAAATAAAATTAAAACAAACATACTAAATTACTAACGAGAAGGTTTTATTTGGGATCAATGTCTGAACTGAGGAACCCTTTTCAGCTTTTGTTACTCGAACACGTCTAGGTGATTGCTAGTATTATGATCCTCTTTAAACCCATGTTCCTCTTTTTCAGGCTGTTTGTCACTTGATTATCCTTTAGGTACATTAAATATGAACATAAGACAGTCACACACAAATCCTAGGTAATTAATACGTGCAGTCTATCAAGTTTGATCATTCCCTACCACATATTTTCACATACCCATATCCAGAGTTTTGAATCTTTTCTCCAGACTTGGTTGAGAAGAGAAAGAACAGATCATAAGAGATAGGGATAATATACAAAGACTTGTATGATTTAAACTCAGAGGCATTTTTCAGTCAGCTGGTAACCTTTCATTAAACACATAAGCCTAGTCGCAAAGTCAGGGCTAAAGGTTTTTGGATGCTAGAGGGTCTCTTTTATTGTTCACATTGGCATCTTTTGTGGTGTCAATTATATACAGTGATCTGCAAGCACGTTAATGCAGACTAACCAGGTCTTTGCTCACGCAAAACAGAGGAAAGTCTGATTAACACGTCAGCCATTCTACACCAGGTCATTACTCACGTAAAGCAGAGGCAAGACTTGACTAACGGCTTTGACATCCCCAGGTCTTTGCTCACACAAAACAGAGGGGATGCCTACTTTTTTGAGATTTTCGATTCAACACTCATACCGGCGTGTGTATCGGGAACAATTTCACAGTCAAATAGAACTAGCAACTTAACCTAAGTGTGTATTTCTCGTCAAATGACATACTTTATATTTAAGTGTTGTGACTCATACCTTTGTTTTTGGAACTGAGCCTACCGAGCATATCAAACTGGATCATGTCTTTCACTTTTGCCTTACACGTGTCAGTCATCTTCAGAACGGAAATATTTCATTTCCCGCCTTCTCAAACACACAAACAAAAGATTACAAATTAAAAAGCACAATTTTTGAGGGGTCAACCTTTTCCATAATTTCTATTCTTCCCCTTGCTTTTTGATTTTTAATCACAATTTTTTCATTTTTTTTCATTTTTTTAATATTTTTTAACAATAATGAAATGACACACTGACACACAACGACACAAATGAAATTTAAACAAAATTGGCCAATTTAAGCATCAAAGTTATCCTTTGAAATCATAGCAAGTTGGGTTTTGTTTCATGTTGTACCATACTTCACATCAAACAATCAAGAAACAAACAATTTAGACAGTGTTACCTTTGCTGCTGATCTTTTCAGTTTTACCTCTCACAAGGAAACATACCCTCAATTGAAGTTATCATGTATTGTAGTGGAGAGATGCCTCATATCCTGTGCTGGAACAATCACTATCACAACAAAATGTTAATGAAAGTCCTCCTTGACTGTTCCTGCACAATGTGAGAGTTCAGTTAGCCATAAGTACCCAGGCCATTGTGGTTCTGGGTATACCTGAAGAGTCGGTGAAAGAAATTTCTTTTAAGAACATCCCCTTTGAGAAATCAGGAAGTTGAGCTGCAGCTGCCTTTGATTTTGGCTTCCAAATTCCGGGTGATTTGAAAGTTGTTTTAGTCACCTTTGAAGTAGTGACTTTAGGTATTTCAACCTGTTTCAATTTAAAATCACGTTTCAAAACAGTTTTAGTTGCCTTTAGAGTGACAACTTTAGGTTTTTCAACCTTTTCTTGTTTTGGTTTGTTCACCTCTTTTATGAAAAATGTCATAATTTGGAAAAACATGTTTTATAATTTAAAAGCTTTTTGTGCTCTTTGGCAGCTCCCCAATTTCCATCAGAAGGTTTAACCTTAGGATTAACAGTCTTAATTGCCTTTGGTGGTTGCACCTTCATTGGCTTAGACCTTTTTGAATCCTGAGATAAACCTTATGACGCAGCGGGTAATAAGGTTCAAATGGACGATGCATGTAGTTTCTAGCAATGTGACCAGAAATTCCACAGTTAAAACATGTATGCTTCTTCAGGTAGACATCAGACGTGTAGCCATTTGAGCTGTATGGCTTTGATGGAGAGGCATTGAGATTCGGTTGCATGTTCCGAAAGACTCCAGGTCTCTAGTTGCTCGATCTTTCAGACCTTGATGCATTTCTGTTGAATCTTTTTAGGTTTGTGGAAAACTAGGCAGAGCAAGATATTGGAACTTTTGGGCCCTCTGGGTTCTTTGAGAAGGTTATGTTGCCACTGCACGAACCCACTGATGAGTATGGAGACTTGATTATAGTTTTGGGCCTTTCAATCTTTATTGGGACAGTGGTTGGAGGCTTGTTAGTGATCTTGGGCCTTACACTCTTAATGTCGGATGATAAACCACCAACATGACCCAAGCCTTTGAACTTAGTGGTGAATGAGGGCCGCTCTTCTCCTTCAATCGGAATGAACATAGACACTGTTGTCATGAATATCTTACCATTGGGCCTTGTAGTAATCACCACTCGTTCCCGCTTTATCTCATCCACAACTTTCGAATAAGGAGTCTCAATCTTTGGATAAGGAACCAACTTTTCTTCATCAGCTTTCTTTACTTCACTTGAGCTTGAACCAACACACTCTGCAATGACATTAATGTTATTCATACAATTTGAATGAGTTGCTTCTGTGGCTGTCTTATCATCTTTATGCACCGGTTGAGGCCCATATACCATGGTTGCTTCATTCTGGGACTCTTTTAACAATTCATCTGCAGTTTGGGGCAGTTTGATGTATACATGTTGTAGTAAGTGAGGAACAGCATGATAAAGCCCTAATGATTGCCTAGAGGCGCTCTCTTGATTGCCACATGTAGTTGTTTCTCTAACTGTTGATTGTTTTTGGACTTCCTCGGCAGTGGAGGGCAATGTGACAGATTGATTTTGTAACGGGAAAGGAACATTTTCCTTCCAAAGACCAGATTTGTCTTTTACCTGCTCCAATCTCTCTTCTGATTTAAATAAAGCATGACGAGAGTCCATCATTTTCTTTGTATAGCTTGATGTTTTTCAAGGGTAGATTGGGCAGTGCTAAGTTTAGTTCTAAGATCTAGAGCTTCTTTATTTAATTCTTCTATCTTAGTTTCAGGTATTCTAGACACACACTTGTAATCACTTAGACTATGTTCAACATGCTTCAGTTCTTGTTTGGCTGCTTCATATTTTACCTTAAAAACTCTAGTGTGATCCTGACATTCTCTAACTTCCTTTTCAGTTTTCTCACGATTCAAACATTCATAAGTAAATTTAAATTTCCAGTCATTAATTAGAGCACAACAGGTGGGGTTTGAACATTCCATAGTTTGAGAGTTAACACCAAAAGTACTCGCTTGGGTACCTGTCATAATCTTTTCACGAGTGGAAATTACCTGACAAATGAAAACTTAGCAACCGGAAACCCTTGACTTGATCGAACCGAAAACTCTGTCCGGACCGGAAACAACGTCCGGACCAGAAACACCGTCCGGACCGGAAACACCGAATTCGAACCGAGAGCAGCCAAAAACCGAACAGAGAACTCTTTGTTTGACTCGAAAACTCTTAGAACAGTGCGAAAACCTGCAATTTCGAAGAATACACGACTGCCAACCTGCAAAATCTTGTGTAAAATCATTAAAAACTTGAATCAGATATCGTGAGAGCCTCAAAACACCTGTTTCTTGGCTCTTATAACAATTGTTGGATCGAAATAACGACCAAACACGATATCGATCTCGTATACACGTGCGGAATCCGTGTAAACGAGTGATTCAAGATGAGAGATGATAGAAAATGAATTAAGCACAATATAAAATGAAATACTTAACCTCGGATTAAACAGTTGCACACGAATCACTTGTGGATTCGTCTGGTACAATCTATTCTGTTAGCAAAACTGAATACTCTCCCCCTCTTCTCTCTAGCTCACGAAATTCCTCTCTCGAGTGGGCAACACTAGAAAAGGAGCCTTATGTGTGTTTATATAGACACACACATAAGCTTACATGGCCTTATTTCAGCCCAAGCCCAAACCTAACTCAATTAAACTAAAACCCACTAAGCCCAGCCCTACTTATTTAATATTACAAGCCTCATAATTCTAGCCTCTACACAAAATTACCCACTGAGTTCATGAGGATTGAGAGAAGATGAACTAGAGCAGGATTATAAAGAGTTATTCAGTAATAGAACCAGATGAACTAGAGTTCTTCAGGATCAAGAGTAATTATTCAGTAATAGAACAGGATGAACTAGAGTTCTTTAGGATGAACCGGAAAAACTAGAGTTCTTCAGGATGAACTATATATACTATAAATAACCAAAGTTGTTATTTATGTTCGTAGTCTATTGGATATTCCCATGTATTTAAACCAATTATCTAGTGAATTAAAATCATTCTGGTTGAATACAATTCTTTATACACTAATATTTAGTCACACAACCTAATATATATATATATATATATATATATATATATATATATATATATATATATGTAGAAGAAGATAACTGGATCAACTAGAATTCTTCAGGAAGAAGAGTCAAAAGACACATCGGATGCATAACACATAAACAATTAATTACATATATAATCCAAAAGATGTGATATCAGTTAATTAATTACAAATATATATAATAAAAAACAACATAAAATTATTGGTTATATACACACCTTATTCTTAAAATATTAATGTTTTAGAGAAAAAGAACAAAACCGGAAGAACTAGAATTCATTTGGGAGAAGATTTCATCCGGATTGAGAGAAGATGAACAGAAACGGATGAAAATACATTATATTAAATTAAAAATCAATTCATTACATATAATTAATTAGTAATCCCAGAACAATTTTCAAACCAGAACAATTACTCTTAATTAATCCGGAACCCTAAAAAGGTTAATCATTTCCCACATAAGTAGAAGCTTGAAATCTTCTCCGGTTTCATGTAAGTAGTGTTCGAACGCAATGAACAAGATGTCTTCCTTGGTTTGGTTCTCCTCTTCATTCTCTTTGCATATCCTGTTGAATGTTTTGATTTTCTGGTCCATGTCTAGCCATTTCGATCTTACGACGCTTGTGTCATGGTACTTGTCACGGTACCGCTAACGGTACTGCTCGTAACGCTTCATAGCATTATGAAACTTTATGTTGACATCCAACCAAAAGAGAATCGTGTCTTCGTCATTAGGATCACCTAATTGATCGGTAAACATCAACTTAATTAATTAATATATATAAAAATGTATAAATGATCAAATAATCAAATGATTGGTATAAAGAAAAATTAAGAAACATACTAAGTAAGGGAGGGTTTGTAGGCAACACATAGTCCCTATACTTTACGTCCAACCAAGCTCGGTACAACCCCAGTTCTTCCTGCTGGGTCCATTCTTCTGCCATCTTGGAAGAGTATAAATTGGATGGGGAGAACGAACAGTGTGTGAAAGTGGTGGTCTAATTTGATGGTTAATTGATTAACTTGTTTATATAGCGTGGTTGAGGGTTTTGAAATTTAAAAACAAACAACGGAAAAGTGAAATTAGCCATTACTTAAATCACCTGTTTGGGTTTTTAAGATTTCAAAAATAAACGGTAAAAAGGTAACGCAACAAGGATTAGAACATGGAACATGGTATGTTAATCTAAAGCGTTTCTACCACCTGAGCAGCACCCTGAGTTAGAAGCTGCTTTTCATTATAATTTATTTAAATATGCTTCTAACTTGGCCCGCTAAATTCTAAAAGAGGCGGGATAAATTAATGAGCGAATTCAATTGAAAATTTCACATATCACTCTCAATTTCCCCAATTCCCCGCTCCCCATTTCTCCATTTCTCATTAATCAACAGAATTTTCCCTCCGTCATATTACTTCTCCAATAAACAGGTTCACAGTAAAGATTATTGAAAAGGGTTTTCAGTATTAGCAAAACAATCGTTTTTAATAATCTTTGTTGTTGTATCTGTTAGCAAAACAAATATGGATAAGTCTTGGATGCTAACCAGTAGAACCACGAAATCATATGCCGATGGAGTTAAATCATTCCATGTCCCTTTGTTAATTGTCTAAACCATTACTCTTATCATGTTGATGATGTAGATTAGCATTTGTTTTTAAGGGTATTCGATCTGACTTATACAACATGGACTAAACACGGAGAGGAACACGAGCCCACAGGAGATGAGCTTCACAAGGACTCATCTTTTGATTCCTGAATGCCATTCGATGCATCCGAAACGATAGAAATAGTCAGAGCTACTGAAGAAAATTTCACTGAGGACCATGAGAAGTTTCAAGAATGACTCATGGATGCTGAGAAGCCCCTATATAAGGATGCCATACCTTCACAAAGTTATCTGCCTTGGTTCAACTACTGAACTTGAAGAATAAGCATGGAGGATCAGATAAGTTTTTTAATGAACTTTTAGTTTTGCTGAAACAGATGCTACCTGAAGGTAATGAAATTGTGAAAAATACATATGAGGCCAAGAAGATTTTAAAGTCAATGGGTGCAGGGTACACCAAGATACATGCGTGTATCAATGATTGTATTCTTTACAGGAAGGAGAACAAGGACCTAACTGTATGTCCAACTTATGGTAAGTCCAGGTGGAAGGTGGATGAGAGGACTAAGAAACTATACGACAACACTCCTGCAAAGGTAATGTGGTATTTCCCCATCATTCCAAGATTGAAACGACTGTTTCAAGTGAAACGACTGTTTCAAGTGAAAACCACAGCGGAAGATCTAAGATGGCATGCCACCAGTTCCAAAATACCCGGTGTGTTACGCCACCCATCCGATTCACCGGCATGGAAATCTATAGATGACAGATATCCCGAAATCGCTGACGATCCTAGAAGTCTTCGTCTTGGCATTTCAACTAATGGGGTCGACGTGAATAGAGGCAACCGAAATCACAGTGTGTGGCCGGTTCTATATGTCATTTACAACCTTCCACCATGGTTGTGTATGAAAAGAAAGTTCATCATGGATGTGTTTTTGGAACCATTAATTGATGACTTAGAGCTGTTATTTGAGGTAGGTGTGGAAACATATGGTGCATATGTGCAAGAATAGTTTACTATGCGTGTAGTTGTTTTATGGACGAATAATGATTACCCTGCACTTGGTACACTTTGTGGTTGCCCGTACAGTGGATTCCATGGTTGTGTAGTATGTTGGGAACAAAGTAAATGCGTTAGGCTTCCTTTCTCAGGCAAGCAATGTTATGCTGGTCACAGAAGATATCTACCATATACGCATGCCTTCCGAAAGAAAACAAAGGCCTTCGATGGTAAACAAGAGTTGAAAGATGCTGCAGTTCCTATGACCGGGGAACAATTATACACCGAAGTTCAACATATCAGGAACAAATGGGGAAAGGGATTAAGGTGTACTGATTCAGAAATCCCAGAGACCTCAACCGGAAGAGGGGGGAAGATTGATTAGAGAAAAAGAAAGAACAAAGAGAAGCCACCATATTGGAAGAAATTCAATATACGGTTTCGATGACTTAGATATTGGAGGCATAATAGTGTCCAACATTGCATTGATTTCATGCATTTGGAAAAGAATGTGGCTGAGAGTCATGTTGGAACTCTGCTCAACCTTCCCGGAAACACAAAGGATGGACTGAATGTTAGAAAGGATCTGAACTTTTTGGGGGTTAAGACCAGAGTTGCAGCCTAAACAGACAAGAACAACATAGTACTTCTTGCAGCGTGTTACACGTTACAAAAAGATGAAAAGGAAAAGTTTTGTGACACGTTGTATAACTTGAAGGTTCCACAAGGCTATTGTTCTAACTTTTCTAGTTTGGTTAGTCTAAAGGACAAGAAACTTATGGGGCTCAAGTCACATGACTATCATATTCTGATGCAACAGTTTCTGCAAATTGCAATTCGGTCAGTCATGCCTGAACCGACAAGATATGCTATTATTAGGCTCTTTTTTTTCAAATCAATATGCAGCAAAGAGATCAACGTGGAAGAACTAGATAAATTGCAAGCAGATCTTTGTGTCACACTATGCCTGCTTGAGAAATATTTCCCGCCATCATTTTTTGATGTTATGCTTCATTTGACGGTGCAGCTTACTAGGGAGGTAAAATTATGTGGCCCATTATGATTTCGATGGATGTATCATTTGAAAGGTGTATGAAGGTAATTAAGGGCCACGTGAGAAACAAAACTTATCCAGAAGGGTGCATTGCTGAGGAGAACATTGTAGAAAAAACGATTGAGTTTCTCAGCGAATACCAAAAAAACATCACAACTATTGGTGTTCCAACTAAAAAGCATAGCAGTGCGGATGGAAGTCCTTGGTCGGCTGGTAGATCAGTTGAAGTCTCTCCAGAGCTCCTATCAAAAGCGCATTTATTTGTGTTGCTAAATACGCCTGAAATTGAGCATTATATCGAGTAATTAATTTAGATTGTTAACCTTTTTTGATCTGTTTAATTAATTATAAATTTTTATAGATAACTTCAGTTCATGTAATTGTAGAGAACACATGAAATTTTTGGAAAAGGAACATCATGGTAGTAGACTAAATGAGCTGACTAAGAAGCAGGGCATAACATTTGGTAAATGGTTACGCAACAAGGTCAGCTAAATTTGCTTATTGTTTTAATTCCAGATGAACTGTAATTTTCCTGAACAACTGACCTGAGTTGTCCGGAACAACTCTATTTTCTATCCGGATGAACTATAACCTTCCTGGTGAACTGAAACTATTTTCTTATAGTTTTAATTCCGGATGAACTGTAACTTTCCGGAACAACTGACCTGAGTTGTCCGGAACAACTCTATTTTCTATCCGGATGAACTATAACCTTCCTGGTGAACTGAAACTATTTTCTTATAGTTTTAATTCCGGATGAATTATAACTTTTCGGAACAACTGACCTGAGTTGTCCGGAACAACTCTATTTTCTATCCGGATGAACTATAGCCAACCTAGTGAACTGAAACTATTTTCTTATAGTTTTAATTCCAGATGAATTGTAACTTTCCGGAACAACTGACTTGAGTTGTCCGAAACAACTCTATTTTCTATCCGGATGAACTATAACCTTCCTGGTGAACTGAAACTATTTTCTTATAGTTTTAATTTCGGATGAACTGTAACTTTCCAGAACAACTGACCTGAGTTGTCCGAAACAACTATATTTTATTTTTGGAAGAACTATAACATTCCTATTCCTAATGAACTCTCCTAATGAACCTACTATGAATTTCAGGTTGAAAAGGAGATGGCGGACTCCCCAGAAACTATATCAGAGACCTTTAGGTGGATTTCACATGGTCCGCACAGAAGCGTGATGAAATATGAAGTATATGACATCATTGGCTATTCATTTCGTACAAAATCTCGAGACGGTAGGGTTTACCAGAACAACGGGGTTGGTGTAGAGGTAAATGACATGCACATCTCTAACGAGGTATTAACCTATGGACAAAAACCTTACTATGGGGTTTTAAAAGAGATATGGCCACTAGAATACCATATTAAAAGCATCCCTCTATTTATGTGCGACTGGGTTGAGAATACACAGGGGGTCAAAAAATATAGTCTTGGTTACACTTTGGTAAACCTTAAAAGACTAGGTCATAAGGAGGACCCATTCATTTTCGCGTCACAAGCACGACAGTTGTTTTACGTAAAAGACCAGCTAGATAAAAAACTGCATATTGTTTTTATGACATCTCCCAGAAATTACAGAGATTATTATGAAGACGATGCCAATGAAGAATTTAGTACGGTAGTTTTTCCTCACAACGATAATGTATTGCCACCCGTAGATACATGTGACAATGTTTACCATAGAGCTGACTGTACTGGAATGATATTACGTAAAACCAATTAATTGATCATTGTAATGTTTTTGAATCTTAGCAAATTACAGTATCAACAATATTTGGTTTTTTTTCTTTATGTATTATGGAATATTATGGATCTTAATTTTGAGTCAAGTGTTTCCTTTTTTTGATTGTGCCTGCAGGTCTCCTCTCTTTGACCAAACCGGAGTCAATAAAAGTCAAAAATAAACAAACAAAATCAACTGCTGCTTTAACAAACACAATTACATACATAATCCAAAGTGTATGATTCCATTAATACATTGATCTATAAAATTACAATTGAAAAACTACTAACTTAAAAGGGAGAAGAAGTGGCTGAAGAAAAATCCCTCTTTGCTTTCTCACATGCACTTGCTTCTGATCAAGTGAAAAGAGAGAACAATTCCCTCTTTGCTTTCTCACATGCACTTGCTTCTGATCAACTGAAAATGGTGAAGAAGTGGCTAAAGAAAAATCAGGCTCGTGGGGCCAAAAGGGAGAGAAGCACCTGAAGAATACAAGTGCTGCGAACCTCATCATGTGCCCTTACTGCCGAATGTTATAAAATTATACAATAACTTAAAATATTCTCTCAGTAAAGCATTTGTATGAACCATTAGAGACTCCTCGTCTCCATGGTTTCCATAATAACTTAAAATCTGCTCGCAGGAGATACAGAGTGCAATCTTTCCCTGCACAAGAATATAAATTACCAAATCTAAGACGAAAATTTTAATCGAATTTCAATGGTGAAGATGTTAACTTACCGTTTTCCACATACGGATGACACCAATTCCACATTTTTTGCCGGCTATGATGGACGAAAAACAGAGAGAGAAAGACTGGGAGAAAAGGGGCATGGTGGAGATGTTGATGAAAACTGATACAGAGATAATTAAGTATATATCGATACTCGAGGGGCATGGTATATGGAGATTTGAAAGATAATGTAAATAAAAAAGTAAATGAAATAGTAATGATTACAAGCGCCGTCCACTGTTGGTATTCTTTTAGCCACCTAAAATTAATATACCATAACCATTTGTAATAATTTGTCACGCAACCAATGTTAATATGAGTGGCCATATCACAAGATAATCAAACATGATAAACATATATAACCATCATATATTCAATTATAACTACTAATATCATAACTAAATAAACATATAAAATATTGTTCTTAATTTGTTCATAAACATATACATCAATTAATTAATAATCCGGATCACTACAATTCCTGAACTTGCATCCTCATCATCATGATCATCATCATCATCTTCTTCATCTTCTTCACATTCTTCATCTTCTTCATCTTCTTCATCTTTTTCGGATTCAAATTCATTGAATTTTGTATCAAGGACACGAAATAATTTCGTTGCCTCAACAGAGTAGGCAAAACAATCAAGAATCTTCTGTGCATGGAGTTGCCTCAGGATGTTCTCATCGTTTTTTTAATCACAGATTTGTGAGACTTGAAGAATCTTCTTCTCCTGTTACTGTAAACCAAAAAAATATGATTATTCTTCACATACCAGTAATTAAGGGAGCGTTGATTATCGGCCATTTGATACCAGAATTGGTGTAGATAATTTGAGATCAAGAAAGGGATGGCGGTAAAGGAAAATAACAATGATGATGATATATAGGGTAGCAGATTTTAACCCGCTCGAATTGGTGAAATTGAAAAAAAGCGCGTTGTTTTAGAGGGAAACAAATCGTCTCTTTTTCGCCACGCGTTTAATATTTTACCGTGACCATAAAATATATTTTTGTCACTCACAACCTACCATTTAGTCATGGTTACTATATGTGGCCATAGGTAATATATTTTTTTCACTTACAACCTACTATTTAGTCACACAACCTAATAACAGTGGCCATATGTACTAGCTTTTAGCCACATAACTAAGTAAAAAGCGTGGCCATTACTCACATTTAGCCACGCATAATATATACTTAATAGTTTTGTTTTCTTTTAATTTACTAAGTAATAAAATCTACTCTTCCGTCACACAACATTATTTAAGTGTGGCCATACATTCCTTTTTGGTCACACGAATAAAAAATCATAAAAATTCCGTGGCCGTTTGGTGCATTTCGCCACTCCTTTTTAAGTGTGACAAATAAGTGCCACATGTTTTTGTAAAACAGTGGCTAAAGCCACTTCACCTGACTGTTATTGTCACATAAACAAAAAAATACGTGGCTAAAAGGGTCCAAAGGTTATATATTTGGCCACGGGTACAAAATATGTGTGGCTAAAACTAGTGTTTCTTACCTTTGCCACGTTTTTTTTCAAAACAGTGGCTATGCGTTATCAAAAAAACCGTGGCCAAAGCCACTTTTTGACGTAGTGAGCCCAAACCACTTAAACTGAGCCCATAACTAAACCCGTTAACCCAACCCGTTTAACCGAGGAACCGACCCGACCCAAGGACCTAACCCACGGCCCAACCGGCACAGGCCTAACCCGGCTCCACTTTTTCCCATCGCCCCAAACCAGAAACCGAGCCCAAACACTTTGGTTTATTTTTGTTTTTTAAATAAGCGCATCACCTTTTATAAAATTCCACAACCTTTGTAATATATTTATAAAATATCAAGATTTCGATAAGCGGTGATTCCTAGTAACATTTTTATAAAATCTAAACACTTGTTTACTTATAAGACATGGAAAGTTTTATATAAATCAACCTACAAGTTTTATTTGATCTAAACATTATTTTTGGTGTCTGTAAGGATCAAAACGTTCCTCACGCGATATCAATGTCTACTAACCAACGTGCGGAATCCGATGGTTAGAGATGATTCAAGAAAAATTATATGATATAGTAAACAAACGATGAAAAACTATAAGAAACACAAACCGTAATGAGAAGAACACTTGATTAAACTTGGTTGCACTACACTTGAAGAATTCGAAATTCTCCTTGAGAGAATTTCGATTACACTTTGAGCAAACACAAAACAAATCAACAACCCTAAACAAGTCACCTACATATTCCTTATATACTTAACCCCAACTTATTAAACAAGACACAAAAAGTTGGCCCATATATCCTATAATCGACCGACCACAATTAAACCCACTAACCCACTAAAATTAGCCTAATTACAATTATCAATAAGCCCACAAAATATCTAATGCAAAAGCCTTATATTTTCTAGGTCTCTACAATCTTCCCCCTAGGCTTTAGCATGTTAGAGCATATTCTTATGCTACAATGTGTCTCGTGTAATGTATCTAAGTGAGTATGTATATGAGTCCAATGAGCAGCGTACCAGTTGGTCCGCCATACCAAATGGTACGCACGTACCAATGGTATGGAGGGTGCTACGCAGCTCAGTTAGTGTCACCTATAAATAGGTTGACTTGCTTAGTATGTAAGGACGGCTAGTCATATCATCTCCACTAAGTGTGTGTTTTTAAGTGTGATCTAGAGAGAGAAACCAAAGCTTTGTAATTGTTCTCTTTGTGAAATCAATAAAACAAAGCTTATTTACATTCTCGTGCACTAGATTGATCGATTCATCTAGTAGTAAGATCATTTTTGTGTTTTACAAGTGGTATAAGAGCAAATCAGGTTGCTCTGCTGGTTTGAATTGATCAAAATTGGATTTTTCTAGTGAGAGAAAGTGGGTTTCTTTGGTTTTTCATCAAATTCTTCCAATTCCGAGTGTTTCCAAGGTAAAAAATGATTTCTGAGTGTTCCTAGTGAGTTTTCGCACCTTTCTAAAGCAAATTCCAGTCCAAATTGTAAAAAATTCGCGAAAATCCGTCGAATTTAGCGTGGTACGTTTCTGGTCCGCCTCAAGAACATCTGGTCCGCCGCTAGTCCGCCGCTAGTCCGCTAGGCAATCTTCAAGTCTGGTCTGTGGCAGTTATTTTTTGGTCCGTCATACTAATTCTGGTCCGCTGAATCTGGTCCGCTGAATATGGTCCGCTGATTCTGGTCCGCTGAATCTGGTCCGCTGAATCTGGTCCGCTGATTCTGGTCCGCTGAATCTGGTCCGCTGCTGGTCCGCAGATTCATTTGGTTCGCTGGTAGTTTCTTAAAAGTGTCATAACTTTTGCATCGGAAATCGCTACGAGAGCCATAAGTACTCAAATCGATCGTCTCTACGAGCTCTACATTGTTCGTTCAAAGTTTATTTTCAAAATCAAATTCTAACATCTTCGTTTTTGAGTTTGAAGTGTTGAAGTTCGATTTCACCGTTTTCAAAATGTATGCAATTGATGCATTTATTGAGAGTCATAGTCCGAATGTGCCGAAGTTGATAAATCTTGAAGATTATCATGGTTGGGCAACAAATTTTAGAGCATATATTTCAGGGTGCTGGACCTTGTTCACTGATGGAGCATCAAATATCAGGGGGACAGGCCTAGGAATTGTACTGAAATCGCCACAGGGGACATGATACCCCAGGCTGTAAGATGTGGATTTCAAGCAACTAACAATGAAGCTGAGTATGAAGCCCTAATTGATGGGTTACACTTAGCATTACACTTGGGAATTCAGCACATCCAGGTATACGTTGACTCTCTTCTTTTAGCTAACCATTTTAATGGATCTTATGCAGCTAAAGGAGAGAAGCTAATTAAATACTTGGAAGTGGTAAAAAGAATGTCCCAGGATTTTCAAAATTTCAATATTCTACAAGTACCAAGGGAGGAGAATGCTGAAGCAGATGCATTGGCAAACTTAGGTTCAGCATTCAAGGCTCTTGAAGACACTCATATTCCTATAATTCATATACCAACACCAGCCATAGACCAAGGTACAGATACCCAGGATTCTGCTATAGCAGATGAAATCCTAGTATCCAGTACCCAGGATTCTTCAACCCAAGAGGAATCCTGGACCAGACCAATTATTCAGTATTTGCAGGATGGTACTATTCCAGGGAATGAAAAGGATGCCCGTGCATTCAAGATAAGGGTAGCCAGGTACGTGATTATCAAAAATATATTGTATAGAAAATCTTTTGCAGGTGTATATTTGAGATGCTTGGAGAAGGATCAAGCCCAGGAAGTTCTCAAAGATATCCACGAAGGCGATTGTGGAAATCACACAGGGGGCAGGTCCCTAATGTCTAAGATTCTAAGAACAGGGTACTATTGGCCTACTATGAGGAAAGACTCCCAGGATTTCTCCCAGAAATGTGACGCCTGTCAAAGACACGCCAATGTCCCTCACCAGCCTGCAGAACCATTATATCCTATTCCAGCATCTTGGCCCTTCATGAAGTGGGGAATGGACATTGTTGGTAAATTACCCAAGGCCCCTGGAGGAAAGGTATTCATGTTAGCAATGACTGATTATTTCTCGAAATGGATTGAAGCCGAGGCGTACGTCCAGGTCAGGGAAAAAGAGGTTATATCTTTCATTAAAAGGAACATCCTAACAAGATTTGGAGTGCCATCTGAGATTGTCTGTGATAACGGGTCCCAATTTATTGGGAGTAGAACCACAGGATTCTGTGAATCCTGGGGCATAAAGATGATAACATCAACACCAGTACATCCTCAAGCCAATGGCCAGGCTGAATCAAGCAACAAGATTATAATAAACAACTTGAAGAAAAGGTTGAAAGAGAAGAAGGGAAGATGGGCAGAAGAATTACCCTTGGCACTATGGGCGGATAGGACCACATCCAAAAATGCCACAGGCCAGACCCCATTTTCCTTGGTCTTTGGTACTGAAGCAGTTATCCCAACCGAAATGGTGGTCCCAACATTCAGGGTCAGTTCTCAGACCCAGGATTCGAATGATCAGTCCCTGGTCGAAGACTTAGATACCCTGGATGAACTAAGAGATCAAGCAGCTTGGAGGATGGCAGCTTATCAACAAAGAATTTCCAAGACATACAACAAACATGTGAGGATCAGAAGGTTTAAAGTGGGAGATCTAGTCCTTAGAAAGGCGTTTCAGAACACAACAAATCCAGGGGATGGAAAGTTGGCTCCTAAATGGGAAGGCCCCTACCTGATTGACTCTGAGGCTGGTAAGGGGGCATATTGGTTAGCTAATATGGAAGGAGACCTACTACCACGACCTTGGAATGCAATACATTTAAAGGCGTATTTCATGTAAGGCTTCCTGTCCCATGATTCAACTACCCAGGTTTGTGTTTGATTTTAAGTTAATGCTGGAAATCCAGGTTAGTTCTTCTCACATAATTTATTCCGTTTATTCCTTTACCTTCGTTATTTATTTATTAACATCAGTTACTTGTTACATTTTATTTTGAAATTGGTATTCAACGTCTTGAATTCGCTAAGATCTATGTTTTGCCCAGAATCCAGGGTATCCCAGGATTCAGGGTACCTCACATGCAGGATATTCAAAAAATCAAAACATATGGAACAAAGCATGCTCGAGACACTCCAATTCGACAACAGTCAGCGTATATCTCCTAAGTTTGAGACTGGCCATCTCACCTCCGTATGGGTAAGGCCTACACCCATTTCTAAGGTTTGAGGGTTGAACATCCTCCATTCGAATATGGGCTATCACGCCTCGCCCGGGACGCACGTGGCAATTTTTGCCCCGCCCGAGACGCACGTGATCCAAGTATGAAACCCTGGGATTGTGGGATCATCCGTGTTAATAGCATTGGTGGCAACCTCCCAATCCAGGGACATATGCGGATCCCTTAAGGTTTAAAACGATTAACGCGTTTTCGAGATGGATTGGTGCTAACGTACCAACTTAAGACTCCGAGGACATGCCCTAGCCGGTCAGTACGACTAAGAGGAAATCCCTAGTTCGCCAGTACGGCACCGGGCATGACCCCAGAAATAACTCGAGAAACGGCCCAGTGGCCTAGGATTGTTAATCCAAGGTCATGACGGTTAAAACCTAAGCAAATTAACTACCTAGCTAGTTAATTCTAATCTTTATGTGCATATGACAGGGAACATTCACAAGATTATCAAGGCTACGAGGGTTCCTAAATCCTGGGGGCAACCCAGGAATCCTAAGGTAAACCCTAGGATAATTCTACACAACAACGAGTGTTCTTTTTGAATATCTTAAACATGAGCATGTAGCTAAAACAGTTATATATATATATATATATATATATATATATATATATATATATATATATATATATATAATGAACCCAACCTGGGCCCGGAAAAGCTCCGGACGTCCCAGGGTGGGAACATATCAAAAGACCCTGGATTCCGCATCCAGGGGTGGGACATTGTCTAAAACAAAATAAACCGGGAAACATCGTCCGGCATTACATCACATGCATAAAAATAAAATTGTTTTTAAAACATCAACCAAAAGACAAGAAGGCGACCCCTGTTCTTCAAGTTGCATCTTGGGGCACCTCCTTAGCTTCATCAACTGAGACCTCCTCCGCTGCCTCGGACCCCTGGACTGGCTGCTCTCCTTCCTTCGGCTGGTCGATCTCCATGGCGTGGCTAGCGGGATCCTTGGACGGGGTACCCTTGCTAGACCCAGGGTCGGCATCAGGGTCACACCCAGCGGGGATGGTTGCGCCTAATTCGCACAGTTTGTTTGCCCATCCAGTCACATCCCACTTGGGGTTCTGAAACCCGAGATCCTTAGCCTCCTTTGCCATTTTCAACCTGCATTGAAAAAGGGAGATGCGAGCAATGAGCTTGCCTTCATCGCCCTTTGGAGCCAAAGCAGCCTCATGAGTAGTCCGTGCCTCCACTGCCTTCTTCTCGAGATCCTGCACCAGCCCCAGGTTTTTGTTGGCCGCTATCCTGACCGAGTTCAACTCCTTGGTCAGAGCGGCAACCTCTTTCTTGGCAGAAGCCTCAGCATCCTGGGCCCGCTTTTCAGCAGCCCAGACCAGTTCCAGGAATCGCCCAGCAATTTACAGGAAAAGGTAATTTGATTAATATTTAAGACCTTGAATTAGTTCGTTGTATAGAACATTCAGGGGTACCCAGGATTAACTTACTTGGCGAGAAGAAGCCTCGGCATGGGCACGAAGCTCAGCAGCATCCAGATTCTCCAGAGATTGCACGACAGGAGCGGTAGCAGTATAACTGGCCCTGGTCTTGCGCTTGGTGCCAGAGGTCTTTGAGGAAGGAGCTTTGGGAGCAGTCATAGGTTCGGTCAGCTTCACTGATGCTCAGGAAGGCCACGGATCTCTCGAGCGTCCCTGGATTAGCTGGACCGATGGAACTCAAGCTGGGAACTGCAAAACAAAAATCCAAGGTCAGTATTCATTAAACATGTATATTGAAGAATTGAAACCCTAATTCCTAATGCAGGTGAGGACCTACCCTCTACTCTCCACCTAATCGGAAGATCTATTCCTCCCGGGATACTTGACCTCTTCACAAAGAAATATCTCCCCTTCCATTCTTCATGGTATGAGGCCCGAGGAATCATCTGAGTACCTTTGTTCAGAGCCTTGAACAGGTAACGGTTGCTGCCATGGGACTTCAGTTCATAGCCCAGGGACAACTCAGGTAACCCAACCAGGGAATCGAATTCCCTGTTCAGGCGGTCAAGGGTACCCAGAATTCTCCATGCAATGGGAAGAGTCTGAGCGTAGGCGAGGCCAGTAGCTTCAAAGAATTCTGCCACCAGCCCAGTAAAGGGATACGAAAGCCCCATGGAAAAAGGGGTAAAGGGAAAGCAGACCCAGGTTGCGGAGCAGAAATCCGACCTAAGTCTACCGTCAAACGGCCGAACCTCGGCACCAGCAGGAAGAAGACCGGACGCCAACAAACAGGTAATGTCGGCGTCGGAAAAGTTGCAGTTTCCGTTTCCGGAGCTTGCAGGTACTTCTGATCGAAGAAATCCTCGATCCCTGTCTCTTTGGCCGTCGTTTCCGACCGGATTTTCTTACGAGTCATAGCAACATAAGGAGGAAAGAAAGAAATCAGGGGAAAAATTACCTAGTCGAAAAGGATTGGGGGCCGGAGGTGTCGATGAAAAGCTTTGCTCTTGGAGAAACTGATGAGAAAAAGTGAAAGGTTAATGGTGCATTTAAAGGGGAGTGGAAGTTACGGAGGTCGCTCACGACGTGGCGTCGTGGATCCTAAATCAACGGACACGATAGAAATAGACGTGGATTAGAGCCAAAAATTGAAATTTTCACAGCTGTAAATTCTATCCACAACTCGCGAAAATTTCGGGGCAATTGTTATACCCTGAATTTTCGGCTGATAATCCAGGGTACAGGTACAGGCCAGGGACAGGAGTGACCCAGGAATTGAATGACCCAGAATTTAACAGGTAAAGTTCAAGTGACCCTGAATGTACCAGAAACGAGGTAATGTCTCGGGGTGTCTCTATAATCCAGGGAAGTCTATATTTACGTTACTCATTTTGGTTATATATTATGATGACCCAAGATGAGTCTAATCCAGGGTCACCCTTATTTTATAGATGACCCAGCATGTGGAAATGACCCTGCATGCTAGGACATCGTTACTAACGTGTTTTGTGCCTTTATCTAAGTGACGACAGGTTGACAAAGTCACTCAAACGGTCGAATAAGGAAAGCTGAAGACTCATTTAGCACGTGGTCAAATTCAGTTGGCTGGAAACTCGGTCAACTAATGGAAAGAGACGTTGAAGAGGAGATCCCTGAAATATCGGAAGAACAGTTGAAGACCCCTGGAATATCGGACGAGTCATTGGAGCTCTCGGAGTATAAATAGGACCTTTAGTCGTTTATTTTCGATTCATTCGAGCTTTACTCATTGTATTCTCGTACTTTTCATCTGCAAACTCAAGTGTACTCAAACGTTTAAGTGATCAATAAATTGGTAGCGTGTGTTATCGCTACCCGGGGTTTTTGTGTCGACGGTGCCTTAGAGACATCTAAGGGCTAAGGGCTTTTCCCTAGTAAAAATTCTCGGTGTTCCTGCTTACATTTAAGGTTTCATTTGTGTTATCCAAATTATCAAACAATTACTTGATTTAATTCACGTTTTGCCCAGGATTTTACCTGTTGCCCCTGGAATTCGACTACTGTCCCAGGATTTTTGCAAACTTTCTTCACAAATTGATCTTTGGCACTAAACCTCACAATCAAATTTGGTTCAATTTTTACTAATCTAGCTTTGGTAATTTTTAGCCAAAACAGTGCCTCAGAGAGCAACTTCTCCACCTCAAGAAGCTCAAATAATCAACTTCATCTCAGGAGGCTCAGACATATGCGGCATTTCGTATTCCTCAGCCAAGAAGCATGCTAAGGAATCTAAATCTGAACAGGGTGACAGACGTATTCGGACGTCCACCCTAACCAAAGATAAGCTCATATCCTTTGATGAGAGCGATCGTTCTCATGTTCAGGATCCTCATCATGTTAGTCTTGTAGTTACTTATATATTGCTAACCATTTTGTACGCAGGATTCTGATTAATAATGGAATCTTAGTAAACATAATCCGTCTTGATGTGCTCAAGAAGATGGGGATCCCGGAAACTGAGATAGTTGCAAGATCCTCAGTCCTAGTTGGTTCAGCGGTGAAACTAAAAGCACCGTTGGGGATATCAGGTTGCCAGTATACATAGAAGAGGTAAATTCTATGCAAAAGTTTTGTGTTACAGATTCTCTTTCTTGTTGCAATATAATTCTTGGCAGGCCATGGATACATGAGATGAAAGCAGTCCCTTCAACCTATCATCAATGCATCAAGCTTCCTACACCTTGGGAGTTGTGAGGATTGAAAGCGACCAGCAGGAAGCCAAGAACTGCTATTCAATGTCAATGAAGAACACCACTAAGGTGAAAAAGGGATAGCAATTACAGAAAAGGGCACTTGAAGTACAGAAGGACAGGGAGCTTGATGTTAAAGAAGTCCTTTTTGACCCTGAGAATCCTGAATTCAAGGTGCTCGTAGGAGCAGGCATCCCAGTGAATGTTGAACAAAAACTAGTTCGGTTACCGAAGGCCAAAACCTCAACTTTCTCCTGGAAGCACGAGGACATGACAGGTATCCCTAAACATGTTATTAGTCACAAACTTGGTTTAGATCCTTCTTTCAGGCCTATACAGCAAAAAAGAAGGAAGTTCACTCCAGAGAAGAATATATTCATCCAGGAGGAAGTTGACAAGGTTCTCAAAACCAAGATGATTAGAGAAGTCAAATATCCTAAATGGCTAGCAAATGTGGTGGTGGTCCAGAAGAAGAATGGAAAGTGGAGAGTCTGTGTTGATTACACAGACATAAATAAGGCCTGTCCCAAGGATCCTTTCCCACTTCCCCATATTGATGCGATGGTGGATGCCACGGCCAGCCACGAGATGCTCACTTTCATGGACGCCTCAGCAGGATTCGAGCAAATTCAGATAGAACCATGTGACGAGGAGCATACGGCATTTATGACTCCAACAAGTATCTATTGTTATAATGCTATGCCTTTTGGTTTTAGAAATGCAGGTGCTACCTACCAGAGGCTCGTCAATATGATGCTTAAGGAGCAACTGGGGGACACAATGGAAGTCTACATAGATGACATGGTGGTGAAATCCAAGAAAGCAGAAGATCGTGTCAGGAATCTCCAAACTTCCTTTGACATCCTTGACCAGTATAACATGAAGCTCAACCCCTCCAAATGCCACATTGGGGTGCGAGCTGGAAATTTTTTAGGATACATCGTTACCGAAAGAGGGACCGAAGCAAGTCCAGAGCAGATTAAAGCTATCTTGAATTTGAAACATCCATCGAATGTAAAAGAGGTACAAATGTTGACTTGAGGAATCGCAGCACTCAATAGGTTCATTTCGAGATCCTCGGAAAAAAGTAAGGATTTCTACGATATCCTGAGGAAAAATAAGAGATTCGAATGGACTGAGAAGCACGAAGAAGCCCTAAGATGCCTGAAAGACTACCTGTCAGCAACCCCGTTGCTGATGAAACCAGAGGATGGGGAGCCGCTATATTTATATCTTGCCATTTCTGGAAGCTCAGTCATTGCAGTCCTGGTATAAGACCATCAAGGTCAACAGCATCCTGTATATTACGTAAGTAAAACTCTGCTAGACGCAAAGTCCAGGTATTCTCAACTTGAAAAATTAAGTTTAGCTCTTATAATGGCTTCCACTAAACTACGACATCAAATATGAACCAAGGAAAGCAATCAAGTCCCAAGCCTTGGCTGACTTTGTGGCTGATTTCAGCAGCAACATAGAACCAGAAGTTGAGAAGGAAGTCCAGCAGCTTGAGAAGCTCGAAAAAGACTGGATCCTTTACACTGATGGATCCTCAAATGTTAGAGGAACAGGGTTAGGCATCCTGCTAAAATCGCCACAGGGGGACATAATACCATTATCCATTACTTGTGAGTTCCAGGCTACCAACAATGAAGCTGAATATGAAGCTTTGTTTGTTGGGTTGCAATTGGCTAGAGATATGGGCATCCGGTGCATTCAAGTATTCGTTGATTCTCTTTTATTAACTAACCACTTTAATGGCTCCTATGTAGTGAGAGGGGAGAATCTAATCAAGTATCTTGATATTGTTAAAAATTTGTCTTTGTCCACTTTTAACATCTCACAGGTGCCAAGAGAAGACAATTTAGAAGCGGACGCTTTGGCAAACCTAGCTTCATCTCTCAGGATCCTTGAAGATATCAGGATTCCCATAACGCATATCCTGACGCCGGCGATAGCTCAACAGGAAGCTCACTCTATCCATGATAATGAAGAAACAGATGTTGGGAATCCCAAGGATACCCATGAATCCTGGACCCATCTAATTATTAAATATCTTAAAAACGGGGAGATTCCAAAGGGTGAAAATCCTAGGGCTTTTCAAGCCAAGGTAATACCTTACTTTATCTTAAATAACATATTATATAGAAAATCTCTTGCATGTGTCTACTTAAGGTGCTTAGAGAAAGCAGAAGCTCTTGAAGTGCTTGAAGACATTCATGGCGGAGATTGTGGGAATCACAATGGGGGCAGAGCACTCTTCTCCAAGATTCTCATATTTGGTTACTATTAGCCTACAATAAAGAAGGACGCCATGAGCTTCTCACAAAAATGCGATGTCTGCCAAAGGCATGGCAATATTCTGCATCAAACAGCTGAGCATCTACACCCTATAGTATCCCCATGGCCATTCATGAAGTGGGGCATGGATATTGTAGGCAAGCTACCCAAGGCTCCTGGAGGAAAAGTATTTATGCTTGCAATGACAGACTATTTCTTGAAATGGATTGAAGCAGAAGCCTATGTGCAAGTGAGAGAGAACGAAGTGATATCCTTCATCAAGAGAAACATTATTACCAGATTTGGGATTCCGGCAAAAATCATATGTGACAATGGCTCCCAGTTTATCGGCAAAAGAACAACAAATTTTTGTGCTAGTTGGGGCATAATTATGATCACTTCAACACCTGTCCATCCTCAAGCTAATGGGCAGGCAGAATCCAGCAATAAGATCATCATCAACAACCTTAAGAAGAAGTTGGGCTCCAAGAAAGGAAAAGGGCTGAGGAGCTGCCTTTTTTTCTTTGGGCCGATAGGACAACACCCAAGAATACTACCGGTCAAACTCCATTCTCGTTAGTGTTTGGAGCTAAGGCCGTGATCCCCACGGAAATGGTGTTACCCATAGCCAGGATCAACCGTTAGGATCCTGAAACCAACAGCCAGACCTTGCTTCAGGATCTTGAAACAGACGAAGAGCTCAGAGATATGGCGAGAATCTGGATGGCATCCTATCAGCAGAGGGTGGCGAAATCTTATAACAGGAATACCAGGTTGAGAAGATTACCAGTAGGGGACTTAGTGTTGAGAAAAGCGTTTCAAAACACATCCAATCCAGCAGATGGGAAGTTGGCACCCAAGTGGGAAGGCCCGTATTTGGTAGACTCTGAAAGAAGGAAAATGGGCATATCGCTTGGTAAACATGGAAGGAGAACCCCTACCAAGAGCCTGGAATGCCATACATCTCAAAGCTTATTTCATGTAGGAATCCCACTGGAATCCTAGTGGAATCCCAAGGATCCTCACAGCCAAAATACTACAAGGTATGTATACTAATCCGATTTCCATATCATCCTTATTATTTTTATCACACAATACTGACTTAAGCATCAGAGTGGTGTTAGCTAAGGTAACACCCACCCCTCACCAAGTGTTGAGTGTTTTGCATATTTCGAGAATCCTAAATATTTTGGGTATATACCCAGTTAGAGGTTGGCCACCTCTCCTACGATTAAGGTATACTGAATACCTTCTAAGGTTTGAGAGGTTGACTCCTCTTCTAAGTTTGGGTAATCTCCAGTAGCGCACGACCCTCGCCAAGAGCGCAGGTTGTCCACCAGTATGCTCAAGATGGCTGGACCAGTCCATCCCAGGGGTGGCTGACAATCTTGTCATTGTAGGCTGCTTGGCGGATTCTCAAGGTTTATAACACTGACGTGTTATCTAAGGTTTTGACTTATTCGTGTCACTTACAAATGGGCTTGACCCCAGTTTTGGCTTAGTCCCAAGTTTATCGGGCTTGACCCCAGTTTTGGCTTAGTCCCAAGAACCCCGGGTTTATCCCCAGCTTATTTATAAATTTTCCATCTTGTTCCCAGAAGGATTTGCTTCGGCCGGAGGCCAAGAAGCTTATTAGATTTGTTTCAGGTTCCTGAGGAAGTTGGGACAATTCTAAGAAAAGTGTTCTCAGGATTCCTACCAGGATCCTGAATAAGATAAATGAAGAAATGGCAGTTTGAATTGAGGAGTCGACTAAGTAAAATTTGAAGGTCAGGTAACTTAAGTTTTTATTATTTTGGAACATAACTTATTCAATTGTTCGAATCTTAAACTATTTCCCAATATACAAGTCTTTTTTAAGATTCTTAATAAGTTTTATAATTGATCTTATCTACAAGATTTCAATGCAAAACACAACTTGAGAAGCCAAAAGATAATCATATTAACATACGCAAAGGGTTTTGAGTTTCCCAAGTTTCGTCCTGAAAACCTCAGGATCCCTCCGCTTGAGAAGCTCAGAGGTCAAATGTTTGTTTTTTAGGAATCCTGGTTTCGTCTTGTAAACACAAGATCCCTCCACCAGGATCCCTACCATTGTTTGTTGTTTGTTACTTGTTTCTTACAGGAACCACAAAGACATTGTATAACAAAAAACCATAAAACTAAAAAAGTGGGCTCCGACGGTTGCATTATCTTCATCGCCCACTGCCTTCCCTTCTTCCAGCAGCTTCTCCACCTCCTCCAGCTTCTTGCCCTCTCCCAGCTCCATCACATAAGCCCTTTTTATCGCCACTGGAGAATCCGTAACCGTCTTCGAGTAGCCACCATTGTTCCCATCTTTCCCTGCTCCGGCCACATCACCGTCTCCTCCTCCCAACGATTCCAAAACTATCCTACAGCCTGAGACATCCCAACCGGGTACCTGAAAACCAGCCTCTTCAGCCACACCTGCTATCTGGATCTTGCACTCCAGGACGCTCCGAGCAGCCGAGAGTTGGCCTACTTCAGCATCGGAGGCCATTTTCGCTTCTAGGGCCAAACGTTGTTCGGTGAGCTTATGCTCATAAAACATGGTCTTACCCTTGGCAGTGTTAGCTTGGGCCTGGATTTTCTCGTTTGCCTCGGCCAGCTTCTTCTCCATGTCCATGGCTTGGGTGCTCAGCTTCTCAATACCCTACACAAACAGGAATCCTGGTCAGCAGCTACAACATGTATGAAACTAACATATGCATTATTTGAGCTTCTTACCAGGTTAATCATGGTCCGCATCGAGAGTATCTTATTGCTAACCTTGAAGGGAGCAAGATCTTCGAAGGTTTCCAGGTACACGGGAACCACAGGAGTCTCAGGAGCCTTTCGTTTCTTGGAAGCCGAGGCCTTTGGTCGGCTAACAGGCGGCTTGGAGGTGGTGGGCTGCTCTAGCTGCTCCTTCTTAACCTTGAGAAGATTGTCGAGATCCTTTAGAAAGAACGAAGAGCTGGATTTGGGGGCTGCGAAGGAAAACAAACTATTGACATTCAGGATGCTCGAATAAATACACAGTTCAGGATCCTACAAAAATTTACCAGACATGGTGGGAGTGTGATCGGCGGAGTAGCTGTGTTTGCTGGCGGTTGCTTTAAGTACCATGGCTCTTTCTCTGGCAGGAATCAGGTAGAGTGCTTCGAGCTCTTGGGATCCGACTGCTTCTTGATGAGATTCTCAAACTTGGGTGCTGCAAGAAGAAAACGACAGAAAAGTTAAATGTATATTCAAAATACAGTAACAATAAAAGAAATCGATATCCTACCCTTCTCAACCCACTTCAACGGCAACTCCGTACCCCCAGGAATCGAATCTCGCTTGACGAAGAAGAAACGCTTCTTCCAGTCATGGTCATTGTGGGAAGCTCAAGGAATCAACTAAGAGGTAGAGGTGCGAGCCTTCAAAACGAACTGGCTGCAACCATGGGTTCTGAGTTGGTATGCTTCATAAATCTCAGGAATCCCAATGTCGAGATTCCTGGTTTGGTTCAACTGGTCAAGGGAATACAGCATTCTCCAAACCATAGGCATGGTTTGGGAGAAGGAGAGTCGGGTGGTCTTGAAGAATTGGGTGATGAGTTCCGGAAAGGGGAATGTCATTCCGAGCAAGAAAGGGTAATACATGAAGCAAACCCAGGTGGTTGAGATGAAAACGAACTTGGTATGAGGATCGAAAGGTCGGAAAATCGTTCCCGGCGGAAATATGCCGGAATTCTTTAAGTCGTGAATGTCGACGTCGTCGAAAGTACAGGTTTCATCCTCGCCATGGAAAACATATCCCCGATCGTGGAAGTCCTCAACTACCAGAGAGCATAGCGAAAAAGAAGATTAGGTATTTTTCTTGGCCATGGCCGAAAAATCAGAAGAAAACGGAGAAGAGGAAGAAGGACTGACCTGGAATATCGGAAAAGCTCGAAAGTTTTTGAGAAGAAGACGGTGAAAATCTTTATTTGTGATCTCCTATTTAAAGGAAAAGTGACGATTAACATCACATCGCTTGGACGCCGAGAAATCAGTCACATCCCAACCATAATTACTGTGTTAACGCCGTGAAAAAGGCATCTTTTTGAATTTTAACAGCTGTCGAGCTTATTCACATCTGTTTAAATTCAAGGGGCAACTGTGGAGGGTATATTTTCAGGATGCTCGCAAGAAGCTCACATATTTCAAGAATCCTATTACCGTCTGGGAATCTCACTCGTTCAGGTATCCTCGTTTGTTTTATACGATTAACCCTTATAATTGCCACGTGTTTATTTGACCAGGTACCGTTAAAGTCATCAACTCCCTCCGAGATTCAAGTTCCAGCTGAACGAGATCGTGGACCAAGTGGACGAAAATGGTTCTAACATTTATATTAGTTGGACGATAGGATCCCGGGAATCTCGGATAGTTTGTTATTATTGTAATCCTTATATAATCGAGGATTCGATCGATTTAGGCACACACAACTCGTTCACACTTTAGCTCTGATAGCATATAATCTCTGTAACACTAATCTCTGTAACACAACAGGCTCTTTAGGCCGGCTCCCGAGGTTTTTTTGCTAGGATTCCCAGAGGCAACTCGAAGGATCCTGGATTTTTCCCTCGTTACATCCTTGTGTTCAACTTTACATTTTGAGCATATTGATAAGCACACTACCTCACATTCTAAGTTTGGAACACGAGATTCCTTTGTGAAATTTTGACCAAAACACTACTGATGACTTTTCCCGTCTTACTTGCGTATTTTTCTTGCACAAGAAAAGTGATGTTGCAAAGATCTTTAAGGCATTCATTAAAGTCATAGAGAACAAGCTAAACCTGGAAGTCAAGTCAAACAGGAGCGACAACGGGACAAAATTCAAGAACCAAACAAATTGATAAATTATGTGCAGACAATCGAACATCAGTATAATGCACCATATACTCCACGGCAAAATGAAGTGGCAGAAAGGTGGAACAGTACATTGATTGAAGCTCCTCGCACGATACTCTGCGATTCCAAGTTTCCCACGATGTTCTGGGTAGAAGTTGTCAACACGACGTGTTATGTGCAAAACAGGGCTCTAATCGAAAACCAACATCAAAATACTCCCTATGAGTTGATCTATCATGACAAGCCCAAAATTGGGCATTTTCGTGCTTTTGGATGTCTTTGCACCGTTCTAATTAATACCGACCTACCTAAATTTGCTGCTGAATCTGATGAATGTTACTTTGTAGGTTATTATGCCAGCTCAGCTTATAGGGTCTACAACAAGTCAACAAGTAAAGTGATGGAGTCTACCAACGTAGACTGGCTTGAAAAAAAACCCTTCAAACAGAGGAGTGGGTCCTCCGTAAGCCTTTAACTACAACCAGTTATTTTTCCCATTTGGCTAGGATCTTGTTATAGCCGAGGAACTGTTTGATGATCCAATTTCAAGACCTTCAATAGTTCATTCTATCTCCAAATCGTCTCAAGTTGCTGCTACCAACACAGTTACAACACCTGTGACAAAAACAAATGAAGCTGAATTTGATCATGAATCAGACCCAGGTACAAGAGAGGTAGAAGAACAAGAAGCTGATGCAGACGCAGAAGCAGAGACTAATGAAGAACCCACACATGCAGAACTACCTCCAGAAATCCCAGTCAAGCAGTTGATGAAACAATAATTCACAAGTATCACCCTTTAGACAATATTATTGGTCCTTTAGCATCAGGGGTGTTAACAAGAAGCAAATCAGGAGTTATAAACCACTACATGTACACCTGTTTCATATTTTAAGTGGAGCCACCCAACATTACAATGGCTCTATAAGATCCTAGCTGGGTAGAAGCTATGCATGAGGAATTGAACCAATTCTCGAAGCTTCGGGTATGGAGGTTAGTGGAGAAACCAGCCAACAAGAAAGTCATCACAACTCGGTGGCTATACAAGAACAAGAAAGAAAACAATGGTGTCATTGTCAGAAACAGCGAGGCTGGTAGTACAAGGGCACAAGAAGATAACATGCATTGATTATGATGAAGTGTATGCACCAATGGCACGTCTGGAAGCAATCAGAGTATTCCTTGCATACGCCTCTTACATGAATTTCACTGTCTATCAACTAGACGTGAAAACTGCATTCCTTTACGTAGAGATGGATGAAGAGGTTTATGCCAGTCAGCCTCCTAGATTCATTGATGAAGAACATCCTTATCACGTGTACAAGATAGATAGAGCCCTTTACGAACTGCATCAGGCCCTGAGGTCCTGGTACAAAACTTTGACTGATCACCTGCCAGCTCATGGATACACAAGGGGAATAGTGGATCAAACACAGTTCCAAAAGGAGATTGATAATGACATAATTATGGTGCAAGTGTATGTGGACGACAACATATTGGGGTCCACAAATGAGGATGTATGTAAAGAGTTTGAAAAGGTGATGAGGACAAAGTTTGAGATGAGCCAGATGGGAGAAATGGAGTTTTTCTTAGCACTCCAAGTGAAGCAAAGTGAAGATGGAATCTTGGTGCAACAAGCTAAGTATGTGACAGAGATTCTAGAGAAGTACAAGATGGCAGACTCAAAGTCTGTTGCTACTCCCATGGCAACTAGGCCAATTCTCACTAAAGATCCAGATGGTCAACCGGTTAGCGAACACATGTAACGTTCAATGATTGGGTCACTGATGTACCTGACGGCCAGCAAACCAGACATCATGTTTGTAGTTTGCCAATGTGCACGATATCAGGCTAACCCTAAACTTTCATATTTAACTGCTTTAAAAATAATCTTTAATTACTTGAAGGGAAGGCCTAGGCTTGGTCTGTGGTACCCTAAAGATTCTGGATTTAATTTATATGCCTTTACTGAGAGTGATTATGGAGGTTGTGAGCTTGACAGGAAATCTACATCTGCCGGAGCATAGTACTTGGGAGACAGATTGGTGTCTTGGCAGAGCAAGAAGCAGCACACGGTATCAAAATCCACGGCTGAAGCAGAATACGTAGATGCATCTGCATGTTGCTCTTAGGTGGTATGGCTACAACACCAATTGGGAGACTACGGTTTAAATTTCTTTGACACTCCCATTTATTATGGTAATGATGATGCATTGCAAATTGTTAAAAACCCTGTGCCGCACTAAAAAACTAAGCACATTGATATCAAAGTGCATTTCATTCGGGATTGCTTTGATTGTAAGCTTATTCACTTCGAGCGGATGCAATCGGACGACAATGTTGCAGATATGTTTATCAAACCCCTCAATCGTGCCAACTTTGAAATGTGTGTCAAAGGCCTCAGAATGATAGCCTTTGATAAGTAATCTGACAACTATTATTAGTAAATTAAAAAAAAACAAGAATAAAAAAACTAGAAAACTAAAAAAATTAGAAAAATATTGTGTTCGCCTGTGTTTAAAAAAATCTAAAAGCAAGGGGAAGGAATAAAATAAACATCATACATGTTTCCCTTGATGTGTATGCTTTTAAAAAAAATTAAGTATTTTTCCGGTTTTGTTTGACCAGGTTGGGAAGTGATATAAAGTTACCAGGATTGTGTTGACTGACACGCGTAAGGTGGATGTGAAAAGCAATGATTCACGGTTGATATTCTTGGTAGGCTCTACTGCCAATCAATCAAAAGGTATGATTTGTCACAGCACTTAAACATAAAGTATGATGCTTGATAGGGAACACACACTTAGGTTAGTACAATCTCTATTTAACTGTGTACTAGGGGTCCTGATACACACGCTCAATTATGAGTTCTTTCATGTCATGCTCAAAAATCCCATCCCATCTTCTTTGCATGAGCAATGACATGGGAATGTCGTACGTCAGTCAGGCCTCCTTTGTTCTGCGATGACAGAAACCTGGAGCCTCCCTGATCCATGTACCTCTAAGATCACATTGTGCAGTATTTGTAAACCTAAAAGATGCCTATGTGCATAATTAAAAGAGACCCTCAAGAGTCCAAAACCCTCAGCCTTGTCACTGATGAGAGCATTACTAAAAATGTTTTAAAAAATTCAGTTGACTTGTATATTATCCCTAAATTTTCTCTCATTCAAGTCTGGAGCATGATGCTAGGCTTAAGGAAAGGTGTCATGAAAGTATGTGGTAGGGAAAACAGGTACACTAGATAGAATGTACAAATTATACCTAGGAATTATGTGTGTGACCTAGATAGATGTTCATAAATAATAAACCTTAAAGATAATTTAAGTGACAAACTGGGTAAGCGAAAGTAGCAAGAGTTTAATTTGGATAAAAATACCGCCAATCACCTGAACATGTGAAGTAGAGGAAGCTGAAAAGGGTTCCTTAGTCACAGAATGTCTGATATGATCCCTAATATACCTTCTCATTCAAAACTCAGTCTGTAAAGTGGTATATATTTTTAGGATTTTATTTTTATATTTTTTTGTCTTATTTTTTTTATTTTAGTTTCTTTTAATTTTATTCCATGTGCATTTATATTAAAAAAGTTGTCAGAATAAACTCTCGGGCTCGTGTTCAGAGGAAATTTAAAAAAAAAAAGGGTTCAAGCGGTTAAATCTAGAGAACTTGTGAAAAATACCACTAAGTCATTTATAATCAATTTCAATAATGTATTTGGTGGTGTTTTTGTCATGTTCAGAAATAGAGAGGGGTAAGTTGTAAAATTTTTAAATCTCTCTCTCTCCCTCTAGTAACTGATCGGTTACCCTTTGGTTACTCCACAAGCCAAAACCCAAAATCCCTATACTCTCTTCTCCCTCCTCCCCACCGAAATCCTAGCTTCACCTCCACCACCACCGATTCCCACACCTGTCCACCACCACTCACTTGCCATCATCAGCTGAGTTCACCACCACCATCCCCGTCGTTTTCATTCATCAGAATCACATCCACCATAACCGTCGCCGCAGCTTGCCATTCTCCATTTGCAGCCGCCGATTGCACCATCTGAACACTCCATTGCGGTCGGAATCCACCCCCTACTCGTTCTTACTGTGGCCCATCGATTGAAGCGATCCGCAAGACCCTCTGAGTCCGATGTTGGGTATGTGTAAATTACGGCTTGTTTTCTTTGTCTCTGGTGCGATTACATGTTTGTAGGTGGTTACAAGTTGAAACCGAGTGGAGAAAGACTCCAAATTGGGTTTTTAATCGAGTTGCAGGTCTCACGATGGAGAAGACAATCTTTTCGATTGGTCATTGGACTTTTCGATTGGTCATTGGACTTTTCGATTAAGGCTTCTCGGTAACATGAAGCTCTTCGATCGGATAATGAACTTTTCGATCGCCTAAAAGGTTGTTCGATCAGGCTTCTCGCAAACGAGAAGCTTTTCGATCGGCACTTGGGCTTTTCGATCCGCTTCCGGGTAACAAGTTGGTTTTCGATCAGAGGGAGGCTTTTTGCCCGATTTTCTAAATTTTTCAAAAACATTGGAAATTCTAAGTGTTTGCAATTGTGATTTGATTTATCTAATGTGTGTTGTGCTTGTCTATGTTGATGTGTTTGTGATTTCAGGGACTTAGAATTCTTAAAGGATCATAACCTTTTGGCATACTTGCTTGATCCACCTGCTGATTACATAGAGAAATACAAGTCACAGATCGAGGGATTGAAGAAAAGCTGTCTGAGCTATGCATTGAGAGTGAATCTAGTTATCTATAAGAAGATGCAGAGAGAGTTCCTGGAAGACTGCTACAATTTCAACAAATGGAATTCAGATTCATGCAATGATTCAGAATACAAGAGTGGTGCTGACAGAAGAAAATTTTAGACAAGCATTAAGACTGAATGATATGTCAAAGGATTCAATCTTGGTCGACAAAGAAGTGGTGACTCAATGTTTGAGAGAGATGGGATATAACGGGCAATCTCCGCCTACAATGAAGACACTTATTCCACCCTACTGGAGAATGTTAGCCCATTATTTGCAGAGGTGTGTAATAGCTAAGAAGAGTTCTACTGATCAGCTGAACCAGACTCACACTCTTGCCATGATGGCTCTTGTCAAGGGTTTGAGATACAATTGGTCAAAGATGATATTTGAGGATATTAAAGTTGTGGTGAACCGAGACAATAAGTTTGCAGTTGTTCCTAGATTCATTCAACTTGCTTTGGACACTTGATTTCTAAATCTGAGAAAATCAAGTGATGCTCATGATTCTAAGCCTATGGGAATAAATGTTTTCCATATGATTAATCCAAAGAAGAAGTTATCAGACAAAGTACCTTATGGAAACAAGTTTGGGGCATTTGCTGAATTACCAAGAGTTGAGGTCCCACCTCAAATAAATGCTGATGATGACTGGGCAGATGAGATTGAGATGTCTGAAGATATTGAGATAGGTGCTTTATATTTTGATGATGAAAACGAGGACATCAATTATGAAGACCTTTTTGATGATATAGAAGAAGAAGAGACTGAGGTTGTTGAAGAGCAATTGACAAGAAAACGGAAAGCTACAGAGGTTCCTCCCCTCAGTGCTTCTATTAATGAAGAAACAACAACTTAGGTTTAGGTTGCAGTTCAACACCTAACTAAAGCCCTTAATGACCCAAGAAGAAGGAGACTAGACCCATGAGTACCTCACTCCACCAGCTCAGGAGCAGGTCAATCCTCATCCTCTTCTAAACCAATAAGAGAGGACAAAGGAAAAGCAGTTGAAACAGCCAAATTTATGCTTGAAAGAGAGCTCAGATCTAAAATAGCTATACTGCAGTCATAAAATTAAGCCTAGAGAAATGTAATAGCTCAAATGCTTGACATTCAGGATGTTCACAATAGAGCTGCAGAACCAGAAGAAGATCAACCGGGAATTCTCTAATCAGATTAGAGAATTATACAAGTTGGTGAGATAGTTGAGTTCAAGAGGAAAAGGTAGCTCAAATAAATCAAAACTAAGGAAAGATGATAGTTTAGATCCATGAAATCAAGGTGGAAGTTTTGGAGAAAGTGGTTCTACACAAGACCCAGTGTTTGATTTTGAGACTGATATTCGTGATGTACCTGAGTCAGGCCCAGTATTGCTTGATAACACTGAAGATGAGAATGATCCAAGAGACAAGGATTAAATGACTGTACCTACGACAGAGTATGATGGTGGATGGGAAGCCAAGAGCTATGCACAACCCCATGAGAGGTACTTAATTCAACTTGGTGATCATTTTCATGATAAGAGAGGGATCACATGGGAACCAAAATCCTGGATTTTGATTAGGAAAAGCACATGTTTGTGGTTAGAAGAAGAGGACATTGTCCATTGGAGTACTATAAATATTGGACACAATTCTATTCTTAGACAACGGTTGATTCAATCAATCTCTATTATGCTCCGTTCTTCAACCCATCAAAGAATGAATATGCAGATCACTTTTATAAGAAACTGAGGACGACTGGGTTGAGCAAGTTCAAGAATTATATTGAGTTTCCTCATAAGGAATCCTTTGTAAAGAAATACAGAGGTCTGTATTTGAAGGGATCAAGAAAGATATTTGAGAATGTGCTTTATCCACCAACTGAGAAGGCAAAGACAATACCACTCCCACCTAAGCATCCTGAGGATTGCTTATTTGATTTTGTTTCATGGGCTTATAGTGAGTACATAGGTGAAGAAAAGATTGTTTGCAAGTCTTAGACAATCAATGTGATGGAGGTACATGATTTGCTGAGGTTTCATGAGAAAGACATCCTGGTGCTAGACAGGAACCAAATTGAATGCACTCCAGAAAATGAGCAGTAGGCAAAGGTTTATACAAGAGGTGTTGAGAGGATTGTGAAAGAGAAGTTGTGGTATAGTCCTACATCAGTGTAGGTTTCAAGAAAATTCAGAATGCAGAAGACCGACTAATGCTAAAGCCTAGGGAAAGATTATAAAGACCTAGCTTTTAATACTTTTGCATTAGTTTATTTTGTCTAGTATTTGGGTTTATTTTGATGTAATTGGGCTACAAAACACTTGTTAATGGGCTAGTTTGTAGTGGGTCTAGTGGGTTTAAAGGGGCCGGTCGGTATTGATTAGTGATAGGGCCGAATTTTATTGTGTTTAGGGTTAGGAGAATGACTTGTTTATCAAGCATATGATCTCCTATAAATAGAACCTTAATATGTCTAGAATAGATGGTCGATCCGGTTGGTAAGGGTTGGGCCGTAAGCCTTTGTGTTTAAGCTATTGGTGTTTGCTGCAATCAAGATCAATTATTCAAGTTCTTAATCATTTAATCGGTTTGTGTTTGTATTTTATTTGCATTCAATCGTTATTCAATTCTTAGTGTTTTACCTTTTGTTCTTGAATCACTAATAACATCGAACACCGCATGGTTTTATTTGGATTAGATATCGCGTGAGGGTTAGATCGATCCTTACAATTCTGCTCCGTTCGGCATCTCTCGAGCGAGATACCATGGATGGGTAAAACCGTTAGTATTTGAAATCAAGGTTCATGTGAGATCATATAACCACAACGGTAAACCAATTGTAATATTTAAGTATGTCATAAACTGTTTTACAATTTACTTTTAGAGTCATAAACTTTTCAACCTCACCAACTTTATGTTGACCTTTTACACTCATGATTTCTCAGGTATTTGAGCACACGACGAAGACATGCAAATGGTGATTCACGATAACTATCGGACCTGCAAATTACAGAGTCATAGTCCCTACCTATCTCGAATAACTACTTTATATTTATAATATTAAATTATGACTTTTATTTCAAATGTAAGACTTTATCATATCACCACTCTTTCCGCTGCAAATTTTTTTTTTTTTTGGGTAAAGGGTTACCTCGGTGATTTTGTATATATACCACAACAAAAAACAAGTAACAAGGAAAGCCCTTGCTAGTTCATACTTGGGACATGCCCCAGAGTATGCAAACCAAAGAAAAAACACCGCCAATATTCCAATCCTGAAGGATGCACCAAACTTTGTATGTCTTCTTCAGTTTGAGGCCCAAAAGTCTACCGCGAAACGTATCACTAATAATGGTAGAAAGAGAATCCGGAGGTCTAGCATGATTCTGGAAAGTATGATTGTTTCTTTCCGGCCAAATGAAGTAGGCAGTAACACGCACAACAAGTTTAGCCACAATAGTCTCCAACGAAGCGGCCGACACCCCATCAAGAAAATCGGTGATTTCCGCCCACCTAAGGACCATGAAGACTAATGCACGTCTTCTCCCTGACTTTAATCCAAACCTGTGTCGAGTAAGGGCATTCAAAAAACAGGTGTGTGTGGGAGTCGTGGTTTTTATAGCAAAGCATACAACACATCATATTCATATTTTTCCTTCGAGTAGAATCCCAGGCTAGGATTTTATTTTGAGTAAGAAGCCTCATACGCATGATCAACCAAACCAAAAACGAATGGCGGGGAATACACTGAGCAAACCAAACAGACTTCGCCCAAGGAACCACCGGAGCATGAATCCTGATCGAATCCCAAACTAGGAAAGAAGCAAAGTCAGCCCTATTATTACCCACTTTCCACATGAGCCTATCCTTAACACCGACTTTGAGGGTAGTCTGTGAGACCTCATTAAGAACCGGAAAGAGATCATTCCACGCGGAAGGTCAGGTACCACCATTCTGATTGAAAAAGTCAGCCACCTTATAATGTATGGTGACTCCTGCATTGTGGAAAACATGGTGAGAAATAAATTGGCATAAAGTCCCAGATTCGGACCACTTATCAAACCAAAGTGAAGTATTCCTCCCGTCGCCAATATCAAACCAATTTTGTTGCCGAATAGAATGCCGAACAGAGCACAACTTCCTCTAACTCCAGCAACAATCTATAGGACACGGGCATTCCCAAAAGGCCCTATTCTTAATGCGATAAGAATAAATCCAGGCAAACCAAACAGAATCCCGTTTGGTAAGGATGCTCCAAATATGAGAGGTCATGAGAGCCTTATTAACATCCGCAATTCGCCGAATACCCAAGCCCCCCTCAACCTTAGGAGGAGAGCACCGATTGAATAAGCTGAAGTCTGCCCACAAACGAGATGAGCACCGATTGAATAAGCTGAAGTCTGCCCACAAACGAAAGAAACTTGTACCTCCAACAAGAAATCCGGTTGTCTAAGATCTCCACAAGAGGGGCACAGTCACGAGCACACAACCTAGTGGAGATTAGAGGAACACCCAAATAACGAACGGGAAGGGTACTGATGAGGATGGATCAACATCAGATGCACTTGGACTTGAAAGTGCACATGAAGGATCAGCAGATGCTAAGCCCATATGGAAGTGCAAGTTATACAACTCCGAGAATGCAAGTGCAAGTGTCAAGAGACAGTTACAACTAAGAGACTATAAATAGGCATTTATAGGCTCATAATAAAGGATCCCAGATTTTACACCTTTAACTAGGTGTTTTTACTTAGATCTCCTATAATAATCCCTTTCATTTGTAACCTTGATTCAATGGATGAAATATAACATGATCTCGCTCTTTCCTCTCCAATTCTCTTAATCTCTCTCTAATCATTGAAGGATCGAATCTTACCTCTACAACGGGATTTTATTCTTCATCAATTGGCGCCATCCGGTAGTTGACACGAACTTTGCTTTTCCTTTGGAGATTTAAGACGATTTTGGGGATGAATGAAGCTATGGTGTCTATGAAGAATATATTTGTTGAATTAACTTGGTTCAAGCTCTTATGGTGATTTCTGGAAGGTAAGTTTCGGATCTATAATAATGAAGCTTCTTTCAGGTATGAAGTCTTATGTTTAATCAAAATTTCTTCATCTTATTTTTTGAAGGGGTAGGCTATTCGTACCCCCTTCCCTTACTTGTTGTACGCCCTCCCTGAAAAATTAAAACTTATCATATTTAACCCTCATAAATATATGTACTTTAAAAATGTTTTTTTCTAAAAAAAATATAATAAAGACTTCATTGAAAAATATTAAAAATAATACTTTTCTTTGACAAGGAATTTAAAACTTCTTTCTGGAAAAAATATTAAAAACAATTTTCGATCAAAAAAGAACATGGTAGTTTAGAAAAAAAGTAGATAAAAAATAACAACAAATATAAAACATAAGAAGTTAAAAACTATTTTCGATAATAAAAACTAATATTTTAGTTTAAAAATACCAAAAATAACAACAAATATAAAAAACCACGTTTACTAATAAATTAAAATATATATTTCTTTTTTACAAATATAAAAAAATTTGTGTAAAAGTAATCACGTTTAAAAACTATAGATAAAATTGTTATTTATAATATGAAAAAAGTATCCTTAAAAATAGTCATTTGACTTGTTTAAACACAATATAAAGGGAGTTCGATTTGTTTTTAGGTGGAGGTTATTAGGTTTTTTTTCTTATGGAATTAAGATTTTTTTATGACGTATATGTAAACTACTAATAAAAAATTTTAATTTAAGAAAATGGATATTTTTCATACACAAAAGTTTATTTTATTTGAAAAAAAAAACAAAAAGGTTTGAATTGTATAAATCTAAAAGTTGAGGGAGGGGGTGCAACAAGTAAAAAAGATGGAAGAGGGGGGTACGAATAGCAACACCCTTCTCTGAATCTAGTTTTTGGATGAAGAACTTCTGCTAGAATTCGATTGAACTTCTTAAAACTTTAAAGTATCATTTTAAAACACATATTTAATTCAAATATGTGTTTAGTTAATCATGATTATCATCTTCATTTTTTGTTAAAAAAAAAGAGATATATATCTGTGTGTATTCATATGTAATACATAGCATATGAATGTATATAGACGGAATGAGCTTCAAATCACAATAAATTTTTGAATTCTTAACGAAATTCAAAACCGAAACCGCTATTATGATCGAAATTCGATTTCGATTAGAACTAGATCCATATTGATAGGGTTTCGGGTATAAATGAAGATCGAGATGACGTACGGTAACGATGAACAAACGCTTGATGAATTGTGAATTTGATTTTCACGAAAACTCAACCAAAATTGATTCTGAAAGTTGCTATGATATCGTTATTGGAATTCGAGTGTAATCAAACCAGATTTGAAAAGGATCATACAGGATTTAAGTTTCTGCCATTGATGACCTTGGATGAAGAACATCACCTGTGAATTTTCGATTTTGATGAGAGCACCGTTAAAAAATTGATTGCAAACCGAAAATAGATTCATGTGGATGTATTAAAGCTTCTGGAATCAAATATTAACACAAATACATCCGAATTGATGCTCGAATTCTGGACCAAGTAAGAACAGTTTGACTTGATTTAAAGTCAAACTTGTTGGCATTGAGTAGTACTTTGATGGAAGTTGTTCGAAATTGAAAACCGGTTCGAACAAGATTCATTTTGATGCGTTTTCGTGATGACTTGAGGAAGGATTTTAGAATGACGAGCATGCAATGACGATGAAGATGATGAACTCAGAGATCAAGCAAAGTTTAGATTCAACGGAATTTGAAATTGAAAATAGATCAGAAGTAGATTCATATCTTTGTGGTTTCATGATGATAAAAATTCAAAGCTGATGAATGCGAGCCTTGAAGATCACCAATTTGCAAGTTGCAAGAAGACTTGGGATTCAAGACCAGAAGAATACTCAATACTTACCAAGACCCCAAGTGATATCCTCGCTACCAAAAATGTGCAATTTACAAAGCCTCAAACGCCACGTTTAGCAACAAGCCTTGACACGAACAAATATTGTGACTACTACAAAGATAGGGGTCATGACACAGATGATTGCAGACACTTGCGAAGTGAAATCAGGCAAATTGTCTCGCCTAGTGAAGAACATCAAAGAAGGCCGTCCACCAGCCAATCTAAAGAATGTTATCGGCATGATAAAAAGGGGTTCTAATACCTGGTATCGAAGTACGAAAGTAAAGGTAGAAGAAGAACTATGAAAAAGGCAAGAAATAACCTTCCCATACTTAACCAAAAAAGAATCAAGAGAAGACCATGTGGTTGTAACCATTGGCATATGCATTTTCTTCACATGTGAAAAGAGTGTGAGCACTTGCATGTGTACATGCATCTGTTGAAGTTCCAAATAGACAAAGTATGTGTACAAACAAAGTACACATGCATTCGTCTCGCAAGTGATAAAGCAAACATACTTAGACACCAAAAGTACACCCAAAATTATGTACGAGTCTTGTTTCAGAAAAATGGGATCGGAAGTGCAACAACGACTAAAGCCTCACATTCCCACATTTATAGGCTTCTCCGGTGAAAAAGTACATCCGATTGGAGAAATCATCCTCCCGGTGATCCTTGGAGACGACAAATTCTTCCGAGAAGAAATGATGACATTTATCATAATTGCGACTCCGTCTCCTCATAATATAATCATTGGAAGACCGGGACTTAAGGTTCTAGGTACCATCATCTCAACCGCACATGGTCTGATCCAATTTCCAACTCCCAAGGGAAATCACAACTGTCAAGACGGGTGTGGATACATAAATTGCGTTAGTTAATAGACCAACATCACCGAAATAAGCAATCATATGCATCTCTAATATGCAAATGCAAATAACAGCAGTATCAAGATAAAATCTTACAAAAGATTGTTTAACCAAAAAAGCCCTCAGAAGAGGCATACACATGCACTTCCTAGCAGAAAAATTATAGCAAAGCCTAAAGAAGATCTCCATTCAGCATTGCATGTGGAACAAAGACTACGATTCTGTAGAAGCAAATTTTGGAAGTTATACACTTATGATGCTACGAGGAAAATTTGATAAAATACAAACGTTTTTGCTAAAAGTCACAAAGCAATAAACACCATTGTAGTTACAACAATTACAGAAAATGTCATGCGCTTGGTGGATGATGTATTGAAAAATGTGAACTTTAGCATATGTCAGGAAGACCGCATGTGCAAGCATTTGCACATGCGGGGACAACAAAACAAAACCCTCCTAAAAAAGCACATGCCAATCGAATTTTTACTTCAGTAGTACATTTATAAGCCAATGGATAACTTGAGCAAGCTATCCAAAGCTTGGTGCATTTCCGCAAGTGCTACATATGAATTCCAAGTGAAGATTGCAAAGAAAGATAGAAAATGTAACTTTTTGTTCTTGTCTTTATTCTCATGTTCTATAATAAGTTCTATGAAGAATAAGTATTTGTTTCCTTTGTCCATCAAGATCAATGCAAGTGTTTATTTCCTCTTCCCATGAAAATCGAATGCAAATGTTTGTTTGAATAAGTTGTGTACATGTGTACATATGCACATGCAACGAAAAACGATAAGACTCCTTTTCTAAGGGAGCATGTACGCCGAACAAATGAAAGTTTCCTTTCTAAAGGAATTCACATGCGAAACATTTTGCTTCCTACAGCATGGTTCATGAGTCACTAGCGGGTGCATCGAAAAAGGATCACATGCCGATTCCTTGATGCAGTATCGATGTTATTTCCTTATTTGTAAGGAGTAACCCAAGATAAATAAACAAGTTTATCTTGTCCCCAACTGTCTCATTGATGATTAAAGAGTACATGTTGGGAAGAGGTGATCAGGCCGGACACCTTGTTAACACAATGGTTGTTAACAGAAGCCCAAAAGAGAGATAGCCAAACTTAAGTGGGGAAGGCATGTTGTAACGAACCCCAACTTAAGCTCTATGAGGGTCGCAAGTGCTACTGAATAACTGATGTTATGAAGTGGTCTTGCGAGTTAATCATTCAAGAAATTATTCAACTAAGCCTTACCGAAGACTGTAAGGACTTTTTATATCACAAGGAAAAGATTTGAATTCAAAATAAAATAACTTGACTCTTAAAGTGATATTGACATCGTGTAGTTAAAACCCTTTGAAGGTGGACGCATCTGATAGGGGTGAAACGCATGTGTCAGCTTTCTTTAAAGTTTTGTTCATTTTATTAAGGATCTTGTCAAAAGTATTTGTGAAGGAGAACTCATGAAGTTTCTCTGAAATTCTAAAAAATATTTGCAAGAGTTAAGAAAAGATCAATGTCAATAGCAACAGCATAAAAAGACCTGCATGGCAAAGGTAGTGTACAACCGCTTCGCAGCTGCAAGTGTAAAAAAAGTGCACTTCGACTGCAAGTGATATACCTTGGGCATATCAATATGACTCATCTTATGTGAACCATGAGAAAAATAATATCAAAACATGTCAAGGAAAGAAGAAATTCAAACAAACATCCATAAGCATACATAAGCATTCATATATTCAAGGTTGCAACATATGCAGTTCCAACAAAGTCAAAGTTAATGTATCATCAACCATAAACAAAAGTAAATTGTTTAATGCCACATCATAAGTGGACTTTGGAGAAAGACTGTCAATAATTGTTTCATAAGGCTTCAAAGAGATTACTTACCAGATTGATTGGGGATATCTCCTTTTGAAGCTGAAAGAGCATCTTGTTTTGGTGAAGGAGTTGATGCCTTAAGAAGCGAAACTGGCTTCAGCATTTCCTTCATCGCTTCTGTGTAAAAAAGGCTCAACTTAGCAACTGGCATCCTTATCAATTTCTTTGAAAGCGGTAAAGTTGGCTTCTCCTTTAATCGCATGTGCTAAACCACATTTGATGCCTTCATTATAACTGACAGCATTTGCGGCTGAATTCACTTTTAAGGCCACGGGGATCACTTCCGAATGAACTCTCTTGGCAACCATACTCAGGCATTCCTCTATCAGCCATTTGCTCATTTCATCCAACATCGCATTCCTGTTCATCAACGTTGCATTCTCAGTTTACATTCCCTAGCCCGATAATAATTTGTAAAATGATATCGTACTAACACTTCTGTTTTTACAAATGCACAGTTGGAAGTGTAGTTGCCCCTTCTGGTAAGTAAATTTCATTGGTTGATGTCGTGAGGATCTGTGTAACAATGCCAAAAAAGGTTTGAGTTGTATTATTTATTTTATATGTATGCCTCTAACCATACTCAGGCGATGAGTTAGAGTCAGTAATAAACAAGCCCTCGTTAGAGGCATACATTTCACTTCTGAAGTGTAGGAAGTGAACAACGAAATTCAAGAGAGATGGTTCTGAAGAAAAAGCCCTCCTTGGAGGCATGAATTACCACTTCCGTTCATGCAAACACCGGAAATGTCAAGAAAGATCTATCTATGCATTGAATCACATTGGCACCATCAGTAGTGCCACCAGTCACCACTTCCACTTCTGGCTCTTCACCCACACTTCCGACAACAGTATCTTGTTGATTATGAGTCTCCACTTGTGACCCCCTTTATCATTAGCAGCTCCTCCTGGGCGATAATCCAAAAAGGACGAGGCAGTTTGCCGAAGAAACGGCGTTGCCCCTTCCTCCATAAGCTCGGCTCCAAGATCCAAATCTGTGTAGCTCTTCAATTGCATTTCCTCAAACAAGAGTGAACCAAGCCCTATTCATCCTACACAGTAACAGAATACCATCAAGAGGTTCTCGAATGGGACCCGCACAATCCACCAATCGGTCAAAATACTCTACCTGGTGCCCACTTTTCTCCGGAGTTGAGTCATGAACAACATCTTTAATGTCTCTCCATTTCATCCCAAGAAGCGCGCATACGTACTTCCGAAATATGAATGTAAATATCGGAAGTGTTAAATATCAAGAAAGATCTCAAAATAAGAAGCATATCAGCACACTTCCGAATAGTGCAAATGAGGAATGGAAGTTGTCAGTAAAATTAAGAAGAATATTATCTGCGAATAAAAGACCTAGTAAAGGCGGGAAAAATTTTTGTGATGAGAAGACCTTTTTGCTGTCGCAATGACTCTTGGACCTACACTTACAAATGCAATTTTGCAAAGCCGACAAAACTCGTCGCATATGCATCAAATTATCCGACGCGCATGATTCTAGTCGCACTTGCAGACGCGACCCAACCTAAATCGCCAAAACTCGTCGCACATGCATTCTTCTCTCCAATGCACATGATCTAGTCCTTAGGCGTTTTTCTCCAAAATAGCATAAGGACTGGGGGACTTGATGACCGGTTCTTCAAAGTCATTGAGGACTGATAACCTACCTATTAGATAATTTTGAAGAATTTTTTCTTCGAATTGAAGCACGATGCGTCTTGCACTCTTTTTCCCTTGGTCCTAGTTTTTTTCCCAAGGGGTTTATCCGAACAAAGTTTTTAATGAGTTAACAAATCAAAAATGCATGTGGATCTAAAAGGTTGGCTAACAAACCTTCATGGCAGCCGGAAATGTGACACATCCTTGATTTCTAGTCCATTATCATTGTGTAAATAATTAATGGACTAGGAGGACTTGATGAGGATGGATCAACATCAGATGCACTTGGACTCAAAAGTGCACATGAAGGATCAGCAGATGCTAAGCCCATACGGAAGTGCAAGTGATACAACTTCGAGAACGCAAGCGCAAGTGTCAAGAGACAGTTACAACTAAGAGACTATAAATAGGCATTTATAGGCTCATAATAAAGGATCCCAGATTTTAAACCTTTAACTAGGTGTTTTTACTTAGATCTCTTGTATTAATCCCTTTCATTTGTAACCTTGATTTAATGGATGAAATATAACATGATCTCGCTCTTTCCTCTCCAATTCTCTTAATCTCTCTCTCATCATTGAAGGATCGAATCTTACTTCTATGGCGGGATTTTATTCTTCATCAGGTACCATCCACCATCAGATGACATTAAGAATACCAGTTTTGATATGATCAGAGACATTGCATAAATAGGCCGTGCTCTTTGGGGGAATGGGGACCAAGCCAAACATTCTAGAAAAATTAGCAAAGGACTGAGTTATGCACGAAGCAGAGGCAATATCACCTCTGGAAAAGATGAAAAGATCACCAGCAAAGCACAGATTAATAATATGTTGTTTCTCACACTTGTAATGAAATCTGAAAGAAGAGTCAGCACACGCAGTGATGAACCACAAAACCCCACCGCTTGTAGATTTGATTTAATGATCCAACATGGAATTGAGATAACAAATAGAAAAGTATTGGAATGAATGGAATTTCAATGATTAAGGAAATACACATAGTTAAAGGTGAAATCCTAGATCTGAAAGTTGTTTATACAAATTATGAAATGCCCTATTTATACTCATTCTTCAGAATCGCATCTTTCATAAGTTGAGGAGATGCACTTGCGTCTTGAACATTCGCAACTGTATCATTCTCTGCCTTGCCTTCATATGCGATATTAGTCTCTTGGAAGTGTTATTCTACAGGCACTTGCATGTCCACTCTTGACCTATCCTCATCAAGTCCCCCAAGTCCATTGATTATTCAAGCAATAATGATGGACTAAAAGGTTAAAGACATGTTGTACTTCCATTTTGCCAATCATCTTCCCATTTGCACATGCATTTTTGATTTGTTTCCTCATTAAAAACCTTGTCCGGAAAAACCCTGTGGGAAAAAACCAAGACCAAGGGAAAAAGAGTACAACACGCATCATGCTTTAATTTGGAGAAAATATTCTTCAAAATCCCATATTGTGTCACCAGCCTTTCATGGTTTTGACAGAGTGATCATCAAGTCCCCCTAGTCCATACATTATTTTGGAGAAAAATGGCTAAGGAGTAGACTATGCTTTCTTGAAAGAAATGTCGTATGTGTAACTAACTTCTGCCAATTTTATGTTGGATCGCATATGTAAGTGTCTTTAGAGAATATGCATCGGGGAACCCTGACGCTTATGCGACAAGTTTCGGTTGCTTGTAATGAATCGCATCTGTAAGTGTAGTAAATAACTACCTTGTCAGACGGATATTCGGCGTGACAGTACTTGAGTACTTACAGGAGACACGTGTCGATCCAGAGTTATTTGACAGGACAGTTTTCAGTTTTTCTTTTGGATTTTTAAATTCAAATTTAAACTGTCTATAGAATCCTTTTTAAAAACGTATTCACTTTCATAAATTCCCCCTTTCTTCTTCATTTTACTCTTTCACTTTTTCTCTGCCATCACTCTCTCTTTCTTCAAACCCTAAGCATTTCTTCGCGAGATTTTTCAGCACAAGGTTAGTCGTTTCACATCTTCTTACTTTTTGTTTTCGAATTTTTACAATGGCATCTCCCTTTGTTAAAGTAGGGGATGAATCAAGTAAGCATAATATGCACATTTTGTTTTCAACTCTTTCTCCCAAGGATTTAGATGATTTGGTCGCGAAATATCACGTCCCTCTTTCTCTGAAGCCTTCGCTTCCACCTCCCAATAAACCAATTTTTCCATTTGTCAAATGCAAAATTGGGATTTATGCGGAAATGTTCCGATTTGGGAACTATCGTTTACCCTTCACCAAGTTTCTTATTAAAGCCCTGATGTTCTTCGAGGTACATATCTCACAGATGCACCCACAAGGTCTATCGTTTACCAGTAGAGCTGTAGGCATTTCCCCTAGTGTCACATTGTTTAGGGCCTTTTATAGGATCACAATGGCAGGGAATTGGTATACGTTTGAACGAAGAAGAGGAGTATCTACGATTAGCACCCATCTTCCTCAAAATCCGCGATCCCGGAAATCTCAATTCTTTTATATAGATGATAGGTGTGTGCCCTTGGAGATGGAATGGAGAGTTGTGGATGATGTTGTTCATGATTCGATCCCAGAAACGGGTGATTATAAAAAGGAATTTTTTGATAAATTGGTTAAATACGCTAGCCCTATCCGCGAATTATCGGAAACAGTGTTGCTCTTTTGTAGAATCAGTAGGGCCTGGTTTACACCCGATTTATGGCCCATTTTAAGAAATAAAGGGAAGGGTAAGAATCCCCCCCCCCCCTTTCATCATTTTGCTGATCAATCTAAAATTCCAAATGTTTACTGACTTCTTTGCTTGATTTGCAGAGATGGATCTGTTTGAAGCAATGCAATTGAAAAGTTATGTAGATGTTGATCTCGATGCAGAAGTTATGGAAGAAGGAGCCATTCCATTCCTTCGGCAAACAACTTCTTCCTTTTTTGATTATCGCCCTGAGGAGAAACCTGAAGATCAAGGTACTACGCAGGAATCAGCCCGTGCGAACATGAAATGAACCAAGTGGTGGTAGTGGTAATACCATAGGAAAAGAGAAGGAAGTCACAAGCGATCAAGCGACTGTTTCATCAAAGGCACCACTTCCTCCCAAGGGTGCTGGAAAATCAAAGCGTTCTTCCAAGGCGACTGTGACCAAGGATATTACCGTTTCTAAAAGAAAATCTCCCCGCTGGAACCTCCAATCCTCACCCGGTCAATCTAAGGTAAACACTTCCGATGCTTCTGATATTATGGAAGTGGAAACTTATCAAGGAGAAAACGTGCAGAGCATCAACGAAACTGTGGTAACTCCCTTTTTCAACGAAGATTTTGAAATTTCAGATTATTTGCTAAATTCACCTGAAATGCCTCTGGGTCAAATTACTTCTGATGCGAGTGTTTTGCAGAAGGATATTACCCCCATTGACTACTTTAGCCACACTTACTCATAAGTCTTCTTCTTCGCAGAGGAGTAGTTCAAACTTTGCTATTCCCACTTCCGCCTGGTTGAAAAAGGAAATTGATTTGGTGACCTTAAGGAGAAACATAGGAAGGAATTTAGATGTCGCAAATGCTAGCGCAGCTTTCATCCCTCAATGGAATCTGAAGAACGATGACTCGTGCATGGAGACTCCTACATCAAGAAAACTCACACTCCTAGGAAGTACACCGATTGACATATCCAGTATGCAGCAAATCTCAAATGAGGATCTTTCTGATGAGTTGATGTTAGCCTAAGCGAAGCAACAAAGTTTGGTTGTAGATGTGTACGGAAGATGGATCATAGCTGAAGCAAGAATTGAAGAGTTGAACAAGAAGCTATTAGCCCTTAGGGCAAGTTCTGGTTCTGCTGGTGATCAGACAAAGATCAATGAATTGAACAATAAAACTGAACTCTTGACCACAAGGAACCGGGAGCTGGTAGCGTTCAAGCAAGAAGCCAAGAGAGATCTTAAACAGGCTCAAGAAAATGAATCAGAAGCCAAAATTGAGCATCTGGAACAGAAGAAGAAACTTGAAGATCAAATAGCCAAATTGTTGGAGGTTGTTTCTCACCATAAATCCGAAATTGAAACTACAAAAAGAGGTACGAGTTGGATCCTTTATTTTATTCCTTCACTTGTATTTCCTTCTTTTAAATTCGCAAGTTCTACTTTTTCAGAATCTGAAGTTGCAAAATCGTAAGTGAAGAAGCTTAAAGAAACAATGAAGGCTATGACTGAAGAACGAGAGCAGATGCAAGCTGCGAATACTGCTCTGAATGAAAAGAGCAAATGGATGATCGCAGAGTGTCTTGATATGGTTGCTAAGAAAGTTCACTCGGAGATAATCCCGGTGGCTTTGAAGGTGAACTCGGCTGCTAACGATGTTGGCTTTAATAAGGGTATAAAATGTGGCTTAGCACATGCAGTAAAGGGAGACGCCAACATCCTTACTTTTAAGGAATTTGACCAAAAAGCCGAAGAGAAGCTTATAGCTCACTTAACCTCATTAAAGAGTATGACCTTTGATATCATTAAGCAGGTGTCGAAGTTGAGCTTGTCTGATATGGAGCAGATAAAAGAGATGCTAAAACCGACTCCTCTTCCAAAGAGCATAACTCCAGGCCCAAAATCAGATGCTCCTTCTGGAACACATGCTTATGATCAAGTTAGCAAGTAATTTCCACGAAGCCATTCAGTACTGTTATAAATAACTCGTTTCTCAAAGTCCACTTATGCTATGGCACTAAAACAATATCTTTTGCTATTATTGTCGTTTGGATATTTTTGAACTTTATGCTTCTGGTAGGTACTGCATGTGTTTGTAGTTTCGAACATGTGAATGCTTGATTGCAAATGCTATGGATGCTAGTTTAACTATTTCATGTCTTTTCCATGTTTTTATATTATGTTTCTTCGTCGTTCTCATAGAATAAATTATTCAAAAGTGTTAAGGGCAGAACCATTCGCGATTGAAGTGTATTACTTTAACACTTGCATTCGAAGAATGAACATGCATTATCCTTGTCATATGGGATTTTTCTGTAATGTCATTTCTTTGGGAAATTTCTTGAATTTCCCTTCACAAGTATTTTTTTGATAAGATCCCAATAAAATGAACGAACCTCGAAGGAAAGCTGACGCATGCGTTTCCCCCTTATCAGATGCGTCCACCTTTAAAGGGTTCTAACAACATTATGTCAGTACTACCTTAAGAGTCTGTACCATTTTATTGTAATGCAAATCAATTTCTTGTAAAATAAAAAAGGTCCTTACAATCTTCGGTAAGGCTTGATTGAATCATTGTTTAAATGATTTACCCACAAGTTTACCATCATAACATAAGTTATAAAGTAATACTTGCGACCCTTAGAGAGCTTAAATGGGTTTTTAAGACATGCTTTTCCCCTATTAAGTTGGCCATCTCTCTTTTGGGCTTTTGTTAACAACCATTGTGTTAACAAGGTGTCCGGCCTGATCACCTCATCCTAACATGCACTCTTTATATTATTGGCGAGACAGTTAGGGACAAGATAAACTTGCTTATTTATCTTGGATTATTTCTTATAAATAAGAAAATAACAGTGATGCAACATCAGAGATTCAGCATGTGATCTCTTTTTGATGAACTCACAAGTAATTTACAACCTCTAAGGGACGGTGGCTATTGCCATTTTGGAAAGAAGAAAATTATCGCATGTGTACTCCCATTATGAAGGGAGGTTTTTTAATTCATAGTGCGGATATTCCTTTCAGAGGAAGGAAGTGTATCATCCATTGCAGCATATGCACATGTATATATGTGTACGTAACCACTCAAAAATTGTTAGTATTGATAAAAAAGAAACAAATACTTTCGTTAACTGGCTTAATAAAGAAAAACAGAACATCTTATTCTTCTTCAATCTTACTATAGGAAATGAGCATAGAAACAAATTTCAAGGTAAACTTTCTCTTTTCTTAGAAATCTTCACTTGCGGTATTACATATAGCACTTGCGAATAAGCACTCCATTCCAGGCTCGAACTAATTCAGTTCCATCGAGTTGCGAAGATGCACTCCATTCCGATCGCCTTTTTTATTATATAAGGACCTTCCCACTTGGGGGACATTTTCCCAAGAGGAAGTGCCCTACTTACTTCATTACTTCTCAGAACGTACTCACCCACCTTGTATTGCTGAACCTTTACCTTTGCATTGTAATATTTAGCCATTTCCTTTTTGTACCGACTTTCTCGTATGGCAGTAATTTCCTTTCGTTCTCCAATTAAATCAAGATTGGTTCTTAATACTTCCTCATTGTTAGACACTTGCACTTGCAGTCGGTGACTAGGTATACCAATCTCACCTGGGATGACAACTTCAGTTCCATATACTAAACTGAAAGGAGTTTCACCATTACTTGTTTTGGGCATTGTACGATGGGCCCACAAAACGTGTGGTAACTCATCCACCCAACTCCCACCAAATTTTCCAAGCCTCATTTTTATACCTTCCACAAGGCTTCGGTTGGCTCTCTCCACTTGTCCATTAGCCTGTGGATATGCCACGGAAGTAAAAACTTGGTTTATATGGAGTTCTTCACACCACTCAGCAAAGGTATTTCCGGCAAACTGTTGTCCATTGTCTGTTATTATGTATAGTGGTAACCCAAAACGGCAGACAATATGCTCCCATACAAATTTGCCTATCTTCTCTTTCAGCCAAAAGCACAACACTTACAGCATGATCGGTAATGGCCAGGTACATTATCAATGATTCTCCAACCTTTGGTGCTGTCAGAGTTGGAAGTGTAGCTAAATCTGCCTATAGCTCTTCAAATGCTTGGTTAGCTTCAGGTGTCCATTCAAATTTTCCTTTTAAACTTACTTTTAATACCTTCATGAACGGCGTTGTTCTTTCAGCAGCTTTAGATAGAAATCGATGCAAGGCCACGAACCTTCCATTTAATGTTTGAATTTCTTTAACGGTCGTAGGGTGCTGCATTTCCATAACTGCTTTGACCTTTCTCGGATGCGCTTGAATCCCATCCTTATTGACCAAAACTCCCAAAAATTGTCCCTCTTCCATTGCAAAGGAACATTTCTTGGGATTCAATTTCATGTTGACACTTCGCAAGTTCCCAAAAGTTTCTTCAATATCCTTTAGCATATCTTCCTCATGACAACTCTTTATTACAACATCATCCACGTATGCCTCAAGATTCCTTCCGACTTGCATTTGAATAGTTTTATCCATGAGTCTTTGATAGGTTGCACCAGCGTTTTTGAGCCCAAATGGCATCTTTTTATAGAAAACAGTCCCTCGTTGGTAATGAAGGCTGTTTTATCCTCATCTTCCTTGGCCATAACAATTTGATGGTAGCCCTTATAAGCATCAAGGAAGCACTTCCACTTATAGCCGGCCAAAGAATCCACCTTGAAATCAATTTATGGAAGCGGATAGCAGTCTTTAGGACAGGCTTTGTTGAGGTCTTTAAAATCGATGCACATGTGCCATGTGTTGTCAGGCTTTTTAACTAACACAGGATTTGCGACCCATTTTTTATATAATACTTCAAGAAGAATTCATGCATCCACAAGTTTACTGACTTCTTTTTTAACCACCTCATTTCCAATTTTGTCATAGATTCTCCTCTTTTGTTGAATAGGCTTTGCCCTTGGATAAATATTGAGCTTATGTTCAACAAAGTGTTTTGGAACACCTGTCATGTCCACTGGCTCCCAAGCAAAGACATCAACACTATTCTTTAACAATTGAAACAGCTTCTTTCTTGGCTCCCCTTACAGTTGCGAGCCTATCTCGATAGTTTGATCTGGGAAATTTTCGTTAATTACCCATTTGTTTTTTCCAAGGCTATCTTTGGATTTATCTGTGTCTTCTTTCGATACCATTGGTATATCAATTAACGCAACTTGTGGATCTACATCAGTTTTTACAGTTGCGATCCCCCTAGGCGTTGGGAATCAGACCATACCATGCACGGTTGAAACAATGGCTCCCAGAACCCTTAATCTGGGCCTTCCAATTATTACATTGTGAGGGGATGGCGTTGCAACCACAATGAACGTCATCATTTCTTCTCGAAAGAGTTTGTCATCTCCGAAGATCACTGGGAGAGTAATTTCTCCAATTGGATGTATTATCTCTCCTGAGAAACCTATTAGTGTAGAAGCGTGAGACTTTAGCAGTTGTTGCACTTCTGAGCCCATCTTTCTGAAGCAAGATTCATACATAATTTCAGATGCACTTCCGGTATCTAAGTAAGTTCGCTTCACTAAGAAACCGGAGATTCCTATTCTAACCACCACAGGATCTTCCTTCGACTCTTTTCCAGACTAAGGCGGAAATGTAATTTCGCAACTCTTCCATTGTTCTTCTTCAATTTTAGTTTTGACATTTCGACGCCAAACATTTGAACTTCTTCGGATCATACCAATGACCTTTTTTGGAGGTTGCCCTTCTTTAATGTTCTTTACCAGATGGGATAACTTGCCAGACTTAATAGCTTTTTCAATTTCACTTCGCAAATGTCGACAATTATTCGTATCATGGCCTCTATCTTTGTGGAAATCACAGTATTTACTCACATCCATTCCTGAAGTATTTTGAGATCTTTGTGGCTTATTAAATTGCACATTTCGGTGATTAATATTTAACTTGGGGTTTTAGTGAGTGACGTATAATCCTCATTTCTAGGCTCCCAATTCTTTTTGTAACCCCCAAAGTTTCCTTCTCTTCTTCGATCATAAGGTTGAAATCGATTTCTTCTCCAAGGTTGATTTCTTGTCGGAGCAGGATACGCATTTGCGTTTGTATTTCTAGGTTTGGTTCCCTTTTGAGGTGGCTTTTGGGTACCAATACCTTGTATATTGCCTGAAGCGCTCTTCCCCTTGACATATATTCTCACACGATCCATAAGCACTTCCATTGTTTTTTAGCAAGTCTTCATGCAATTTTTCAACAAGATGTGTATGTCGAACACCATGGCAGAACCCAGATATTCGCAACTGATCTTGTGCTCCAACTATATTCATAGTTTCATTATTAAATCTCATTACGAAATTCTCAAGACTTTCATCACCCCTTCTTCGGATGTTATGCACTTCCGTTACTTCCTTGGTACATTTCCGCTACTGACTGAACTGTCTCAAGAATTTGATTCTTAAGTCTTCATAACTGCTAATTTGTGCATTCGGAAGTGTGGCAAACCAGATTCTAGCGGATCCGGTAAAGGTTTGCACCAGCATATGACACCAAGTTTCTTCTGACTAACGTTCCAACCTTCTCGCAGTGATAAAATCAAAAATGTGATCATCAGGATCTGTCAACCCACCATACTTTTTAACAGAGGTTGGCATCTTTAACTTTGACGGGAATTTGGCATTTGCGATCCAATCTTTAAATTTAGAATGCTCTTGCATAGAAACAGGAAAATAAGGTACGAGCTCATCTGATGTTCCTAAAACACGGGGACCATGAATTAGAATGAAACCACCAATGTGCCTTTTCTGAGCAGAGATCCTATTGTTACTATACAGCCGATGCAAGCATAGCTTGCTCGGAAATGAATGTGTTAAGTTCTCTCTGAAGGTTTTCTAATAGTACTTCTGATGCAAGCCGTAACTTACTCGGAAGTAATTTATACTGAGGGCCTCCTTAGAGGTCTTAGCAAATGCATATAGAGTTTTCTTCATCCGATGCATGTACATACAATTGTATACATACTCGTTTTATTCTTCTCAAACATATGTATGTGCACAGGTAGGTGCCTAAATTTTCCTGATATACGAGGTAAATGCATGTGTATGTGTCAACACACATACTTTACCTCAAGTGATCAGATGCATGAGTATATTCATACTCATACTCCGTTTTTTTTTAAATAAACACTCAAAACATTGAGCAGATCATTGATATAGATCTATCATGAAAAATTTGAAAAATATGTTTCCCGCTTTATCTTGACGCTGGAAGTTTCCAGGTTTGAATAACAAAATTCATTAGAATTTATTGAATCTTCAAGTATTCATCCAATGAATCCTTCAAAAAATCTCCAATTCTCATTTTGTATCAAGTAGATTCCAATCAACATTATCAATTAGCAATTTATGCGAAATCACAAAATCATTAGCATATCATGAAATTCAAACATGCCTAATCAATAGATGATCAATTCAAACATTATTATAACGAATCCAACTTATTTTGATGATTAATTCTTTCGAAATAGCTTTTGTTCACGAATTTCATAATCAGGCATAAATTTCCATAATTAAACTTTGCCAATCCACTTATCTCAAAGCAATTTTACCGAGAATTCAGAATTAACATTGTTACCTGATGGTTTTGCACGCTTATCAGATGTGTTCTCATCATCGATAACGTCCTTTGAATTCTTCTTAGCTGCAGTTTTTCCAGAATTTCCTTCTGGAGTAAATTTGAGTGTCGCACAGACCTCCTGCAACCATGAATCTCGCTTTTCCTTATCATGCGATTGCTTCAACACCGCAATGTTTCGCAGCAGAAAATCTCAACTGAAATCCTTCAATTCGTCAGAATCACCATTCCTTACAACATTTCGATCGAAATCATCTCGGTCTGAATGCGTATCATTATCCATGTGATCTTCTAACGGTAACGTCGAATCCTTCTTACTAAACTTTCCAGCTGAACCTACAGAGCTGAAAATGTTTTTTGCTGAGCTCGTTAATTCAAAAACCGACTTCTTCTTTGTTGAATTATCCAATTGCTCCTCCATTGCTCACCAATTCCAGAGAATACGAATGGCGCCAATTGATGAACCACAAAACCCCACCGCTGGTAGATTTTTTTTTAATGATCCAACATGGAATTGAGATAACAAATAGAAAAGTATTGGAATGAATGGAATTTCATTGATTCAGGAAATACACATAGTTAAAGGTGAAATCCTAGATCTGAAAGTTGTCTATACAAATTATGAAATGCCCTATTTATACTCATTCTTCATAATTGCATCATTCATAAGTTGAGGAGATGCACTTGCGTCTTAAACATTCACAACTGCATCATTCTCTGCCTTGCCTTCATATGCGATATTAGTCTCTTGGAAGTGTTATTCTAGAGGCACTTGCATGTCCACTCTTGACCTATCCTCATCACGCAACATCATGAAGGACAAGACACTACAAGAAATTAGGGTGTTCACCCACACATATATATATAGTGAGGGTGACTAACAACAGAAACACATAACAAATGAACAAAATTACAAGAAAGGCAAATAACATAAATATTAATTAAATCAAAGTTGATTTAATTAATCCGAAGCTTGACTCGCTCTAACCGATCTTCTGTTGACTTTTACGTTGACCGTTGACCCGAACGGTTGACTTTTCAGAAAACGGTCTTCGGTCCAAACTGCAAGCCTCGAGCATCACAACCCGCGTCTCTGAATCAGTTCACATGGATTATTCAGTCGAATGCTTCGGTAAACAGATTTGATGGCGTCAGTCATATAGATTTTAAGTTCCAACAATGCCTACACATTTTTTATGTGTAGGTAACTGGTCGAATTTACCCACACATATATTTGTAGTTAATACTATTAATATGTGTTGGTAAAAGCCTTACATTTTCTTCAAATAACAAGTGCGTGGCGCGTGGTGTATGCTGACATGGCAGAGTCTTTTACCTACACATATTATGTGTAGGTATATAATAGTGACGTGGCATCTGACGTGGATGCTGACATAGCAGATACATTTTTACCTACACATACTATGTGTAGGTATATTATAGTGACGTGGATGCTGAAATGGTAAATATAATTTTATCTGCACATAATATGTGTAGGTATATAGTAGGATATACCCACAAAAAATATGTGTAGGTAAAACATATTATTATGTGTAGTTAAGTCACTGCAATTTCATTAAATAAATGTGTGGGTAATTATAATATTATGTGTAGTTAAAAATAATTTTTATGTAGGTATTGATTTCATTATGTGTAGATAGAAATAAACATATGTTGGTATAATATAGTTATGTGTACATATAAGACACAATATATGTAGGTATTGATCTTTAAATTCCATAATCACCGATGCATAACATCTAAAAAGCATTGTTTACATTCAATCCACAAATACCAACTACTAAAAGAAACAAAGCAGAATACGTTGTATCATAAGTCACTAAAAGTTATATAAACAGAATCATTAGTCACCAAATTACTTGTCAAGCACATTACTTGTCAAGCACAGTTGTATCTTCATCTTCAGCTTCATAGTCAGTTTCTTCACTGAAGTCTGAACCATTAACTTGAGAAGCTCCAGGTGTGCTAGGTGGAGGCAAGATATTATTATCAATTAATGCTTGTTTCATTGTTACACACAAAGCTTTCAGCGATTGAACTTCATCCGCCAGATCGTCATACGAAGGGCGCTTGGATTTCTGAGTAGAACCCTTTGCAACAGGATCACGTCCCCAACCATTCAGACGAACAGAGGATCGTCCAAGTATATTCTCGAGGATCAACTTTTCGCTCATCAATCCCTGATCAGGATTCTCTTTTCTCATCTTCATCATCTCATTCTGTAAGCAAAACATATTAGACAATTAGTATAATCCATGTTGTATAATAACCTACTATATGATTAATCATAAAAAAAATAAAGGCTGCTTTTGTCCTAAATTACAAGATACACACAACAGTTTGCAAAGCGTAATGTGTATTTACACATAAGCACTATCTTTCATAGAGTTGGCAATTTGGTGGGTTGGTCGAGATGTGTAACGGGTCAAAAGATGTAACTGTTGCACAAGTCAGTTTGGGTTAACCTAAAGTACTTCTATTATTAAGTGCATCCAACAACAAATGCAAAAAGTCTCATTTGCCCTTCATAAACATTGCAATGTATTGATGACATTAGCTCTGGTACACAAGATTATTTCTTTAGACACAAAAGCATCCAAGATTGCATGAGGAACAAGATTGCATGAGGAACAGTAAACTATATTAATGGTCCTAAACTAAACTATATATGCTCACCACTAATTTCGTCAAGTTTGTAAAATCATAAGAAAATAAAGTACATTTACATAAAGCGCAGCCGCATCGTCAGATATCCAACCCTTCTCTGCATCCCAGTGGGTAAGCCTCCACGTCTCAATTTGACTAGACGATAAATCCAAATCTTGTCCTCTCTCCAGGTGATAACGTACAGTGCTCTTTGAACCATTTCTAGTATATGTCTTACGCTTTCCACATGCCTCAACCCTCTTTTTTGCAGTTTCCTTAAAACAAGTACAACCATATTGCAACATAAAATATCTGACCGAATTAAGAAATATTGAATAATACAATTAACATATTTAAAACTTTGTTACAACTTTACCAAGAATTTTGGATCTGACCACGTATCACAGAGATATTCCCAATCTACTTCTTTGGCAACACCGGAAGAGCGTGAGGCCTTCGCCTTTGCAAGATTTGTTTGATCTTTCGATCCTTCCATCTGTTTGAAGTGCTTATGCAACTTAGCTCGATAACCTCTCCATGCCCTTGCCATGTAGCTATCGATAACATGACAAACTTCCGTATCCTCCACATCAATGTCAAATAGTGTCTTTCAAGAACACATGTAACAAATATATTAACTGGTTAGTAAATGTAGATGTTAAAAGCATACCGAACTACAATAAGAAACTTATAGTTAGCTTCTGGCGTAAAGGCACCCTAACTTCAATCGGCACAGACCTCCACTCTTTATAAGCAAAGCTACAATTGTTGCAAAAAATGTAGCCACACTCGAACATGAACTTGGACTCGTTATCAAAAACTACTTTCCTCATTTGAAAATTGAACGTCACTGGTAATCTCGTCTTACATGCTTTCATGATGCTTCAAGTTCCCTTGCCACACGTTCCACCACGTTTTTTGATAGGGTCAATTATTCCATTTTCTAGCTCTGTGTCTGGAGAAGCTGTCATGGCTACAAACAGATAACGGAACATATCAATATTAACAACATTACATGCAGAAAGTATTATCAAGTATATTCTAACAAATTTACTAACCATGTTGTGGAGATTGTTCCTGTTCTTGAGATGGTTCTATATTAACAACCACATATGTTAGAGATGAGTGTATTCACTTAGTCTTTTATAAGATTAGAATAACTAGTTAGTATGAGTAAACGAAAAAACTAGTGAACTGGTACCTGATGTATCAGAGGTCAGATTAGGTTGATTCCTTGCATGTGAAGAGGTCTCGTTTGCAGGAGTTACTTTCATCTTCACCTGACGAGCTCCTATGCCACACATGCTGCCACGTTTTTTGCCTGTCAAACCATTTCCACTAGAGGTCAGAGTAGGTTGATTCCTTGCAAGTGAAGAGGACTTGTGTGCAGAATTTAATTTTCCCAATATTGTCTCTCGAGCTCCTTTGTGACACGTATTGCCACTTTCTTTGTTTGTCACATCAGTCATGGGGTTTTTTACACCTTGAACTTGCTTACGACTTTTTAGCTTAATTTTATACATGTTCAATGGTGAAGAATTAGGTGCGTACTGGTTTTCATGAGATAACTTAATTATATCCAATATTCAACAACGTTGTATTACAACAAACTGATATGAAATAGATGCGTATAGTTTTCATCAAACACCTTAAACACAACCTATGAACGAACTAAAGATTCATCTATAACCTCTTTAATTACAAACCACCATTGAATCAAACCACCCAAATCCACGCCCCAGATCATCCTCAACTCATTTACCAAAACCAAAAACTACTAATTAACTATTGACAGCGTAATGGAAAAACAAACAACAAATTAACTATTGACAGCATCATGAAACAAAATAATTCTCGATGATTGAAGAAATGCTAATTGATAGACGTTACCGATTTCAAGGTGATGCAGATTGCAGGCCTATGATCAGAAACCAGTTGATTGGATCAGCACGATATGACCTAGAACCGATTATTGTTTCCGTATATGGAGAATGAAAAGCAGATTGGGAGTGAACAGAAATGGGAATTATCGAAAACACTAGAGCGAATAGTGATTGTTTCACACAACGATTATTTGGGAATTGGGGGAACTGAAATTGGAATTGGGAGAGAGGTTTAATTTTTTTTGAGAAAAATTAGGAGGGAGTTAATTAGATGATATACGATTATATTCAATAATTAACCATATGCACCATTCGGTCATGTTCTTGACCGAGCACTTTGATAGTGTTGGTGGACCCGATAAGGCATTGGAGTCATGATTCCAAGGAAACCTCATCAACCGGCATTAATTAGAGTGACATGAAACTATGAATTATCTTGGATGTTCATGTAATATGATCATCCAAATTGAAATATTGGGCATCGGGTCATGACTGAGCACTTTGATGGTGCTGGTGGACCCGATAAGGCATTGGAGTCATGATTCCAAAAGAACCCCATCAACCGGCATTAATTGGAGTGACATGAAACTATGCATTATCTCGGATGACCATGTAATATGATCATCCAAATTGAAAACATTAGGCGTCGGGTCATGACCGATCACTTTGATGGTGCTGGTGGACCTGATAAGGCGCTGGATTCATGATTCCAAGGAAACCCCATCAACCGGCATTGGAGTGACATGAAAATGCATTATCTCATATGGTCATGTTATATGATCATCCAATTTGAAAAATTGGGCGTCGGGTCATGACCGAGCACTTTGATGGTGTTGGTGGACCCGATAAGGCGTTGGATTCATGATTCCAAGGAAACCCCATCAACCGGCATTGGAGTGACATGAATCTATGCATTATCTCTTATTAACATGTAATATGATCATCCATATTGAAAAATTGTGCGTCGGGTCATGACCGAGCTAGCACTTTGATGGTGTTGGTGGACCCGATAAGGCGTTGGAGTCATGATTCGAAGGGAATCCCATCAACGGACATTAATTGGAGTGACATGATCAAACTATGCATTATCTCAGATGATCATGTAATATGATCATCCAATTTGAAAAATTGGGCGTCGGGTCATGACCGAGCACTTTGATGGTGTTGGTGGACCCGATAAGGCGTTGGATTCATGATTCGAAGGAAACCCAATCAACCGGCATTGGAGTGACATGAACCTATGCATTATCTCTTATTAACATGTAATATGATCATCCAAATTGAAAAATTAGGCATCGGGTCATGACCGAGCTAGCACTTTGATGGTGTTGGTGGACCCGATAAGGCGTTGGAGTCATGATTCGAAGGGAACCCCATCAACCGACATTAATTGGAGAGGCATGAAACTATGCATTATCTCTTATTAACATGTAATATATTCATCCAAATTGAAAAATTGTGTGACATTTAATCGCAATTAATTTATTTGGAATTTTTATATGTTTTTTTTATAAAATATATTTATATATTTATATTTATATTAATATATATGTATTTTAATAACCTTTTATACACTTTAGGTTAGTTTTACATTAAATTGAAATTACCGGGACTATAATTGTAATATTTTGCGGTTTTTAAAAACCCTGTCCCATATTCGCTCGTCACTCTTGAAAATCGTCTGGAACCCTAATCACCATCTCAATGTATTGTTTTTGTGGAAGAAAAGCTTATGTCAGAACGTCCAGGACCGCTGCAAATCCAGGTCGTCGATACTAAGGATGTTCAAACAGGGATTGCGATTCAAGCTTCATTGATTGGTGTGATTCTCCAAGATGCTATCGTTGTATAAATATAATCCCTGGTGTGTGGAATGCAAAGTTTAAACTGGAACAAGAGTTGAAGGAAAGCAAAGCAGAGGCTATAAGACTCAAGAAATTGCTGAAAATTTCGTTATTTAGTTTATTGATTTATGTAATTGCATATGTTATCTTCTAGTTGAATGTAGTTATTGTGTGATGTTTGCAGTGTTTGTTCTATCATCTATGTACTTTTCTTATTTCAATGTTTGATGTTGTTTATAATTTATCAATGAAGAAATCCTTTTATTGAAATGTTCTACTTGAATTTGGTTTCATTATTGTTTTGGTATTGTTCCGGCGACCCTTTAGAAGTTAGAACTTGCTAATATTTTTAAATTTGTATAAGAACCCTATTCAGCTAACAATTAACTTTTAAAAATCATCCAAAACAAACCACTTCTATCTTGTCAAGAAAATCATGCAATAGAGTCATCATTACCACTATTAGTTCGCTTGACCCCGCTAGCTACCTCCGCCCATGTTCTGAAACTATATATATTATATTCTCAATAATTCAAAATAAAAGGATAATACGGTTAATGATGGGTCACCTAGGTCTAATTACGACTTATTGATGTTCATTTATATATATTACATTGATAATTGGTGAGGTCTCTCACAAAATGCACTATTCATATCCCCACCTATAGGAACATGACACGTGTCATGTTCCACCACTAATAATATGACACGTGTCATGTTCAACCAATAATAGATTGTCACGTGTCGTAGTGGCTTTTTAAAATTTTACTGGTTGTGACCCATAATCACTATTCATATCTAGGCCACTACGTGGCCTGACACGTAGCCACGTTTTAGGCCATGTGGTGACACGTGGACACGTGTTAGGCCACCTGTCATATGTAGGCCAATGCTTTTGTGACACGTGGTCATGTGTTAGGTCACGTATGGCAATACGTGGCCACATGTTAGGCCAATGTTTTTGCGACACGTGGTTACGTGTTAGGCCACGTGTTATGTACAGGTTATATTTTTTTCAGACTTAAGCGCGGGTGGTCAACTTTTAGACCACTTTTAAAGTTTTTGACTTTGCTCACAACGTTTTGAAAAATGGGTGTTAGGCCGCATGTCATGTACATGTGGTATTTTTTTCAGACTTAAGCGCATGTGGTCAACTTTTAAATCACTTTTAGAGTTTTTGACTTTGGCCACGACGTTTCGGAAAATGGGTAGCCCGCCGCGAAGCGCGGGCGAATCACCATCTTGTTTACAACATTATTGGTTTATCACGGTTACTGATGGGAATTTCGATTACCATTGGCTAGCAAAGATAGAGCATTTAAAAAAAAATAGATATAAAATGTTTATTTAGTTTAGATAGTATTCTTAACACATTAGCTAAAAATTATTTTAAAAAAATAAATCATTTGGGCAAATTTAAAAAATAACTAAAAATTAAACATGTGTGTAAGAATCGAACCTGGGTACTACAGATTACATCCTAGTTCCCAAACCAGCTGGGCTAGCAAATACTTTGTTTATATTTGAACCGAATCATGTCCTAACCATAACCCTAGTTTAGTGTAGAAAATTTTAAATTTTTTTTTTTGAGCGGTGAGAGGTATTTATCAAAAACCGGGTCACTAAATGGTTTCGGATAACCGAACCGTCACTTCAATCTGACTATTTAAGCACCACTCCCCCCCCCCCCCACAACTCTATTTCACCACTTTATCTGGCGATTCGATCGGCGATTCTCCACGTCTTCAATTCCAGAATCTTCGTCAACCAAGGTCAGTTTCTTTTTGAAAATATTATTCTTTTTATGCTAGATCGTCTTCCACATACGAAGATTCTACGGAATCTTTATAACACTTGATATCACACTTGATTTTATAACATACAACCTGTTAGATCGTCATCCGTTTCTTTGCTTTTTGTAGTTTTGAATGTTTATAAGACAATAAGGCTTAGATTAGGAATGTGGTTGTTTACCTTCGTTTCTTGAAACCCTGTGTACTCTAATTATTAGAAACCCTAGTTCTAAAATCATTTATGGTTCTTTATCTAATCTTACGCATGTTTGTGGATCGTTTTTTTTAATGTAAACTTGATTTTTGTATCATTAAACAGTTTGGGTTTATTTGGGTTTCTTTTGTGGGTAGATTATGTTAGATCGTTATCTGTTTCTTTGCTTTTTATAGTTTTGAATGTTTATTAGACAATAAGGCTTAGATTAGGAATGTGGTTGTTTACCTTCGTTTCTTGAAACCCTAACCCCAATGGGTCTGTGTACTCTGATTATTAGAAACCCTTCATCTACAAATCATTTATGGTTCTTCATCTAATCTTATGCATGTTTGTGGATCATTTTTTTTTTAAATGTAAACTTGATTTTTGTATCATTAAATAGTTTGGGGTTTTATTTGGGTTTCTTTTGTGGTTAGATTAAAATAATTTAGTCACTGATGGTTTAGTATTTGGATGTTGAGTTTGGTGTTTAATATTTTGATTTGTGTACCATCGAAACATTTTGGGGTTTAATATTTGGGTTACATTTGTGTTTTGATTTCTTATTTTGTAGCTATAAGAAAAATGTCTTAGTTGGTAGCCACTGTCATTGGCGAGTGCTGGAGTGCTAACAATGAAAGGATTGCGGATATCAAAGCATCCCTTGCTGTGAAGTGGTCCCTGGTGAAACGGTTCAACGATTAGCTCACTTATGTGCTGAATCACAAGTACGAGGCCAGCCAAAGTTCAACAGGATTTCTGGTCCAGGAATTGGTGAACAAGTACACCAAGGAGGTGGTGGAGATGGAGCAGAATCTGGCAACTGCAGAGCGTGAAGCACAGGAGCTAGAACATCGCCTTGCTGTGAAGTTTTCTTAGGCGATGTTCCTGTCCGGTTGGTGGTGGTTTTTGGTAGGTAATTAGGTTGATGGTTTTTGATGGTTGTTGATATTTGGGCAGGTTTTGTTTTGGTGGATGTAAGTTTGAAAAGTCCTAGTGGTATCTAGGCATTTTTTGTATGTAAACAATGATCACTTTGATGGCTGGTTTGTGAATCCACGTAATATAATAGTTTTATTTACAATGCTTTCCAAAATTCTAACAAATTGTAGTTACTAAGATTTAAACTAAGTTTAGGTTTCACAACTATAACCAATATCATTGATGCTGCTACAATTAGTACTGTTTCACAACAAAAAAATAATAATAAATTGTGGTCACCTCGCCCACGCCTGATCTTGTCGTGAAAATCATGCAAGTCCGTCATCACTACCACTATTATGATCTAGATCATCATAATCATAATCGGACTCGGAATCAAGTATAGATTCGTCATTCATAAAAATTCTACCACTGTCATCATAGTCGTCATATGTATCTTCTAAGTCACCCACACGGGCATACGAATTACGTATTTATTGAACTTCCTCATACGGTAAAGTTTCAGGTTCTACATCTTTTCAGACTATTCTTGATGAGTCAGGTAATTCTTTGGTTGGTTGAAAAGGTGGCAACTCACTTGATTCCTCTTCTTGAAATATATCACTCGACAATACTTAGTCTTCATCGTTCTCAAGTATATAATAAACGTTGCGATGGTTTACTTTCTGTACCACTATCCAATTTTTCCCACGTGCCATATCTTTCATATAAAAACCTTGTTGAGCTTGATTAGCGAAGATGAATGGTTCATCTACAAACCACTTAGATGTAATGTCAATTGATGTCAATTTGTGATCAACCACCATCTTTTTTCCCTTTGGATCTATATTATACCACTTGCAACGAAACATGAATACCTTTCTGCCGAGTATGAAATCCAACTACAGAACTTCGAGTAAAACACCATAATAAATCCTTGTTTCATCATCGTATTCCCCTGCAAAAACTCCACTAAATAGTGTAGTGAACTTGTCATCACGCTCTTTGCAACGAAATCTAACACCTTGAACATTGCAACTTTGCCAACTATTATAGCGATCATCGGGAAACTGTGACAATGCGTACAAATCATCTGTTGCTCGATGATCCCCCTTGACTCTAAGCAAAGACATCTATAAATACCAAAGATTATTTGTGTGCTTAAAATCAATTACTAATTACAGGGAAGAGTTTTTCTTTTTACCTTTTTCTTGAACCAAGAAGGAAATTCACGTTTTTGTATAGTAACTAAATTTTGTTCTTCTACACCCCTTGATTGTAATGCTTCCTTGTGCTCCCTAAATGAAATATAAGATATGTTGAAAATTTTGGATTAGAAAACTTAAAAAAATTGAAACGGTATAGCTTAGTACAGTCAACTTACTTTAAGTAATCATCAATTTCATCTTCGCAATTATTAATGATATACAATTGCACCGCATCAACAACGTCCCCTAGTTGTCCGAATTTTGAAGCCCCCAATGTACGAATTTTGTTGTTAAATAACTCCATCTTGTGATTAGTGGTCGGTACAGCCCAGTTGCGTTCTGGACGATTAAATCTTGTCTCACTGTCATCTAGATAACGAGATAAAAATGTGACAGCTTCATCAACAACATATGCTTCAGCAATAGAGCCATCGGGACGTGCAAATTTACAAACATATCCCTTATATGTTCCCATCCGGCATTCAACCCCGAACATCCATCTCTGACTGACCGGCCTGCCTAACAATGCCTCCTCTGGTAAATGTACACACAAGTGAACCATGATCGTAAAAAATGATGGAGGAAATATATTCTCAAGTTTGCACAATATAATTACAATATCGGTCTTCATTTCTTCAAGTTCTTTGACATATAGGGTTTTAGAACTTATCTTTTGAAAGAATTGGCAAAACTCGATCAAAGTTTTACGTATTTCCTTATCTAAGAAAGGTATAATAGCTGTCGGGAGTATCTTCTGAAGCAATACATGACAATCATGTGTTTTCATCCCTCCAAGTGTATTACGGTCCGTCACGAATCGACAAATGTTGGACGCATAACCATCAGGTAGCCGAACAGACTTTATGAATTCACAAAACTTCTCACATTCATCTTTAGAGAGTGTGAAATTAGCATGAGGTTTCTCAAATTTTCCATTTCTCTCTTTCAGCCATTGATCCTTGCGAATGTTAAGGTCCTCCAAGTCTAAACGTGCTTTTGTAGTATCCTTGATTTCACAGGATCATTTAACAAAGTACCTACTATATTATCACATAAATTTTTTTCTATATGCATTACATCAAGATTATGATGCAGCAATAATTTAGACCAATACGGAAGTTCAAACAATATACTTTTTTTTTACCAGTTCAACTCATCAATTCCTCTTTTACGCTTCCTATTCTCATTACTAGGTGCTTTCCCAGTAATCAATGTAGGAACATCCGCTAGTTGTTGTAATATATCGTTACCTGTAAAGTGACGAGGTTGTTCCCTTTTCTCTTGCTTTCCGTCAAACTCTAAACTCTTTCTCCACCTGTGTGATTTTCTTAAGAAACATCGGTCTCCTGAATAGGATTACTTACCACGAATACGGTTAGAACGGGTGTTCTCCAAGCATACTGGACATGTCAATTTGCCTATAGTGCTCCACCCGGGATAGGTAAGCATAAGCGGGGAAGTCACTGATGGTCCATACTACTGCGGCATGCAGCCTGAAATTTGATTTTGAATATTCATCATATGTTTCAACCCCAACACGCCATAGAACTGTAAGTTCATCTACAAGGGGCCTTAGAAACACATCAAAGTCCTTACCTGGAGATTTTGGACCAGGAATCAATAAACTTAAAAGAAAATTGCTCTTATGTAGTGTACATCAAGGTGGCATGTTATAAGGCATCAAAATACTGGCCACATACTATATGATGTTGACATATTGCTAAATGGGTTAAAACCATCTGAAGCCAACCCCAATCGTACACTCCTCGAATCATTTTCAAATTGAGGATACATCTCATCAAAATGTTTCCAAGCCCTTCCATCAGCAGGATGACGTAAAGCACCATCCTCATCCCGTCGTACTTCTTTATGCCACCGCATGTCTTTAGCTATGTGGCGTGTAGCATAGAGGCGCTTTAAACGAGGTGTTATCGGAAAGTATCGCAACTTCTTGTGAGCAATTTTGTTACGCACATAACGACCACTTTTACAAACTGGACATGCTATGGCATCTTTGTTATCCCCGTAGAAAATAGCACAATCATATTAACAAACATCAATAAGCTCGTAACCTAAACCAGCTTCACATAGCAACATTCTCACTTCGTAATAACTTTCTAGACAATTATTTGGCTCGGGAAGTACCTCGCGAAACAACTTCAAATGCATCTCAAATGAATTATCAGTCCATTTGTTCATTACTTTCAAATTCATCAACTTCACAACAAAGGTCAATGTACGAGTATTCTTGCATCCCTCATACAAAGGACTATCTAACGCTTCATGCAGCTTCTGTAAACGAGTATTTTTAAAAACTGGTTGTTGATTTCCAGTTAGATCATTGGTAGGGCCAATATCAAAGAATTGATCACCAATTGCATCTTCTAATCCTGCTCTTACGCCACCAGCAGATTCATCATTAACAAAATCATCTATTCCAACATCTTCTTCACTGTCTTCATCGTCACCCTCACCGTGGTACACCCATTGTGTATACGACTTATCAATTCCTACATTGATTAAGTGGCCAGTAATGACATCTATATTTTGTAGCCTCGTATTAAGACAGTTACCACATGAGCATAATGTTAACCCACTGGAGTTCAAATTTTGTCTAGCAACGTTCAAAAATTGCTTTACCACCTCCACATACTCGTTCGAAGCACGATGCCCACTTTTCACCCATTGATGACTCATAGTTTGCACATGATAATGATTATGAACAAAAATTAATAAAATGGATCACGATCTTGTATACTATGATGCCTAATATCTCACGATCATAGTTGAAGCAAATAAAAGTAGTGGTAAACGGAATTAGCTAGTACCTGGATTGATCAAAGCAAGCTCCTTTGAAATACTGTTAACCCAAGCAAAATGTGGAACTAGGGTTTATCGTGGAGAAATATCATGGATATGAATTGCGGGTGTTTTAATTGGTTGTTAGTTTTTTTGGATGTTCATAAACGTGGATAGGATCTGCGATAATTTTAGTTGATGTTTAATTAGGATGGATTATATTTTACATATAACGTACTTGGAACTTAAAAATATGTACTAGCGCTTCTAATATAAGATACAAATTTCATTTATTAAACAATATTCCAACCAGTTCAACTGGTCCAGGTCGTCTGTTACTCAAATTTGGCGTGGGTTCGATTCCCTATAACTTGTTTTATTTTTTATTTTTCCATCCTAGTTTACTTATCTACATTGATGATTCAGTTGTGTCTAGATTTTTTTGCAAAACCCTTTTCCCCAAGTCAGTTACTGCTTCATCGCTTTCCCTTCTTCCACATACTATCGATATCTTCTTCTTCTTTTTTTCAAAGATGAGGGTGAAGACTCCTTCTTACAAGATCGATTCAGACGATTATATCGAATCACAGGGAATAGTCCCTTAAATTGCCGAAGAGGAATGTATGATAGTTCCATTTGATATTATACGCTTGAGGGATTCTGGGTCTTTTCCTTCTTCCGTCGTTTTTTGGGCTTTGAGTTTACCATCCGCAATTGACAGCAAATCCAAAAAATGGGTTTGTTTTCCTGAATATCCCTTTACTATAGGTTTGAAATATCCTTTTCCTTCTTTGATTCAAGAGTTCTTCGATGTTACCAATCTTTGCTATACTCAAGTAATGCCCATAATCTGGAGAATCCTATACTCCCTGAATCGTATCAAAGATAATCATCATCTAGACATTCCCATTTCTTTGATAACTGAAGCGTATAATCTGGTGACCAATAGCCAAGGTCGTTATATGTTGAAGGCTAAGGTTGGTAGCAAAAGTTTAATCCATCGTGTAGGTGAAAACAGTCCCGTTTGGAGAAGTCGGTTCTTCTTCGTAGAGAGGTATTCCATTCCCAACGGAAGACTTATTCCCGATACTTGGGTTGTCGAAGGTAAGCATTTGTCTCCCATTTTTCTTCATTAAAAGCAGACATATTTTGACCTCTATTCTGCAGATATTAATCTCTCAAAGGTTGCTCCTGTTAACAATCATTCATCTGAAATTTTGAGTAAAGTCTTGGCTCTTTCTGTTGAAGAGACATCCTTCTCTGCAGAAGCTTCCAGTCGTTTTACTGCTGAATCTATCTATTCCACAGGTTCATCTTCCGGTAAGCGTATTTTCTTTTGCCTTCACCTGTCTTTCTGTATATTGATATTTATTGATATAAGTCGATCTAATCAATCATGTGCTAATTCGAAATCTATTCCTGGTGTGGGTGATGAGGATGTGAATTCAAATGTGAAGACTAAGCAATTTTTCGATAAAGAAAGGCCTCCTGCTTCGAAGAAGAGAAAGACAATTTCCGTTGATACCTGATATGTGCGTCGTGTGAAGTATTAAGCAATGTTCAAGTTCAAACTAAAGCCTGAGTGGCCGAACTAGGTGCAAACCTGAAGTTCGGACTGGCCGAAGCTGAGGTTCGGACGAGGCTCGACCAGCTGGGTATATATAGAAGTTTGGATATTGTAATATGGGGTTCTGAGCGTGTGAGATTACTATTAAGTGTGTGTTTCTGTGTGTGTTTCTCTGAGTCTGTTTCTGAGTGTTTACTGATTCTAATTTTTCTTCGTTGATCAATAAAACAATCGGTTAATTACGTTTTGATGTCCGATTAGCGAGATCGAGTAGACGATCCGATGCTCACGCATTTTCAAGTGGTATCAGAGCTTTCTGTTTCACTCTACTGATCAGTGGTTGCTATTTTCGGTTTTTTGAACGTTTTTGAAACTTTCTCGATTTGGTTTATGTGATTTCTATCATTTCTGTCATGCATTTTGTGTCAAATTTGTTCCTAATTCGTTTCTAATTAGTTTTTTTGTCTTACTACTGCAAATCTCATCAAAATTCGTCCAAAATTAAACGTTTTTAAGAAATTATGTCGAGGTTCGGAGAAGTCTGGTCAGGTTCGGGGTAACTGCTCCGAAGCTCAAGTTAGGAGCAGGTTCGGTCGAGGTTCGCCGAGGGTTCGGTGAGTGTTCGGTGTCTAGGCTATTTCGGTTGACTTTCGGACCAAGTTTGGTGAGAGTTCGGTGGTTCATAGAAGTTCGTTCAGTTGGTTAGGTTCGGAGCTAGTTCGGACAGAGTTCGGGCTTTGGATTTAGGTTCTGACGAAGTTCGGAGAAAGTTCGGAGCTTTGATATTGGTTTGGAGCAAGTTCGGCCGGCAGAATCTAAAAGTTTTCAAACGATGTCGGAATTTCAAGTGTTTGTTGCGATGCAGAGTGTGATGCAAACCATGTTGAATTTTGATAATATAATCAGAACAAGTCTGAAAGTTCCCAAATTGTTGAAGCTGGAAGATTATCAAAATTGGAAGAAACGATTTTCTGCATACATCAGCACAAATGATATTAATTTATGGATTCCGATTCGAAAGTTATATGAACGACCAACTGAAAATGGAGATTATAAGGAACTTCAAGATTTTGATGCTGCTGAAAGAAAAAGTTATGAGCTTGAAAAGAAAGTTTATGGTTATCTTACCATGGCTTTACCTACCAAACTGTTACATCAATTCAGCACTTGTAATAAATCAAAGCAATTGTGGGATGCTCTCTCAGCAAGATGTGAGGGTAATGATGATTACAAGAAGAGTCGGAAGAAAGTGTTGAATAATGAATTTGATGATTTACAAAATTATGAAAATGAGAACATTACTGCTCTCGTTTCACAGTTTTCACATCTGATTAGTGAATTAAAGATAGTTGGTATTGAGAAATCTGACGCTGATTTGAAGGAAAAGATTATGGAAGCTTTACCTGAAAATTGGGAGAATTATGTTTTGCTGCTCACTCATGACAAGGATTATTGTACAATGACGTTTCACGAGCTTACTGGAAAACTTCATGCTCGGGAAATGGAAATGTTAAACTCAAAGAAGTCAACTTCTACTATGCAAAATCCTGAATTGTATCATGGTGAGAATACGGCAAGCAATGAATGCTAAATCTAAGCCAAATCTGAGTTCTGCACCAAGTATTGCTTTCTTGTCTGGAAGTTCCGAAATATTTGATAACAATTCTTCACGGGGTTGTAGCTTTACAATTCCAAATTCATCAAGTCAAAATACGTTTTCTGTTGAATCAACAGATGATTGTGCCAAAATGATTTCTGCATTGATTTCCTCATCCTTTGGGTTGATTATCAAGAATGTTGCTGATGCAAAGTTAACCGGCGATGATCTTGATGCACATGATGATGATCAACTAACTGAATTGGATATATCTTGGCAATATGCTATGTTATGTCAAAGATCGAAGAGGTTCTTCAAGAAACATGGAAGAAATATTTCTGGTGATAAATTGGGTTTTGACAAGTCAAAGTTAAAATGTTATAAATGTTCGCAGCTTGGACATTTTGCCAAAGACTGTCAACAGGCACATGCAAGCAAGCCTGGTTCTACTCTGTGACATCCGAGAATTCCAAGGTTAACTTCCGTTAGACAATCTCCGTTAGTTACGTTATAAGTGTTAACTTAGTAACTAATGCTTAACTAGGCCGAATACGTCCACGGCCTTTGGTTGATCACCGAACCCGTCCATATGTGTTTATTTATTGAATTGTCTCTATGAGGAAGTATGTGCAACATGTTTGTTGAATAATTGTGTAATTGCGTGAAATTCATGAACCGTGCTTATCTTGCTTAGAACGTAAATTGGTCACTTTTGGGTTCCAGCGAAACTACCGGGCGAAACTGTAGTGTCGCCCGGCTAGCTTAACCTTTGACTTACAGAGTCAGTTTCGCTTGGCCAGCGAAACTAGCCAGCGAAACTAGCCCCTGATATATATAATAACATAAAACCCTAGAGATCTCATTTTTGCCTCATTTCATACAAAATACACACACCACTCTCATCTGCTCACTCGAGATTTCTGGTCAGTCAAGAAAACCATCAAGGAACCATCATCTCATCTCATCCATTCAAGCCCTAGATTGAATCGTGAGTCCCAAAACCATTATTTATGCATTTTCTATGTGTTTTCTTAAAAAGCATGCTTGAATCTTCATGTAATCACTTGATCTTCTGATATGATGCTTAGGGATGCTAGATCTACCATAAAGTCAGTAACTTTACGTTTGAAATCCATCCATAATGAAGATTTATGCCATTTTAGTCATTTTAGGTTTAAAATGTGTTTTTGGTGATTTGATGATGAAAACCCATGTTTAAGGTGTTAAAGCTTACTGATTTATGTTGGTAAATGATTATGCATGCTAGATATTGAATTACATGAAATATGGAAGCTGTTAGATTGATCTTTAGGCTGATTTGTGAGTTTTTCGCGACCAGCGACACTGTGTGTTCTCTGGGCGAAATTATGTAGCGAAATTATGTATATCTTCATCCAGCGACACTATGTAGCGAAACTGTAGTGTCGCCGGGTAAACCAACCAGACCTGTTCGGACGAAACTACCGAGCGAAATTCCCTGAACGAAAGTTCAAACCAGTTTCGGGCGAAACTAGGCTAGCGAAACTGTGCCAACAGTTTCGAGCGAAACTAGCCTAGCGAAACTTTGTCATCGGGTATTGCCTAGCGAAAGTGCTGCCCGTGCACACAGCGAAACTGCCTAGCGAAACTGCTAGCGAAACTGAGACCAGAATCCAAACTTGTGCAATTTACTTGAATGTTATGCCATGACTTACATGATTATACTATGACGATACATGCTTTGATTTCTGATGTATATGAACCCTTGTTTATGATCAACCATCGGTGTCGTGTGTCGGTATGTCGAGTCGTAGTACCAACGTGCTATGTTATGGGCCATAGTGACGTTAAGTTAAAGATTAGACACAAAACTAATACTTAAGACCTAAACGTGTTCATAGGTCTTCGTTAAGCAATACTTGGATTATTTAGCAAGTGTAGCAGTGCAACCCAAGGTGAGTGTCACTAACCCATTTACCGTGAACCCGTTTGGGTCACGCTGAATAACTTAATGAAAAACAATGCTGACAACCTTATGAGAGCTATGCACCTCTCTGATGAACTTGAACTCGGGAGTGCTTGGCACCCACTTGATGAACTTGAACTCGGGAGTGCTTGGCACCCACTTGATGAACTTGAAGTGCTTTATGGGAAGCACTTGCGAATTACTTAAACAACTATTTCTGAAACAAAACTGAAAACACTTTTGAGATTCATGAGAATCCGGAAAACCGTTTTAATATGGCTAGCGTAGGTTAAAGTCTAAACCACATGATATCACATGATTTCTAAGGATGCCTTAAAACTTAAAAGTCCTCAACTAAATTGTACCATTAATTGTAAAGCGAGGGGATGTTGGGTAGATCTACTGGAGTTTGACAAACTCCGCCCCGTGGCACGGGGAGTGCACGGAGGTACAATATCAGCCTATCTGACCGTGATCCCGAGAGGACACGGGGGAGGCAAAACCGCGATGACATAGGTCCGCAAAACAGTATGGCACGGCCACTACAATATTGGTCAGCTTTGGTACAAACTTCCTTAGTGCATGGAACAACGGATTAGCTACCCGCGATATCGGTTGAGCACTTTAACTATACAAAACTAGTTCATACCCGATAACGTATGTTACGGACATTAATATTTCTAAACCACGTTACTAAGATATTGGACATTACAGAGCATTGCTCTTCACAAATAAGTATTTCATAAGCATATGTTGACACGATTATAATTATGAGACCGGGCCACTGCATGACAAGCCCACTGTGAACTCACCAACCGTTAGGTTGACACTTGCGTGGTTTAAACTTTTGCAGATCGCTGAGGAGTATCCGGAAGCGGGTTGGCATGGCACATGAAGACTTTTATTTTGATTAAACTTATTTGGGAATTTAATACAATGATTTGTAAAGCACGTGGTTAGTGCTAAAGACAATGTTTTCCGCTGCGTACTGTTAAGCTGTTTTATTATTAATGTTTGGACTTTACTCTGATTCGTTTAGTATTTGTAACTAATGGTTGTGGTCCTGGTTTGCTCGCACCCCTTAACGGTATAAACTCCGTTAGTGGTTATTTGGGGGTGTGACAGATTGGTATCAGAGCCATAGGTTGCAGAGAACTGGAATCATTTTGAAAAACGATTTGGAAACTGCAACTTGAAAACCTTAGTTACAAACGAACAAACAAATTCCCAAAAACCAAAATAATTACGTGCCAACCTGGGATACTCGCTCTGCTGTGTAAGTAAAAGCTTAGTACGTATGTATATATATATATAGATATAAATATATATATAGACCGTGTCTAGGAAGTCTAACGGAAAACCTTAGGGAAAATTTTCACACACGAATACGAAACGCGAACGCTAATACGCACACTGCTTGGGGGAAAACGACAACGAAACGACGCTACACGCTACGTCCTGATTTCTACTACGATGACTACGCCGACGGTGACTTTTATGGGAAAGCCGACTTTCGACGATAGCTACTTACGACTTACGACGTTCTCCGACGACGCCTCGATTTTGCACAAAATTTTTCTGGACTAATAGTGGGATAACGGGAACTGGCTAATATACATATTATGGGATATGTATAGAATATAACTGTGACTGAACACTGGCTACTTTAACTGTCCAGCAAGATGTCTGGAAGGGGACACGGAAGGAGCAACATCAACATGCCACCTGCACAATTGCAAGCTATGATCAACGAACACGTGCAAGCCGCGGTGGCAGCCGTCCAAGCTGCATACGCCGCACAGGGTAATTATTATGCCGGTTAAGGCACAAAGCAATTGTATTTTGACCTGTTTTAACTTAAAACCCGAACTATTATTGCATCAGGAAACCACCATCACTGCACGTTTAAGTCCTTCATGGATTGTAAGCCGATGACGTTTTCCGACGAAGAAGGAGCGGTAGGACTCCTCAGGTGGATCGAGAAGTTTGAGAAGGTCTTCTCTATGTGTAACTGCCCTGCTGAGAGCAAGGTGAAGTATGCTACTGGTACTTTCGAAGGAGCTGCTCTCTCCTGGTGGAATGCCGAAATTCAGATGATTGGGGTAAATGCGGCTAATAACATGCAATGGGAAGCATTTAAGGAACTGATTATGGAGGAGTACTGTCCCCGTGACCAAGTGAAGAAGCTAGAGGGCGAATTCTTGAATCTGAAAATGATTGGGTCTGAAGTCGAACAGTATACTGCGCGTTACCATGAGTACGCGGTGCTATGTCCGACAATGGTTGATGCTGAGTTCAAACGCATTGAGCGTTATCTGGAAGGCCTCGCGCCTCAAATCAAGGGACTAGTGACTGCCAGCAACCCCGCAACCGTGCAACAAGCCATCCGCTTGGCTCACAAGCTTACCGATCAGGAGGTTGAAAAAGGTACACTTCCTGCAAAAGCCTCAGAGAAAACTGCCTTAAGTGGCAAAAGGAAAGCTGATGATGAAGCTCCTGAAAACTCCATGAACAATCAGAGTGTGGGAAACAGCACTGGGAGGTCCTATAACTCCCAAGGTCAAAGCAAAAGGTCTGGGAATAACAGTGAGAACAACCGCCAGGGCGGTAATGGTCAAAGTAACTACAGGGGTAACCTGCCTTCGTGTAACAAGTGTGGGAAGCATCATGCTGGTGTTTGTCGAAAGAATCTGAGCTGTGAAATATGTGGCAAGAAAAGCCATGAGGCGAAGGATTGTTGGACAATTCTTCCCGAGCAACAAAACCGCCTAAGGCAAAATAACAACAATCATGGCAACAACAACTACGGGAACAACCGCAACGGGCAAGGAAACAATCAGAACAACAATAATGGTGGAGCCCGTGGCTGTTTTGAATGTGGTGCTCAAGGCTACATTAAAAGGGACTGCCCGCAGTTAAGAAGACAGGGAAATGGTAATCAAGGAAACAACGGTGGGAATGGTAATGGTGGAGGAAATGGCAACGGGAATGGTAACAACGGGAATGGTGGAAATGGCAGAGGAAGAGCTTTTGTCATGGGTCAAGGTGAAGCTCGCAACGATGCCAACGTGATTAACGGTAAATTCATCCTTAATGGTTTCTTTGCTACTGTATTATTTGATTCTGGTGCTGAAAGAAGTTTCATTTCCACTAAATTTGCTAAGTTGATTAATGCTAAACCGATTGACTTAGATGCTAAGTATGTGGTAGAACTAGCAAATGGTAAACTTCACGATACGACTCAAATAGTTAAGGACTGTAAGTTAGAACTAGCTGGCCATACGTTAGGAATCGATCTTATGCCTTTCCCGATTGGTAGTTTTGATGTCATAGTAGGAATGGATTGGTTATCTGAAAACCGCGCTGAAATTTTATGCCAAGAAAAAGTGGTTCGTATTCCACTCAAGGACGGTGAAGTGTTAACAGTTCAAGGCGAGAAGGGTGGAACGGTCACCGGTATCATCTCGTTTCTCAAAGCTCAAAAGTGCCTTCGTAAAGGTCACTTCGCGATCCTTGCAAACGTCACCGACACGACACTTCCCGAGCGTAGAATCGACGACTACCCGATAGTCCGCGACTTCCAAGATGTATTTCCTGAAGATCTGCCTGGTTTACCTCCATTTCGACAAGTCGAGTTTGGAATCGATTTAGCTCCTGGAGCCTCTCCGATTGCACGCGCACCTTATCGTTTGGCGGTGAGCGAACTCAACGAACTCTCCGCACAACTTCAAGAGTTACTCGACAAAGGGTTTATTCGTCCAAGTTCGTCTCCATGGGGAGCACCGGTTTTATTTGTTAAGAAGAAAGATGGGACGTTCCGAATGTGTATTGACTACCGAGAGCTTAACAAGGTTACGATCAAGAATCGGTATCCACTTCCTCGAATCGACGATCTCTTCGACCAGCTGCAAGGTTCGAGCTACTTTTCAAAGATTGATCTACGGTCTGGATATCACCAGCTTCGCGTTCGAGATGAGGATGTCCCCAAGACTGCTTTCAGAACTCGGTATGGTCACTACGAATTCCTGGTTATGCCGTTTGGACTAACCAATGCACCTGCCGTATTTATGGATCTGATGAATCGAGTGTGCAAGCCGTACCTCGATAAATTTGTGATAGTTTTCATTGATGATATTTTGATCTACTCCAAGACAAAGGAAGAACACGAGAATCACCTACGACTTATCTTGGAATTACTCCGCAAGGAACAGCTTTACGCCAAATTTTCGAAATGCGATTTTTGGATTCGCGAAGTCCAGTTTCTTGGACACATTATTGAACAGAATGGAATTCATGTCGACCCAGCTAAAGTGGAAGCCGGATATTACCGAAGATTTATTAAGGGTTTCTCGCAATTGGCTCAACCCTTAACGGCTTTAACGCACAAAGGAGTGCAATATAGATGGGGTGAAAAAGAAGAACGCGCGTTTCAAACTCTTAAAGATATGTTATGTTCAGCTCCAATTCTCGCGTTACCCGATGGAATTGACGACTTCGTGGTCTATTGCGATGCATCCATTCAAGGACTCGGTTGCGTGTTGATGCAACGGGACAAAGTGATTGCCTACGGGTCCAGGCAACTGAAGGATACTGAGAAGAATTATACAACGCATGATTAGGAATTGGGAGCCGTTGTTCATGCACTTAAGATTTGGAGACATTACCTCTACGGAACAAAGTGCACAATATTTACCGACCACAAAAGCTTACAACACATCTTTGAACAGAAGGATCTCAACATGCGACAACGACGGTGGGTCGAGTTACTGAATGACTATGACTTAGCAATTAAGTATCATCCAGGAAAAGCCAATGTTGTGGCTGATGCCTTAAGTCGGAAAGAGTATGAAAAGCCTCGACGGGTACGAGCGCTGCAACTTACCATTCACACGGGATTGCCGGATCGGATCCGCGATGCCCAACAAGAAGCTTTAAAAGAGGAAAACTTCGCAGCTGAAGCACTGCGTGGTGTAGATGGCAACTCCGAAATTAAGTCCGACGGACTCAGGTATTATAATGACAGAATTTGGGTTCCTTTACTTGGAAATCTTCGTGAACTCGTGATGGACGAGGCTCACAAGTCAAGGTATTCGGTGCACCCTGGATCGGATAAAATGTACCAAGATTTGAAGAACTTGTATTGGTGGCCGAATATGAAGGCCGACATTGCGCGATATGTGGCTAAGTGTTTAACATGCTCAAGGGTTAAGATCGAGTACCAAAAGCCTTCTGGGCTATTACAGCAACCAAAGATCCCAGAATGGAAATGGGAGGATATCTCCATGGATTTTGTAACGGGATTACCTCATCGATCGAATCGACCGGATGCGATTTGGGTTATCATTGATCGATTAACCAAATCTGCACACTTTATTCCAATGAGAGAAAGTGACAATATGGATAAGTTAACTAAGCTGTACATTGACCGAATTGTGGCACGTCATGGAGTGCCTAAGACCATTATCTCTGACCGGGATCCTCGATTTACTTCCCGATTGTGGCAATCTATGCAAGAAGCACTGGGAACCAGACTGGACATGAGTACAGCTTATCACCCGCAGACCGACGGTCAGACGGAAAGAACTATTCAGACTTTAGAAGACATGCTCCGAGCTTGCGTTCTCGACTTCGGTAAAGACTGGGAAGCTCAGCTTCCGTTGGTGGAGTTCTCCTACAACAACAGTTATCATTCGAGTATCGGTGCAGCACCTTTTGAAGCACTTTATGGCAGGAAATGTAGATCGCCCGTGTGTTGGGCCGAAACGGGTGAGAAGGGACTCACCGGACCAGAACTCATTCATGATACAACCGAGCGAATTATTCAAATCAGAAAACGGATAGCCGCAGCGCGTGACAGACAAAAGAGCTATGCCGACAAACGCCGTAAACCTTTGAAGTTCGAGGTAGGCGACAAAGTACTATTAAAGGTATCTCCCTGGAAAGGTGTGATACGCTTCGGAAAGCGTGAAAAGTTGAATCCTCGCTACATCGGTCCATTTGAAATCATTGGGGAGGTAGGCCCGGTGGCCTACCGTCTACGACTCCTTGCAGAGCTCGATGGAGTTCACAACGTGTTTCACGTTTCTAACCTAAAGAAATGTCTGGCTGAAGACATCGAAATAATCCCGTTGGAGGAATTGGAAATTGATGAACATCTGAGATTTATTGAGCAACCGGTAGAAATCATGGGACGCGAGGAGAAAGCCCTCAAACGTAGCAAGATTCCGATCGTCAAAGTTCGATGGAACTCAAAGCGTGGACCTGAATATACTTGGGAACGAGAGGATCAAATGAAGAAAAAGTATCCTCACTTGTTCGAACAAACGTCCACAGAAACTCAAGCAACTACAGCAACCACGACAGCTGAGGCTGCGAACGCTACTACGCAAGAATAATTTTCGGGACGAAAATTCCAATTACAAGGGGATGATGTGATATCCGAGAATTCCAAGGTTAACTTCCGTTAGACAATCTCCGTTAGTTACGTTATAAGTGTTAACTTAGTAACTAATGCTTAACTAGGCCGAATACGTCCACGACCTTTGGTTGATCACCGAACCCGTCCATATGTGTTTATTTATTGAATTGTCTCTATGAGGAAGTATGTGCAACATGTTTGTTGAATAATTGTGTAATTGCGTGAAATTCATGAACCGTGCTTATCTTGCTTAGAACGTAAATTGGTCACTTTTGGGTTCCAGCGAAACTACCGGGCGAAACTGTAGTGTCGCCCGGCTAGCTTAACCTTTGACTTACAGAGTCAGTTTCGCTTGGCCAGCGAAACTAGCCAGCGAAACTAGCCCCTGATATATATAATAACATAAAACCCTAGAGATCTCATTTTTGCCTCATTTCATACAAAATACACACACCACTCTCATCTGCTCACTCGAGATTTCTGGTCAGTCAAGAAAACCATCAAGGAACCATCATCTCATCTCATCCATTCAAGCCCTAGATTGAATCGTGAGTCCCAAAACCATTATTTATGCATTTTCTATGTGTTTTCTTAAAAAGCATGCTTGAATCTTCATGTAATCACTTGATCTTCTGATATGATGCTTAGGGATGCTAGATCTACCATAAAGTCAGTAACTTTACGTTTGAAATCCATCCATAATGAAGATTTATGCCATTTTAGTCATTTTAGGTTTAAAATGTGTTTTTGGTGATTTGATGATGAAAACCCATGTTTAAGGTGTTAAAGCTTACTGATTTATGTTGGTAAATGATTATGCATGCTAGATATTGAATTACATGAAATATGGAAGCTGTTAGATTGATCTTTAGGCTGATTTGTGAGTTTTTCGCGACCAGCGACACTGTGTGTTCTCTGGGCGAAATTATGTAGCGAAATTATGTATATCTTCATCCAGCGACACTATGTAGCGAAACTGTAGTGTCGCCGGGTAAACCAACCAGACCTGTTCGGACGAAACTACCGAGCGAAATTCCCTGAACGAAAGTTCAAACCAGTTTCGGGCGAAACTAGGCTAGCGAAACTGTGCCAACAGTTTCGAGCGAAACTAGCCTAGCGAAACTGTGTCATCGGGTATTGCCTAGCGAAAGTGCTGCCCGTGCACACAGCGAAACTGCCTAGCGAAACTGCTAGCGAAACTGAGACCAGAATCCAAACTTGTGCAATTTACTTGAATGTTATGCCATGACTTACATGATTATACTATGACGATACATGCTTTGATTTCTGATGTATATGAACCCTTGTTTATGATCAACCATCGGTGTCGTGTGTCGGTATGTCGAGTCGTAGTACCAACGTGCTATGTTATGGGCCATAGTGACGTTAAGTTAAAGATTAGACACAAAACTAATACTTAAGACCTAAACGTGTTCATAGGTCTTCGTTAAGCAATACTTGGATTATTTAGCAAGTGTAGCAGTGCAACCCAAGGTGAGTGTCACTAACCCATTTACCGTGAACCCGTTTGGGTCACGCTGAATAACTTAATGAAAAACAATGCTGACAACCTTATGAGAGCTATGCACCTCTCTGATGAACTTGAACTCGGGAGTGCTTGGCACCCACTTGATGAACTTGAACTCGGGAGTGCTTGGCACCCACTTGATGAACTTGAAGTGCTTTATGGGAAGCACTTGCGAATTACTTAAACAACTATTTCTGAAACAAAACTGAAAACACTTTTGAGATTCATGAGAATCCGGAAAACCGTTTTAATATGGCTAGCGTAGGTTAAAGTCTAAACCACATGATATCACATGATTTCTAAGGATGCCTTAAAACTTAAAAGTCCTCAACTAAATTGTACCATTAATTGTAAAGCGAGGGGATGTTGGGTAGATCTACTGGAGTTTGACAAACTCCGCCCCGTGGCACGGGGAGTGCACGGAGGTACAATATCAGCCTATCTGACCGTGATCCCGAGAGGACACGGGGGAGGCAAAACCGCGATGACATAGGTCCGCAAAACAGTATGGCACGGCCACTACAATATTGGTCAGCTTTGGTACAAACTTCCTTAGTGCATGGAACAACGGATTAGCTACCCGCGATATCGGTTGAGCACTTTAACTATACAAAACTAGTTCATACCCGATAACGTATGTTACGGACATTAATATTTCTAAACCACGTTACTAAGATATTGGACATTACAGAGCATTGCTCTTCACAAATAAGTATTTCATAAGCATATGTTGACACGATTATAATTATGAGACCGGGCCACTGCATGACAAGCCCACTGTGAACTCACCAACCGTTAGGTTGACACTTGCGTGGTTTAAACTTTTGCAGATCGCTGAGGAGTATCCGGAAGCGGGTTGGCATGGCACATGAAGACTTTTATTTTGATTAAACTTATTTGGGAATTTAATACAATGATTTGTAAAGCACGTGGTTAGTGCTAAAGACAATGTTTTCCGCTGCGTACTGTTAAGCTGTTTTATTATTAATGTTTGGACTTTACTCTGATTTGTTTAGTATTTGTAACTAATGGTTGTGGTCCTGGTTTGCTCGCACCCCTTAACGGTATAAACTCCGTTAGTGGTTATTTGGGGGTGTGACATACTCAATCACCCAAGCCTGGTTTTACTCAACCATCTACTAGTAACACAAGCAAGACAACAGCTTTGACAGCTTAACATGATGGTGTTTATGATTGGGGTCAACATTTTGGATATGATATATCAGCATTAATTGTCACACATGAACAAGATGACTATTATTCTGATTCGAGTTCATATGACGCTGCTGAGAGTGAGAAATTTGAGTCTAAAATTGAAGCCTTGATGAAAGAAAAAGAATTTTTGCTTGAAGAAGTCAAAAGAGTTACTGCTGACTTATAAATGATTAGTTCGGAGTTGGGAATTTCTAAGGAAAATGAAAAGGAATTGGGTGTGAAGAATGAATGTCTGCTTAAAGAGTTCAAATTGCTGAATGAAGTTTTAGAAATTTCTAAACAAGATAAAAGGGATGTTGAAACTGCAAAAGCTAAGATCTGTATAGAAAGAAATGAGTTGGTGTTTGAAGTCAAGAAATGGAAAGATGAAGCAGAAGATACATACGGCTAATGATTTTCAGAATTTGTTTGACAAATCCAAAATTAAGCTTGATCTGCTTACAAAGAATGTTGAAGAATCAACTGCTAAGATTGAAGCATATCAAGTTGACATGGAAAAGTTGTTGGATGAGAAGCGGGAGTTGGTTCGTGTAAATAAAGTTCAAGCAGCAAATTTGGAGATTCAAAAGCGCAATGAAGATAAATTGAAGAAGGAATTGTTTGAAGGCCTTGATAATCTTCGATTGCAAAAATTTGAAACACACAAAGTTGCAAATCGATTGATAGCTAAATAAAAGGAATACGCTGAGGCTCAACATCAAATTTCTGATCTCAAAATTCAAGTCATTGATGCTAATAGATTGCTCAACAATGTTTCAAATTCTCAAGTAATCACAAGCTTCTTAGCTAATGATGAAAATTTTGAGAAAATGTTTGATAAGACTGTATCACCCCCTGCTCATATCAAAGAAGCTTTCAAAGAAGTGAAGGAACAAGTTGACGAATTTGATTATTCAAAGGTTTCATCATCTACTGTTGAGGTTGAGAAGGTTGTGACGAAAAAGAAGAACAGGAAGAATAAGAAAAAGAAGGAAAAGAAATCTGAAGTTTCTCCTGCTCCAAAATTTGTATCTGGTTCATCTTCTGCTGATAATGAGAAGTCAGCTACTTCAAGTGACAAGATTAAGTCACAATCTGAATTTGATGAAAAGATCTTTTTTGATCAAAAGAATGTGACTGAAGTGAAAGCTAAATTTTCTCGGTTAGCAAAGCATGGACATTATACATCTAAGGATAAAGTTGTTGGAAAGAGGGTTGGCTTGGGTTTTCATGAGAAGAAGGATAAAGCTGAGGAGGTTCCAGCATCTGCATCTCAAGATTTGAAGAAATTGAAGCTGCAGCAAGTGAAGAAGGATGTGTTTAAGGCTGAAAAAGTTCAACCTGAGAGGTTTTACAAGCTCAAAGGTTCTGATCAGCTTTTCTCGGACAAAGAGTTTCCTCTTCATTGTGTCGATGCTCGGAAGATTTCTGAGGTCTTTGTGAAAGATAAATTTCTTCTGAAAGTCGAAGCCCACATCCAAATGGGTTCATGATCACAGACATCAGGTATATGATTCTAATTCTGATCATGTTCGAGATATTCCTTAGTGTAATTCTTCGCAGGTACATCAAAAGTGGGACAAAACAAAATGAATTTGTTATGTTTGCCGCTAAACAAGGCATATGGCAAAGGATTGTCCACTACCTGCTGATTCACCACAACGGTTTCATAAGAAACCATTTTTTGGTAAACCTGCCAAACAAATGTTCTTTGATGAACAAGGCAGAGTTTTTGATGAAGTTGAACCTACATTCTTTCATAAACAAAAACATTTTGTTCCAATGTTCTCAAAGGTTCAAAGTGTAGGTTCATCATCACAGTCACCTGTGATAAGTTCATCTCAAACTGTCTTACCGAAACAACAACAATGGAAACCTAAGGTGGTTTCTAAGAAAAACCAGGACACTGGTCGACCAAAAGCGATCCGCTTCGGGTTGTTTGTGAACTAATAAGTTTGCCCAGTGTGCAGGTACTTCTAGAAGACCTATTGATGATTGCAAAGTTGTCGATGGAGGAGTATTCTGCATAATTTACATTTCATGATCAAATTTTCTAAATCTGCGAATTTTCTGAAGGTCTAAAACTGCAACATATCCATGTTGATTGCTCAATTTTCTTTGCTTACAAGTTTTTTTCTCAAAAAGCCAAAAATAGAGTCTTGTTTTCCTGTAAAATGAAAATCCAAACGTAGAGTTTTCATTTTAAGGGGGAGAATTGTAAGTAAGGGGGAGTAATTGAGAAAAAGCATGTCATGGGAAGAAGGTGAATACATGCCAAATATATAAAGAAGGAAGGTGAATGCATGCACAATATAAAATTATGAGAATTGATCATTGGGAAATGATGGTACATTGGCTTACGTATCTGATTCATGGATAGAGTAGATGAAAGACCCATAAGATCATTGTTTGATATGTTTGGTAGACTCGGCAAATCAGAAAGTATTCAGATGTGATATACATTAAATATTAATGCTTGACCATGTGGATAACATCGTTGTTCTTTTGACGTTCTGCTTTATTTTCTTTGGTGTTTCGTATAACTCATCAGACTTTCTTTGCATGTACGGGAGTACCGACCTGATTGTTGTTGAGCTATACAACTTCAACTTGTTTTATTTTCTTATTTTGTTAAATCCGAGGCCTTATCTGCGTATCGAAAGATCGACCTTAAGGTATATGATTTAACGTTCTTATTTCTTTTTGCATGGAACACAGTTGACAATATCATGAAAAATACTATGCTATTGTGAAAAATCACAAGTGTTATTACACAAAAGGAAAAAGAAAGAAAAACAGAAAATGTCTGAGTATGTCTGATAGTATAGAGTACACTGGTCAAAGAAAATCTAATCAATACCTTAAGATATCCAGATGTTATGAGTACGATTCTGCCTGAGTTTAATATGGACAAATTATACCAGCAATCAGCATGACTTATGTGTTTTAATTAATTGAAATTGCAGTATAGTTCAGTGCGTTATGACCAATATGATCCCATATAGTGATCTTTCTCATACCAAAAATAGTTTTTGATTCCGTATTGTGATTTCATTTCATTTCAGAAAAGAACAAAAAGATTTTCGGTGTGTTTTACCATAAACTTTGAAAAATTAAAAAGATTTTAAGGTTGTTTAGATATAGATTTTCTAAGAGTCAAAAAGATTTTATTTCTGCTTTATTTTCGATCTGATCAACACGTGATACAAAATTCAATTTTCAAAAGTCATATCTTGGAGTCTCGAAGAGACGTTTTGTGCCAAGATTATTTAAGTATCGATGCAGGATGCTAAAGTGCAAGTAATCACAACTTCAAGTCTTCTGAAGCTGTTGATAAAGACCAAAGATACACCAGACATTGTCAAGTATTCAAGATCAAGCTACGATTAAGTTGAGGAGGAGTTTGTTCGAAGATTCATTTCATCGGACGAACAGATTCTATACTTGAGGGGGAGCTTGGTTGAAGATACAGATTTGATGATGTAGTAGAGTAGAGATACTGCACACGACGAGGGGGAGTTTGTTGATACCTGATATGTGCGTCGTGTGAAGTATTAAGCAATGTTCAAGTTCAAGCCAAAGTCTGAGTGGCCGAAATAGGTCCAAACCTGAGGTTCGGACGAGGCTCGGCCAGCTGGGTATATATAGAAGTTTGGACATTATAATAGGAGGTTATGAGCGTGTGAGATTACTGTTAAGTGTGTGTTTCTGAGTGTGTTTTTCTGAGTCTGTTTCTGAGTGTTTACTGATTGTAATTGTTCTTCGTTGATTAATAAAACAATCGGTTAATTACGTTTCGATGTCCGATTAGCGAGATCGAGTAGACGATCCGATGCTCACGCATTTTCAATTTCTCATGCCCAGTCTTCTTCTGATCCTTTCGCTTACCTATCTTTTGAAGAAATCTTTGAACAGGAGGACACTTTCCTTCTTGTTTAGATATTTTTAGTCTGCAATACTTAGTTTCCTCGTGCTGCAAGCCAGAACCCGGTGCATCTCAGTTCGTGATTCTATCATCAGGAAATCAAAAGAAGATGTACGTCTTCTTAATGATCAACTGGTGGCCAGGGACAAAGCTCATGCTAAATCACTTTTGGAGATGAGAGAAACAATGAATAAGTCTGTTGAAGCTGCCGTACTTAAGTGTAAAATTGAAATGGCTTATCGAATTTTGAAGGGCGGTTTGGTCATGCCAGAGTGGGATATCAACGCGTGGCAGAAAGCTCACAAGGATTTGATTGGAGAAGAAGTACTGCTTGAAGGTGCCGAGGAGCAGGTGTTCGTGGGAAAGAAATGATATTTGGTTTTATGGTTTAATTAATTAATGTGGTTTTTTTTCCTAGGGTTCATGTTGGCCCTTTGATACTTTAACCTTTTGGATTTTTTATCTCCGCTTGTAGCTTTCGCTTTTGTTTCCTGCAGACATCTTGATCCTCAATATGACTTACATAATATTGTATTTTGATCAGTTTTAATGCTACATTTGTTTGATTATACATGTGATGTGCTTGTTTTAATTCTAGATGTATGTTGAAACTGTATTTACTAAAGCTGTTTTGAATGTTGTTTGACACCAGAACAATTTGTAGCATTGATGATGTGTGCCAAAAGATTAGCTTGATTTACTAAAACTGTATTGAATGTGTGGGTAAAGGGTTATTATGTGTGGGTAAAAGTGTATTACATGTGGATGTTGTTTTTACCTACATATAAGTATTATTTAAATTATGTGTAGGTAGATACGTGTTTTTATTATAAAACTAAAAATATTTATTTCCACGTCACTATTTTTTATACCTACACATAAATAAAATTTTTAAATATGTGTAGGTACGTATTTTGCCACGTCATTAAAATAAAAAAAATTATTTTACTTAATTTATCTACACATATTTTTGCTAATATTATGTGTGTGTAAATTTATTACTTATTACTTACACATATTATTGTTTTTTGTATATGTGTAAGTAAATACCCACACATAACAAAAATATGGAAAATGTGTAGGCATATTTTTACCTTCTCACCTACATATATACAAATGTAGGTAACTAAGTGTAGGTAAAAATTTGTTCCCACACATATTAATTGTTAAGAACTTAAATAAATTGTCATCCGTCGTTACCCACACATATAAAAACATGTGTAGATATTTACCTACATATGACCATATGTAGGTAAATTATATGTGGGTAAATACCCCGATTTCTTGTAGTGAGAGTGATAACCTCCATAACCAGGGTAAAAAGGTAGGGGGATAAGGGGTAACCCTGTCTGAGACCCCTTATACCCTTGAAGCATCCGTGAAGATTGCCATTCACAGATATAGAATAAGAGGGGGTGGAAACACATGTCATGATCCAATCCACCATGGTCGGATGAAAACCAAAACCGTTTAGGACATCCTTGAGAAAAACCCAATCCACTGTATCATAGGCCTTCTGAATATCAATTTTAAAAGCACAGCGGGGAGGCCCAACAGAGCGGTGGTACTTATGCATCAACCCCTGGACAAGGAGGATATTATCAGAAAAATCTTTCGCCCAGGAATGAAAGCCGACTGCTTAATATCCACAATATCAGCAAGATCCAGTTTAATCCGATCAGCAATAATCTTACTGATACATTTATACATCACATTGCAGCAAGAAATCGGATAGTAATCAGTAACCGCCGCAGGAGTAGTAGTCTTAGGAATTAAAGCAATAATGGTGTGGTTGATCTCCTGAAGTTGTCTCCCAGTTTTAAAGAAATCTTGGACAGCAGCGCAGAAATCATTACCGATAATTGGCCAAGCTTTCTTAGAGAAGGCAGTTGAGTAACCATCGGGACCTGGAGCTTTACAATCGCCCATGGAGAAAACCGTATCTTTGATCTCCTTCATAGTAACATCTCAAATCATGCGGGTAGAGTCATACTAAGAGAGCTTAGACCTGAACAACGCAGGGTCTAGCCGTAATTCGATTTTGCCCACCCTGCCAAGGAAATGCTCATAATGATTAACAAAGGCATTAGCAACCTCATCACCTTCGTATCTAGTACCCTCCTTATCGGCAATAACATCGATTCTGCTGCGGTAATTTTTGCATTTAAGGGACGCATGGAAATACGCGTGTTTAAATCTCCAGTCGCAAGCCAGTGCACTTTAGATTTTTGCTTTATGAAATTCTCTTCATCCAATGAAGCCTCATTAAGCTCAGCCAAGTATCTTGCTTCTAACTCGCGAATAGACAAGTTGAATGGATCCTTATCAATTTTGCGCTGAACATCATCAAGTTTACTTTGAAGGGAGTTAACCTTAGCATGGAGGTTACCCTGTTTTAAACAATAAGGAACGCATGGGAGACTTAAGCAACTTCAATTTCTTTACAATGCAGAATTGATGAACCCCTAAATATTAGTATCCCAAACCGACGAGATAGCCTCCATAAAACCCGGTTTGTTAGTCAGAAAATTCGCAAATTTGAAAGGTCTAGGTTTGCGAATTTGCTTAATATGAAGCTGCAGAACACAAGGAGAATGATCAGAAATCCGATATGGTTGAAAAATAGCACAAGCCGTAGGGAACATGTCAAGTAAAGATGTGTTTCCCATCACCCTATCAATCTTCTTGAGGATGCCAATGCCCTTCTTAGGTTGTTTATTCCAAGTAAAATGAAGCCCGGTACTGTTAATATTAATAACTTCAATATCCGTGACACAATCACCAAATTCTCTCATCCTTGGATCCTTTCCCGAAGTACCAACCAATTTATCCTCCAAATTCAAGGCAGGATTAAAGTCACCAAGAATAGCCCATGCACTATCCTTAATGAAAGCTTTAAGATGCTGAAGATCCTCCCAAAGACGTCTTCTATGGACATAATAATTTGCAGCATAAACAATCGAGCAGAAGAAGACCTGCTTAGAATCTTTGTAGACAACCTTAGTATGCATAACCTCAGAGGGGTTGTGGCCATACACAAAATAGTGTTTACATCGTGGAAGGAGCCATTCATATTCAACACCAACGGATTCCGTTATAAAAGTATCATCATCCACATCCGGGAGCTCTAGCATAACTACTCCTTCCCCAACTGTTAAGACACATCGATGCTGTGAGAGAATCAAGCATTTTGGGCACTCCCACTTTAGTCGCAATTATACTTAAACCATCATCAGTGAACGCAACTAAAGGAACATTATGAAACTTGACCCATACCGACACAGTTTTGATGTCGTCCTTCCTCAACTGTGTCGTATGAGTCCAAATGTTTAGGAACATCGGGCGATTCTTAATAAGCCACGGGCCACCTTCCAACGTATCAAGCATACCCTTTTCATCCAGAAATTTAAAGAAAAAGAAACCATTAGCATTCATCATAACTTTTACTAAGCCAAACCTTTTCCGTGCTTGTTGAACAAAATATTCCACCATAGGAAATGCAATCCTATCACCAAGGAAATATCCGTAAAGAGTAAATGACAGCTTCGCGTGAACCTTACGAGCAGTCTCCTTGGGAATGACAATGTCGATACCCTCCCAACTCATATTAGATTTCAGAGATCAAAAATTAACAACATTCTTTTTCGTACCAGTAGTCACAGAAGCATACGAAGGAGTATGCAGATCCGGATTATGTTTAGACATTTCTATGGGACTTGTAACAGCTGGCATAGGATTAGAGGTCAAATTCGAATGTTGCATAGGGATGTCCGAAACCCTAGCTTGTTCACCTGCCGTCGGTTTTGCATGCATGCCATCGCTCACACCAATTTGGTCAACAACCACTTTAGGATTTAACAATTTTTTGAGGACCGGTATTCTTGAGGATGCCACGAATTGGCTGATGACCACTCGGAACCGTAGTACCCTTATTATCGGGCGGCTTGGAATTCATGATGGAGGTTTAACGTGGAGAGCACTCAAAGCCGTCGAAACCCTAATCGCTCTACACTAGGCGCTAACGAATTCGATTCACCCGCAAATCAATTCAAGTATCTAAGCAGATACAACTTGAGATCGACTTACAGAACGAATACAGATCGCTATACACCCGGAAAGAGATGACGCAGGAATCCGGAATAATACAACTGTAAAACACAGTAAATTACGAACTGCAATCGCAAACCTAATCACCTGTCCACTAATAGCAGAACTCGTTTCACCGAAATCACCACCTGGAGGATGCGATCACCAGTGGGGATGGGAAACCCTAGCAATCAATCAATGAGAACATTACCCATGTGAGAAATTCGATGAATACAGGAATACTAAGGGTGTAGAATGATTAGCGCAGAGATGAGAAAGAAACCGGTGAACTTGCGATGTGTCGCCGGCAGCGAATAGTTTTCCTATGAGAAACCCTAGTCGCCTATGTTGCTAGAGAGAAACCACCAAGAATAGAACATCCTTTTTCCGCTGCAATAATGATATGTTGTTTTCTTATAACGTTTTGAATAAATTAGAAGTCGTTCTTTGTATCCATGACTATGATTCCATCTCGTTCACATCCAACCTGTTGACCGGGGTGAGACACTCGGGTTGGAGCCGAGACAAAGAGTGAAAGATGTAAGGTATGAAGAGTGTTTTGGGTCAGGCCAATGGAAAGTGGTGATGGGTGATCAGTTTTAGTGGTTATAAGGGATGAGGAGGAAGGAGCCATTGGTGGATAAACAATGAGGAGGCCGAATATTACGTGCTCTATAATTGGTGGAAGAGGTGCATGGGTAGTGATTGGGTGGCTAGGGATTCCAAGGCATGCAAGGTTCAGGATTGGGTGTTTGGTGGAGTGTAGGGAAGTTAAAAGTAAGCCTGTGGATTGGGGAACATGGGTATGTAAGGGGATTGGTCCATCCTCATGCATAATTACCATTCAAGTCCCCCTATTATGTTTTACTTGTATCATGGCCCTTAAGGGAACAGATTCGGGTGTGAACCCATTCGGATGGGTATTCGGATCAAGGGTTGATCCGGTCCATGGGTTATTGGGTTAGTACCACCGATTGGTCTGGGATTAGGATGATAAACTTTGGGCTTAGCGGGTTTGGATTAGAATTTAGGCTTATCAGGTTGGTTTACATTTAGGGTTCGGGTATGTCAAACACAAGGTTTGGGATGACCAAATTGGGTAATGGGTCAAAATGGAATTCGGGTTTGGTATTGGGCTAAGCTATTGGGCTAATGGTCTAAGAGGTTAACGAAACTCAAATGAGTTGTTGGGATTTGGATGTCCTATTGGGCTTTCTAGGGAATCGGGTTTGTTCTCACAGTTCGTGTATCGTTCATCTTGCAATGGTCGTTGGATTTGTATTTGATCGAGATACTAGACGTTTACTCATAGATAGCTACATGTTAAGATATATTTATGTATATTTTAGTGATTGTACATAAGTTACATTGTGCAATATATTATTATAATGTAAGTTTAATTGTTAAAGTTGCGTGAAAAAGTTCCTCGGATTTTTATATAATAAAAGTGATGACGTATAATGTGTGTATGGGTGTGAGCCTCTACAATAAACATGTCCCTAAGGCTCTTCACAACTTCAAAGCATCATAAAAACTCTCTGGTAACTCATATATGCATACATTCCACACAGGGATATGTTTACTATATATAAACTAACTAGACAAATGACAAACTAGTAAATACAAGGAAGGACTAGTGGACAAGTGACAAGAATAATATAACAATAGATAATAACATCACTTGTGCTCGTATTCGGTTACTACTATCTCTTGAGTAGTCATGATCTTCATCGTGTTGCAGGACGGTAGGACAATATGTAATAAGTGGCTTGTTGAATAACTCATATCTATCTAAATCACTCGGTCTTGGAAACTTGGAGAATTTAATTCCCAACATTGGTATTTAAAATTTTAAATATTCATTATTTCTTATTTCATGAGTGTATGCATAAAAAGTTCGATTATTTCTTATATGTTTACGTTTAAACTTATGCTTAAAGAATATAATAATAATTATACACGAAGTTATTAATTATATTATTTTTCAAGACATCCGGTATAATACACCGGGTTGATATAACTAGTATATATAAATATATATATATATATATATATGTGTGTGTGTGTGTGTGTGTGTGTGTATCCAAACTGATATGGATCGAGCGTATTAGGCAAGATTTGTTAGACTTGCATCTCTCTTAGGATAAGGTCGAGGATAGGCCGTCGTGGAGACGTAAAATTAAGGGTAAGTATGCATAGAGGAGGGCAGGCAATGTGGGAGGGGGCTAAGATCTCGTGTTATTTATTTATTTATTTTTTAGCTATTTATTTATATACCTATCTATATTTATATATAGGTGAAAGTTCAAATACAAAGGACCATTTGCGTGCGAAGTGTAGGAAGTAATTTGAGCCATTGATTTTGCAAGATGAATGGTCCAGATCTAATATATCTAATCTAGATAAGGAGAAGAAGGAAATAAGCGTGAGAAGAATATGGAGGGGTAGAATTGGTAGAGCCTACAATTGTTGACTTTTTTCAAGTTCCCCCAGTTTTTTTAAACGTCCATAACTTTTTTATACGATATTATTTTTTAAAAAAAATTTCACCATAAAATCGAGCATTTTATTCTCTTTAATTCGAGTATAGTATTGCTATACTTTTTTTAAAGAAAAAAAAACTTTTTTTTTCAAGTTCATTTATACGCTCTCGTATAACTTGTGTGATTATGAAATATAACTTGGGTGATTATGAAATATAGTTTGCGTGATTATAAAATATAGCTTGCGTGATTATTGAATATAGCTTGCGTGATTATCAATATAACTTGTGTGATTATCATCAAACGCGCGCGGACAAATTTACCCCCCTTCGCACGCAAATTACCCTTTGTACAATAACTTTCCCCTTTATATATATATATATATATATATATATATATATATATATATATATATAGGTAAAAGATCCGTGTAGACCCCTTATTTTTTGTAGACCCCATAGACCTCAATAAAACTCATTAAAACTCAATAAAAATAAAACTCAGTTTTGTTAATTTAGTTTTTTTTATTTGCGATAAGCTTTTAAGAACAAAAAAAGACAATTAAAAAAAAAGAAAAACGAAAAACATTAAAAATTGAACATTTTAAGACAATGAGTTTTAAAAATCAATCAGTTTAAAACTCAATAAACTCAATAAAACTCAGTGATACGTTTAAAACTCATTATTTTAAAACTCATTGTCTTAAAATGTTCGATTTTTAATGTTTTTTTGTTTTTTTTAAATTTATTTATTTATTTTTTTGGTTCTTAAAAGCTTATCGTAATAAAAAAAATCAAATTTACAACACTGAGTTTTATTTTTATTGAGTTTTATAGGGGTCTACGGGGTCTACAAAATTTAAGGGGTCTACACGGAACCCTTCCCTATATATATATATATATATATATATATATATATATATATATATATAGGGAGAGGATCATTTGAGAACCAATTGGGTTTGAGAACTAAAAAGAACTAATTTGAGCCACAAGTTTATTTACATGTATCCCCCTCCCATGAATTGTAGTGGTTCCCCCTTGAAATGTGTGGTTGAGATTTAGTTCTCAAAAGTTCTCAAAATAAAAAGTTCTCATTTGAACCTAACCCATATATATATATATATATATATATATATATATATATATATATATATATTCACTGTTACTTTTTTTCTTTTTTAATTTTATTTTATCCTTTGTTTCTTATTTATTTATTTATTTTATTTATTTATTTTATTTTACTTTTTATTATTATTATTATTTATTATTTATTATTTTATATATTTATTTATTTAACTTTCTTTTAATTATTGTTTGTTTCTTCTTTATTTATTTTTTTATTCATCTATTTGGGTGTCTAACATGCCTAGGCATGTTATTTGTTTTTTTCTCACTGTGGTTTCTCCTTTCTTTCTTCGTGTTGCTATTTTTTTCCTTGTGTTTCGGAGTTAGGGGTCTCTCTGAAATTAGCTTCTCTATCCTTTGCGGTGGAGGTAAGGTTACATACATCCCACTCTCCCCAGACCCTACTAATAGTACTTGGTGCTTTTAGTGGAACTTCACTGGGTGTTGTTGTTGTATCTTTCTACTAATAAAAGATTATAGTTCCTGCTACATGTCATTCCCATATTCATTTTCACTATAAATTTCTAGTCTATCTCTTCTTTAAAATACCAACTTTTCTCCTATTAAATTGTTAATGTTTTTAAATAATTAAATATAAAAAAAATAATATTCCTACTATAATTATTTACTAAAACTTAATAAATCATAAGAAGATCTCAATTATAGTTTATCTCAAAATATAAATTTATGATTTTTAAATCTTTATTATTTATTATTTAAAATTTATGAATATTCATTATTTTTATTTCACAAACAGCCTATGCCATCTAACATACAAATCATTATGTTATTCAACCCATGTAATACATGGGTTTCTAGCCTAGTTATAATATATTTGAAAAGAATGAGATTGACTTTTTACATTAACTTTTAAGAGTTTAATGGGGAAAATTATCTTTTATGAATTTTTGTATCATAATTATATCTTTAAATACAAAAAAGTATTTGTATTATATTATAATATATTTGAGGAAGATGTAATTTTCTTTTGGAAAATTGGCTTGTAATAATACAAGTTTTCACTCTTTGGTCAATAATAATATGAGTTTTTGAGTTGGTCCGTAATAATACCAGTTTTCGAACTATTGGACTGTAATAGTATGCCGTTAGTTTTTACTTAACGGGGTTAAATCCCTGCCTACGTGGCTGTCCACGTGGCTTCATTAATCATACGTGGCATTTTTAAGTGGGGGTTTTAAAAAGGAAAATTGGCCTGTAATAATACAAGTTTTCACTCTTTGGCCAATAATAATATGAGTTTTTGAGTTGGTCTGTAATAATACCAGTTTTCAAACTATTGGACTGTAATAGTATGCCGTGTGGCTGCCCACGTGGCTTCAATGTATTTCTTTTAACAAAAGACTATAGTATAAGGACTAGTTTTGTAATATTTCTAAACTTCATTTTTGTTTTTTATTAAGATATAAAGAAAAAAAAAGGAAAAGGAAAACAGGAAGAACAAACAGCCGCAACCATCCTCCGTCGCCATCGCACCTGCCGCCACCCACCCGTCCGCCGCCATCGCCACCGGCCGCAATCGACCCCTCCGCCGCCATCGCCATCGGCGGAGCTAATGTAACAACCCCCGCAAAGAGGGAGAAAAGGGGAAAAATTCAGATCTAGGTTTGAAGAAGAAATCGGAATCCACATAGGCAGAGCTAATGTAACAGCCCCCACTATAGTCTTTTGTTAAAAGAAATACATTGAAGCCACGTGGGCAGCCACATAGGCAGGGATTTAACCCCGTTAAGTAAGAACTAACGACATACTATTACAGTCCAATAGTTCGAAAACTGATATTATTACAGACCAACTCAAAAACTCATATTATTATTGGCCAAAGAGTGAAAACTTGTATTATTACAGGCCAATTTTCCTTTTTAAAACCCCCACTTAAAAATGCCACGTATGATTAATGAAGCCACGTGGACAGCCACGTAGGCAGGAATTTAACCCCGTTAAGTAAAAACTAACGGCATACTATTACAGTCCAATAGTTCGAAAACTGGTATTATTACAGACCAACTCAAAAACTCATATTATTATTGGCCAAAGAGTGAAAACTTGTATTATTACAGGCCAATTTTCCTTTTCTTTTTATATTAACCTTTTAGAATTTGCGGGGATCGTCCCTTTTAAAAGACAACTTAACCCTAAAGCTAAATACTAAAAGCTAAACTCGAAATCTTAAACCCTAATGCTAAACCCAAAATCCAAAGTGTTACAAACCTAAAATCGTAAAAGTTAAAAACCAAAAATCTTAAAAGTTAAAAACCCCAAATCCTAAAAGCTAAGAACACGAAAAGCTAAACCTATTAATGATTAGACGGGCCGGTTTTAACGCCGCTGGAATGAGATTAATAGAAGTTTATTATAAACAATTACCCATAGTTTGACATTTTTTGGTATTTTACAATGAAGCTTTGTCTTAGATACATACCAAATATATATAAAAGATAGAGTCACTTTACTCAGATAGACATAAAGATGACAATATTACAATAATAGTAGAGTATTAAAATGCCAATAAAATTCCCTGTAGTTTTTTTTAATGCTTTGAACTTTAGGCATAGAATTAGAAGTTGCATCTTGAGGCCAAAATTTCACAATTTATCATATATCACGCATCTCATGGTAAATAGAGTGTCGTTAGTGTCTTCAACCAAAAAATTATAAATTTGAATGATAGAAAGTGAAGGTTGCAATAATTTTATCATTGAAAATCTCGAAATTATTTATAATATAAAATATTATAAATTTGAATGATAGAAAGTGAAGGTTGCAATAATTTTATCATTGAAAATCTCGAAATTATTCATATATTACATCATGCACGAAAGACATGAAAACGTGTAATCGATCACGAAATCATCAAAAACGACATCAAAACCTTCACATAAGCAATAAATGGTAAAAAAACCACTTATCTAGATCAAAACAATTGAAAACACATGAGGCATTGGATCGTCTACTCGATCTAGCTATTTCAAATACGAGAAGGTAATTAAAGATTGTTTTATTGATCTAGAAAGAACTGTTACAATCTGTAAACTCACTGAGAGAAAACACCACTGAAAACACACACTTAGCTCAGACTCACTCTCAATCGTTACTGAAATACAAAGACCAAACACTATTTATACTCTAGCTGATCTACCCGAACTGGACTTCACCCAAAGTCATCCGAACTGACACGAACTGCCACTTCGTGTCACTTCGTCTGGACAAGAAGTGTGAGTTCGGGTCTCACTTCGCTAGCAGCATCTTTGCATCTTTGTCTTGTTCAGATACTTCACACAACGAACTGAATCATGATCTAACAAACTCCCCCTTAACGTGTGCAGTATCTGGTCATCCATAAATTTGTATCTTCAATTAAACTCCCCCTCAACTTGATGGTTAGTCCAATCTTGAATACTTGACGATTGTTGCATCCTTATCATCAGTTTTAGAAGACTTGAAGTTGTAACATTCTCTTTCACGTTAGTACTTGTCCAAACATAAATAACATTGGCGCAAAACATCTCTTCGAGACTCTAAGATTATTATTTTTTTTAAACTGATTTGTACCCCGTGTCGATCAGATCGAAAACAAACCAGAAACAAAATCTTTTTGGCCTTTAGAAAGTTTATATCAAAACAAACCTAAAATCTTTTTAATTTTTCAAACTTATGCTAAAACACAACAAAAATCTTTTTGTATTTTCTGAAATGAAATGAAATTGAAATATAGAAACAAACTTTATTTTTTGTTCGAGAAAGATCACTATCTGCGATCATATTGAACATAACGCACTGAACGACACTTCAATTTCAACTACTTGAACCTCACAAGCCATGTTGATTGCTGGTATAATTTGTCCATCTTAAACTCAGGAAGAATCATACTCATGACATCTGGATATGTTAAGGTATTATTTATCTGCATTGACCAGTGTATCCCACACTATCAGACATATTCAGACATTTTTCTTTTGCTCGTGTGATTAGACTAGTGATTATCATAAAATATATTATATTCATGGTATCGTCAACTGTGTTCCATGCAAAAAGAAACAAGAACGTTAAATCGTCTACCTTAAGGTCGATCTTTTGATACGCAGATAAAGTCTCGGATTTAACAAAATAAGAAAATAAAAACAAGTTGAAATTGTATAATTCAACAACAATTAGGTAGGTCTTGTGGACACGCAGAGAAAGTCCATGAATTATACGAAACACCAAAGAAAAGAAAGCAGAACCTCAAACGAACAATAATCAGGTCGATCTTTCGATACGCAAAGAAAGTCCGGTCGTTTGAGAATAAAGAAAACAAACAAGTTTAAATCTTTGCAAAATGAACACATGTATACACAGTGACTTCATTTTCCTTTTTCACACATTTTTCTTTTTGTCATGAAATACGCTTTAAGTGTATCTAGCTATATCATAAACGAGAAAGTAATTAAAGATTGTTTTATTGATCTAGAACGAACAATTAGAATTGATGTTCCTAAAAATCACGCATTATAAAAACAAAAAACGCAAAACAACAAACTTTTAAATTTTCACTTCATTGATATAATAACTTTTTCTTTACAATATAGAGGGGGCGGGATCTTCAAAAAAATTACAACAAAAAAGAGAAATCCAAAAGATAAAAAAAACAAACATATATAAAACGCCTAGAGCTCCTTCATCTCTTTCAAGAAGGAAGCTTTGTCCCTTGACTTCTTTATGGCGTTATCCATAATGCCACGCAGACCATGATGGATCTCCTCCTTCAGGGCAAGTTGCTGAGTCATAAACTCAACAACTGCTTGTTGCATGGGGGAAAGTGGAAGATCCACAACCTCCTGTAGCATTTGGACGTGTGCCTAAATGTTGTTGGTTGTAAGACCAGTCATCATGCCAAAATTATTACGCATAATGTGGTCATCCTTGGCTTCCAGCCGATGGTTTTCTTCAATCAGCACTACAACAAAAAGGGGTTTTTAGGACCTTTCATGTGGGACGCTATGAAAATAGTTTCTTAAAAAACTATCTAATAGGACAAATGAGTGTTCAGGGTCCTATTATACTATATGAAGTTAAATCGGTGTCCTAAAAAACTATGTCATAGGACGGATGAATATTGAGGGTCCTATTATCATATAACTTAATAGGACGCTTAGTATTTGAGGTCCTAATAAAGTACATTATAGGACGTTTAGTAGTTAATGTCTTATTATGTAGTAATGTAATAGGACACTAGATCATTGAGGGTCCTATTATAGCATACCTTATAGGACACTTGGAATTTGTCATAAAAGATCAGTGTAATAGGACTTTTATTTGTCGGAGTCGTATGGTAACATAACGTAATAGGACACTTGATATTTAAGTCTTAAAAGTTCAGTTTAATGTTTATATATTTATCAATAGGTTATTAGATAGAATCAAAGAAAAAAAAGTCTATGTTGAAGCAGCTTCAAATCTTCTATACTATATAATAACAGAAAAGATGATCCTTTAGCTTGGTCCAAAACAATGTCACACGTGGTGTCATGCTCACATCCCCCTTTAAATCATTTTCCCTCTCATTTTTGTGGCCAAAATGATCAGAGAAAAAAGTACGAGGATGAAAAAAAAAGATCCACCAATTGCCTCCTGTTCATAAACAAATCCTCTTTCTTCCCATCGACTCTTCTTTCTACATATATTTATTCTAAAAATAGGGTTTTCAAACTTTTCTCTCTTGAAGCCGCCGTTATCATCACGATCAATCAAGATCAAAATCGTCTAGGATGACTAGAGAGAAAGAGGCGCCCATTACTCCGATCAAAACTCAAGGAGGCTAAGGTATGATTTTGATTCACATTTCTGGATTATGCGTTCCATATCATCGTCTCGAATGGAAGAATTGATTCCGAATATGACTATCCTTACAAGGGCGTCAGTGACGTTTGCGATCCGATTCAAGTAAGTATATATCATTCAAAATCAAATTCATCTATCTATTTGATGATGAAAACTGTGATTAAAATTGAAATTGATATGCATAATAAAGCAAACATGGTTATGCGATTGAGATTAAAATTAATAGTTTAGTTAATTTAAACTGGATTCTTTCCTTTTTCTTTACTTGCAAAATATTATTTCTTGGTTCCATATTACTGGATATTAATTCAATCTAAGGGATTGTCAATGTTGTGATTGAAGGGAACAATCACATGTTTCAAACAATTAAAGTTGGATATCGCATAACCATTTTCATCTAAGGGAACATGTCAATGTTGTGATTGAGAAGTGTTGGCTAATCTTGGTTTCATATTACTGGATATTTATTCATTATGGCATTCCGATTCACAAAGTTGTATCTTTAGATCATCGAATAATGGACTCAAGGTATTGCTTGATTTTTATTTTTATCATATTTGCTTATGTTCTTATTTTTGGTTAAACTTTTTTTGCTCCCTTTTTTTAAAGAAATGTATACATTACTTATGTTTTATTTTTTCTTTTGATAAATGTTTGTCAAATTGAAATCTAGGTTTGGAGATGAAGTTTTCCTTAAAAGCATTTCAAACTCAGAGAGAGACTGTAGCCAGGAGAATGGTAAATAGTTTAGATCCAAATAAAAAAGTTGGGGGCACGGAGATTGGGCGCGATTGGTGTGAGGTAAATATTCAAGTAGCTATAAAAAGAGATGAACATTTGATTAGACCATATGGGTCATTGGACACACTCCAAGCTACTATTGATGCATCTATAGCATGACTATGTTCTTTCATTTCTATATGTCATTATTGTTAAACCTGTAATATATTATTAAGTTTATAACAAACTTTAAGCTTATATATGGATGATTAATTTGTAGGTGGTTTGTGACGAGTGAGAAGAATGCATGATGACTGAAGACTATATTCTTCTAGTGTCTTTTATTACTTTAAGTTTCATGTTTAATGTTTAGGATCTTGGATAATAATATTATAACTTTTTTTTGTTTAATGCTTTTGTTATCGAAATGACTTATTTGAATGATAATTACAATTTATTTATTCCATTAGTTGAAGTTCATCTATCGATAAGTTGATGTATCTTATTTGTATTTATGAATCATGTTTATTGAGAACAATTTTAAGGATGTTGGTAATCGTCCTTAAAATAGGTATCCTCATATGCTTTACAAATGACTAAAACATCCCATCATCATTAGCCATGTTAGGACCCTTTTTATGATACTAATATAAGGATGATTTACTATTTGATCTATCCTCTTTTTAGGACGCTAATATGTGTCATAAAATGTATGCATCTTAAAACCTTATAAAGTGTCTTATTTTGTGGTTTATTAGGACGCTATAACGTGTCCTATTTTATGGTTTATTAGGACGCTCTAACGTGTCCTATTTTGTGGTATATTAGGACGCTATAAGTTTATAGGACCTCTTTAGTAAGGACACTTTTATTAGTGGTCCTATTATCTCATGCGTCCTATAAAATAACATTTTAGGACTTTTTTGAGTTTCCTATCAAGCTACTTTTGTTGTAGTGCAGGTTGATCAAGGCATTGGAAGAAGAAGAAGACGCATTTGTTTTATGTTAGAATATATACCTATGCTATAATGTGTCTCGTGTATTGTATCTAGATTAGAGCGAGTCTGTGTTATAGTGGCAACATTCTAGGTGACATACCATCTGGTACGCCGGACCATTTGGTACGCACGTACCAAATGGTACGTAGGCTAGTATGTCACTAACTATAAATAGCGTGTGTGAGAATGATAGCTTAACACTTCTGTCATTCTTCACCTTCTGTGTGTATTCTAGAGAGAGAAACTAGAGAGCGTTCATTGTAATCTTCAAGTGATTCAATACATATCTCTTATTTACATCCGTTTTTACTATCATTGAACAAAGCATGCAGTAGTAAGATCGTATCTCAGTTTTACAAGTGGTATCAGGGCATTTGGTTGCTCTACTGCTGTGTTTTTGATCAATTTTCGGATTTTTAGAGAGAGAAAGTTTGGTATTCTTACGTTTTTCATCAAATTCTTCCAATTCCGAGTGTTTCTGGAGCTAAAAATGATTTCTGAGTGTTTCTAGTGAGTTTTCGCTCATTACTGAATCATATTTCTAGTTCAAAAAGTCAAAATTAGTGAAAATCAATTGACATCAGCTTTGAACGTCGTTGGTACGCTCGAAGAAAATCTGGTATGCCCCTGGTACGCAACTGGTCCGCACGGCAATTCTGCAATCAGATTCTGGTCCGTTGAAACTGGTCCGCTAGACAATCTTCAAGTTGGTCCGTGGCGGTTATTTTCTGGTCTGCCGTACCATTTTGGTCCGCCGTACCAAATCTGGTACGCTGAGATAATCTGGTCCGCAGGTTCATTTGGTTCATTGGTTAATTTGGTCTGAAACGGGTTCGTTGAGTACAAATTTGGTCCGCTGAGATTGTTTTGGTACGCTGGCAGAATACATGTGTTTACTAAAACTGACATAACTTGAGAACCGTTAAGAGTTACGAAACCCAATACCAGCCAAACGACCGTCTCGCCGAGATCTAGACATTTACTGGCCTAACGGCCAGTACCCTCAGTCTTGACACCCAAAATCCACTTGGAAGACCTTCGTTTTTAAGTTCGAAGTTTTTAAAGTATCATTTTCGGTGAAAAATGTCTGATTTTCAAGAATTTGCGGCTATGAAAAGCACGGTACAAGCTATGCTCAATTTTGATAATGAAATAGGAACAAGTCAGAAAGTTCCTAAGCTGTTAAAGTTGGAAGGTTATCAAAATTGGAAGCAACGTTTTTCTGCATACATCAGCACAAATGATATTGATTTGTGGATTCCGATTCGAACGTTGTATGTACGTCCAACTGAAGATGGAGAGTATAAAGAAATTCAAGATTTTGATAAGGATGAAATAAAAAATTATGAGCTTCCACAAAAAGTTTATGGTTATCTTACCATGGCTTTACCTACTGAGTTTCTGCATCAATTCAGCACTTGCAAGAAAGCTAAACAGTTATGGGATGCTTTATCTACTCGATGTGAAGGCAATGACCAATATAAGAAGAGTAGATGAAAAGTGTTCAACAAGGAATTTCAAAATTTTCAACAATATGAAAAAGAAAATATTTCTGCTCTTGTTTCAAGGTTTTCACATTTGATTAGTGAGATGAAAGTGGTTAAAATAGAAAAGACCGAGGAGGAATTGAAAGAGAAATTGATGGAAGCATTACAGGAAAAGTGGGAAACATATGTGTTATTGTTTACTCATGATAAAGAATATTCTGCATTATCATTTCATGATTTAACCAGAAAGCTTCATGCTAGAGAGATGGAAATGATGACCTCAAACAAGTCAACTGCTCAATTCCAAAATCCTGAATTGTATCATGGTCAAAATTCTGCAAGTATCAATGCAAAGTCTAAATCATTTGGTGTTGATTCATCAAATCCACCTCAAACAGCTTTTGTTGCTGGCCAGGGATCAGGAAATTCTAGAAATTCATCAAGAGACGTCACTATTCCAAATCATTCAAGTCAGAATTCATATTCAGCAAAAACACCGGATGAGCATTTGGCATTAATTTCAGCTTTATTATCTTCTTATTATGGATTGCTGAATGGTGGTTTGACAACATCTAATCTGATTGAAGAAGATTTTGATCAGATTGATCCTGATAATCTTGAGCAAATGGATATCAACTGGCAACTGGCGATGTTAGCTCAAAGAGTTAAAAGATTCAAAAAGAAGACAGGCTATCAAATTTTAAATCCGGATGGCAAGGTTGGAATAGATAAATCAAAGGCAAAATGTTTCAAATGTTCTAATTTTGGACATTTTGCTCGCGAATGTTCAAAAATGACCGCTTCTTCATCAAAGCCTCCAACAGCTTTAGTTTCTAAAGTTGATAAACAATATAATTGGGGATGAACTTCTGTTGATTCTCAACCCCTTGCTTTAACTGCTATTACTTCTAATTGGAAAACAAAAGCATTGAATGAAGGTTATGATTGGGCTGCTAAGGAAGGTGATGAGTCTGCATTTCTTGCTCAAGTTATTCATTGTGATGATGAAGTAGACGTAACTGATTCTGAATCTGAAATAAGTGGTTCTGGAATTAGTGGTTATGAATCTGTTTGTGAGTTTTGTTCTCAGAAAGACAAGAAGATTCAAGGATTGATACAGGAAAATGGGTTGTTGATTGAGGAAAAATAAAGAAGGATAGAAGAATGGCAAATGAACAACAAAAGTTAGAAGATCTAATTCAAGAATTTTCTTCTCAGAAAGAAAAGTTTTTAGATTTTCAAGCAGAGGTTGTTGAGAAAGAATCAAAATTTTAAAGTTTTAAACAGGAGTTTGAACAGAAAGTTACAAAGTTATCTGAAGAAAATGTTGCATTAGTTCAAGAAGCGAACAAATGGAAGGATGATGCTGCAGATATAGCAAATGATTTTCAAAATCTTTTTGACAAATCAAAGTCCAGACTTGATACTCTTACTAAACTTTCTGATGAACAAGCTATTAAGATTCAATCCTATCAGCTTGATATGGAAAAGTTACTTGATGAGAAGAGGGAGTTGGTTAGAGTGAACAAGTTGCAAAATGCAAATTTAGATATTCAGAAAAGAAATGAAAATAAACTGCAGAAGGAATTGTGGGCTGGATTAGATGAGTTAAGATTGCAAAAGTATGAAACTCGTAAAGTGGCAAAGAAGTTGATTTGTCACACCCCCAATTTCCACTAACGGAGTTTTACCGTGTGGGGTGTGAGCCAGACAAGGACCCGAGTCATTAGTTACATCAAACATAAGTTAAGGGTTCAAAATGTAAATATATTTCCAAACGGGAAATATCAAAACCAGAGTTCAAAGTTTAGCGGAAGCTTATAAAAGTTATGTTGCGTAAACAAGCGCCCGATAAGTAAATACCAGGTCAAGTTGAAAATATTTGAAAACAAATTCCCAAAATAAAAGGTTTTAGCCAACGTACGTGCCCAAAAATCAGATTCTCCTAGCGTCCTGCAAAGCATGCATAAGAGCAAGTGTCAACTAATGTTGGTGAGTTCACATAAGCACATAAGTATATCTAGTATAATTATGCAGTACGAATACAACAGTCTTTATTTGTATGTAAGTATGTATATTACAAGTACAATCCATATCTTAGGTAGCGAGCCTAAGTTCATGTCACTAAAACGTTCGCAACGAAAGCTGACCAATTAGTTGTAGGAATAATTCCTTACGTGTTTTGCCTTCCCCGTGTCTACTCGATCACGGTAAGTTAGGCTGACATTGTCCTCAGTCCGACCGCCAGTCGGGCGGTGCATCTTGTGCCCGCTGAGTGGGGTTTGTCAGACCCCAGTAGTACTACCCAATATCCCCTCGCTATTTGCTATTAACGGTTCGATGAGTAAGGACTTTTAAAGATAAAGCATTTTACGTGAACATGTGATATATACTAGATTTCTACTTTAATCATACATAAAAGTTGTTGTGTTATCACCCTAACCCGGGTGTAACGTGTTTGCATGTGTTATCGTCCAAAATCGGACGTAACGTAAAGGTTGTGTAACTCACCTTAGGGTGCGCTGCTACAATTTAGTAAGACTTCAAGCCTTGCGTAACTACCGAGCACCTATCGATTTTACATACGTAAGTGTGTGTCCACACATGACTAACATAGCCTAGACGACGGTATTGACATCATGTAATTCCAAATATGACGCAGGTGACAATTTCAATGCGTGATGAAAATTGTTTGTTCAAAAGCAGTAACAAAATGGTATTTAATCGAGGACACAAAAATCAATGTGCATATGTTAATCCAGATAATAAATGTAGGGATCATCGGGTAAATATATATTCATATATATAAATATCGAGGCGTAGTCAAAACTGTATGGGAAAAAAATAAAACGTCAATATATATATTTATATGGCGTGCTAAAACTTTCAAGGGTTTAAAGAAAATATTTAAAACATTCGTATGTGTGTAGGTACATCACAATAAGTCAAATATATATATATATATATATATATATATATATATATATATATCCTATGTTTAAAACAATAATAACGAGACTATAAAATTTCAATCAATTTAAATCATAATGTTTTCATAACATAAATGTTCTACGGGTATCACGAGTCGAGCTTTGATAGACTTGTAATATAAGTTTTGGGTTTTGAACAAGGAAATGCTTGAAATCTATAGAAAAAAACTAAAACAGCAAAAATGGGGTTCACGGGACTCGAACCCGTGACCTCTAATTAGAAGTGCAATAACTTAACCACTAGGCAGCACGACATTTGTGTCTGGATACCGACTGGAGTGATTTTGTATTAACAGTGTAGCATAAACTGGTTCAGGAATCAGAACCAAAACAAACAAAAATAAAGAAAATGCGGCTAAGGAGGGTCGAACACGAGACCTCTCAGTCTCCAGCGAGCGTACCAGCCAGCTGCGCTACCCAGGCGCTGGTGTTTGTATCCAGTTACTTAAATATATATCCAGTCCCCACCAGTCATCATCTTCTTCCCCACAAACTCCGATGGCCGGAGTTTTATTCCGGTCACCGGAAAAATCGCGAATCCAGTAACAGAATGAAAGGTAACGTGTGACTAGAAGAGAGAAGTGATTACCTCGAACCAAAGATGAGTTTTGATGCGTTTTTGAAGCCAAAACGGAACCGAAATTCTCGACACGGATCTCCTGATGGTGCCCCGTTTCCAAATCCATTGCTACTGGGCTGATCGGCAGAGAGAGGCGACCTCGGTGAAGATTGAAACAAGTGGTAAAAGAGCGGTGGTTCGCCGGAATTTGAGTTCGCCGGAAAACTCAAAATAAAGAAAAGAAAATGAGAGCGAGAGAGAATGAGTAATACAATGGGGGAAATCGAATGGGACTGGAATTCCTGATGATTGAATGAGACAAATTATGGTTTTGGTTGTAACTGATGGATTCGATCGGTCGACATTAAGGAGGAGTTATTGACTCTTTACTTCACGTCGACGGTTTGTAAATTTCAAATTGACTTTGGTTAATTAACAAGATTAGTCCTTCATCAATTTGCATAGAAGGTTATGGGGTTTTAGAAATTACACCACTGGTCCCTCCAACTAATTAAATATAATACAAGTTCAGAAAATTACAAGTTAGGTCCCTCCACGTTTAAGAATATTAACGAACTCTCTAACGGGGTTAACGTAGGTAACTTGGTGATGATTATTCGAGTGTACGTCAAAACGTATTTAACGAACGAAGTTTTATAAAAATTTAATCTATATATGCTTCGCATAAAATCATAGTTATAACTCAATAACTATACATTTTAAATTATTATAAAATATTGAAATGCTTCGTATTAGTGGGCGACACGTCGTCACAAAAAATCATAATATGACGTGCGTATATATATATACATATATACCACGTAAAAATAATAAATATAATTGCCACATAAAATGATAAAGCGTTTCGTGAAACCATAAAATATGATTTACATAAAATCATAAAATATAATTATTCAAGTAAGTTAACCGACGTCTAGACTCATGTGCAATGTTCATGTAACGGTTCTAGTTAACCGATGTAACGGACGTTTACTAAAGATAACACAAGTTATTAACGGGGTTAACCTGGGAAATTGCCGGTTGTCACATGATTGCAACCGAAAAGGAGTTGGCTGAAGCTCAACAAAAGATTTCTGATCTGAAAGTAGAAGTCATTGATTCAAAACGTCTATTGAACAATGTTACTAATTCACAATCTTTTCAAGTTTCTTGGTCAAAGATGACAACTTTGAGAAAATGTTCAATAAAACTGTGTCACCACGAGGAAGTCTCAAAGAAGGAATTCATAA
>JBCNJP010000012.1:34997165-35015752 GCA_039602395.1 Deinandra increscens subsp. villosa
TAAATGTTGTTGGTTGTAAGACCAGTCATCATGCCAAAATTATTACGCATAATGTGGTCATCCTTGGCTTCCAGCCGATGGTTTTCTTCAATCAGCACTACAACAAAAAGGGGTTTTTAGGACCTTTCATGTGGGACGCTATGAAAATAGTTTCTTAAAAAACTATCTAATAGGACAAATGAGTGTTCAGGGTCCTATTATACTATATGAAATTAAATCGGTGTCCTAAAAAATTATGTCATAGGACGGATGAATATTGAGGGTCCTATTATCATATAACTTAATAGGACGCTTAGTATTTGAGGTCCTAATAAAGTACATTATAGGACGTTTTGTAGTTAATGTCTTATTATGTAGTAATGTAATAGGACACTAGATCATTGAGGGTCCTATTATAGCATACCTTATAGGACACTTGGAATTTGTCATAAAAGATCAGTGTAATAGGACTTTTATTTGTCGGAGTCGTATGGTAACATAACGTAATAGGACACTTGATATTTAAGTCTTAAAAGTTCAGTTTAATGTTTATATATTTATCAATAGGTTATTAGATAGAATCAAAGAAAAAAAAGTCTATGTTGAAGCAGCTTCAAATCTTCTATACTATATAATAACAGAAAAGATGATCCTTTAGCTTGGTCCAAAACAATGTCACACGTGGTGTCATGCTCACATCCCCCTTTAAATCATTTTCCCTCTCATTTTTGTGGCCAAAATGATCAGAGAAAAAAGTACGAGGATGAAAAAAAAAGATCCACCAATTGCCTCCTGTTCATAAACAAATCCTCTTTCTTCCCATCGACTCTTCTTTCTACATATATTTATTCTAAAAATAGGGTTTTCAAACTTTTCTCTCTTGAAGCCGCCGTTATCATCACGATCAATCAAGATCAAAATCGTCTAGGATGACTAGAGAGAAAGAGGCGCCCATTACTCCGATCAAAACTCAAGGAGGCTAAGGTATGATTTTGATTCACATTTCTGGATTATGCGTTCCATATCATCGTCTTGAATGGAAGAATTGATTCCGAATATGACTATCCTTACAAGGGCGTCAGTGACGTTTGCGATCCGATTCAAGTAAGTATATATCATTCAAAATCAAATTCATCTATCTATTTGATGATGAAAACTGTGATTAAAATTGAAATTGATATGCATAATAAAGCAAACATGGTTATGCGATTGAGATTAAAATTAATAGTTTAGTTAATTTAAACTGGATTCTTTCCTTTTTCTTTACTTGCAAAATATTATTTCTTGGTTCCATATTACTGGATATTAATTCAATCTAAGGGATTGTCAATGTTGTGATTGAAGGGAACAATCACATGTTTCAAACAATTAAAGTTGGATATCGCATAACCATTTTCATCTAAGGGAACATGTCAATGTTGTGATTGAGAAGTGTTGGCTAATCTTGGTTTCATATTACTGGATATTTATTCATTATGGCATTCCGATTCACAAAGTTGTATCTTTAGATCATCGAATAATGGACTCAAGGTATTGCTTGATTTTTATTTTTGTCATATTTGCTTATGTTCTTATTTTTGGTTAAACTTTTTTTGCTCCCTTTTTTTAAAGAAATGTATACATTACTTATGTTTTATTTTTTCTTTTGATAAATGTTTGTCAAATTGAAATCTAGGTTTGGAGATGAAGTTTTCCTTAAAAGCATTTCAAACTCAGAGAGAGACTGTAGCCAGGAGAATGGTAAATAGTTTAGATCCAAATAAAAAAGTTGGGGGCACGGAGATTGGGCGCGATTGGTGTGAGGTAAATATTCAAGTAGCTATAAAAAGAGATGAACATTTGATTAGACCATATGGGTCATTGGACACACTCCAAGCTACTATTGATGCATCTATAGCATGACTATGTTCTTTCATTTCTATATGTCATTATTGTTAAACCTGTAATATATTATTAAGTTTATAACAAACTTTAAGCTTATATACGGATGATTAATTTGTAGGTGGTTTGTGACGAGTGAGAAGAATGCATGATGACTGAAGACTATATTCTTCTAGTGTCTTTTATTACTTTAAGTTTCATGTTTAATGTTTAGGATCTTGGATAATAATATTATAACTTTTTTTTGTTTAATGCTTTTGTTATCGAAATGACTTATTTGAATGATAATTACAATTTATTTATTCCATTAGTTGAAGTTCATCTATCGATAAGTTGATGTATCTTATTTGTATTTATGAATCATGTTTATTGAGAACAATTTTAAGGATGTTGGTAATCGTCCTTAAAATAGGTATCCTCATATGCTTTACAAATGACTAAAACATCCCATCATCATTAGCCATGTTAGGACCCTTTTTATGATACTAATATAAGGATGATTTACTATTTGATCTATCCTCTTTTTAGGACGCTAATATGTGTCATAAAATGTATGCATCTTAAAACCTTATAAAGTGTCTTATTTTGTGGTTTATTAGGACGCTATAACGTGTCCTATTTTATGGTTTATTAGGACGCTCTAACGTGTCCTATTTTGTGGTATATTAGGACGCTATAAGTTTATAGGACCTCTTTAGTAAGGACACTTTTATTAGTGGTCCTATTATCTCATGCGTCCTATAAAATAACATTTTAGGACTTTTTTGAGTTTCCTATCAAGCTACTTTTGTTGTAGTGCAGGTTGATCAAGGCATTGGAAGAAGAAGAAGACGCATTTGTTTTATGTTAGAATATATACCTATGCTATAATGTGTCTCGTGTATTGTATCTAGATTAGAGCGAGTCTGTGTTATAGTGGCAACATTCTAGGTGACATACCATCTGGTACGCCGGACCATTTGGTACGCACGTACCAAATGGTACATAGGCTAGTATGTCACTAACTATAAATAGCGTGTGTGAGAATGATAGCTTAACACTTCTGTCATTCTTCACCTTTTGTGTGTATTCTAGAGAGAGAAACTAGAGAGCGTTCATTGTAATCTTCAAGTGATTCAATACATATCTCTTATTTACATCCGTTTTTACTATCATTGAACAAAGCATGCAGTAGTAAGATCGTATCTCAGTTTTACAAGTGGTATCAGGGCATTTGGTTGCTCTACTGCTGTGTTTTTGATCAATTTTCGGATTTTTAGAGAGAGAAAGTTTGGTATTCTTACGTTTTTCATCAAATTCTTCCAATTCCGAGTGTTTCTGGAGCTAAAAATGATTTCTGAGTGTTTCTAGTGAGTTTTCGCTCATTACTGAATCATATTTCTAGTTCAAAAAGTCAAAATTAGTGAAAATCAATTGACATCAGCTTTGAACGTCGTTGGTACGCTCGAAGAAAATCTGGTATGCCCCTGGTACGCAACTGGTCCGCACGGCAATTCTGCAATTAGATTCTGGTCCGTTGAAACTGGTCCGCTAGACAATCTTCAAGTTGGTCCGTGGCGGTTATTTTCTGGTCTGCCGTACCATTTTGGTCCGCCGTACCAAATCTGGTACGCTGAGATAATCTGGTCCGCAGGTTCATTTGGTTCATTGGTTAATTTGGTCTGAAACGGGTTCGTTGAGTACAAATTTGGTCCGCTGAGATTGTTTTGGTACGCTGGCAGAATACATGTGTTTACTAAAACTGACATAACTTGAGAACCGTTAAGAGTTACGAAACCCAATACCAGCCAAACGACCGTCTCGCCGAGATCTAGACATTTACTGGCCTAACGGCCAGTACCCTCAGTCTTGACACCCAAAATCCACTTGGAAGACCTTCGTTTTTAAGTTCGAAGTTTTTAAAGTATCATTTTCGGTGAAAAATGTCTGATTTTCAAGAATTTGCGGCTATGAAAAGCACGGTACAAGCTATGCTCAATTTTGATAATGAAATAGGAACAAGTCAGAAAGTTCCTAAGCTGTTAAAGTTGGAAGGTTATCAAAATTGGAAGCAACGTTTTTCTGCATACATCAGCACAAATGATATTGATTTGTGGATTCCGATTCGAACGTTGTATGTACGTCCAACTGAAGATGGAGAGTATAAAGAAATTCAAGATTTTGATAAGGATGAAATAAAAAATTATGAGCTTCCACAAAAAGTTTATGGTTATCTTACCATGGCTTTACCTACTGAGTTTCTGCATCAATTCAGCACTTGCAAGAAAGCTAAACAGTTATGGGATGCTTTATCTACTCGATGTGAAGGCAATGACCAATATAAGAAGAGTAGATGAAAAGTGTTCAACAAGGAATTTCAAAATTTTCAACAATATGAAAAAGAAAATATTTCTGCTCTTGTTTCAAGGTTTTCACATTTGATTAGTGAGATGAAAGTGGTTAAAATAGAAAAGACCGAGGAGGAATTGAAAGAGAAATTGATGGAAGCATTACAGGAAAAGTGGGAAACATATGTGTTATTGTTTACTCATGATAAAGAATATTCTGCATTATCATTTCATGATTTAACCAGAAAGCTTCATGCTAGAGAGATGGAAATGATGACCTCAAACAAGTCAACTGCTCAATTCCAAAATCCTGAATTGTATCATGGTCAAAATTCTGCAAGTATCAATGCAAAGTCTAAATCATTTGGTGTTGATTCATCAAATCCACCTCAAACAGCTTTTGTTGCTGGCCAGGGATCAGGAAATTCTAGAAATTCATCAAGAGACGTCACTATTCCAAATCATTCAAGTCAGAATTCATATTCAGCAAAAACACCGGATGAGCATTTGGCATTAATTTCAGCTTTATTATCTTCTTATTATGGATTGCTGAATGGTGGTTTGACAACATCTAATCTGATTGAAGAAGATTTTGATCAGATTGATCCTGATAATCTTGAGCAAATGGATATCAACTGGCAACTAGCGATGTTAGCTCAAAGAGTTAAAAGATTCAAAAAGAAGACAGGCTATCAAATTTTAAATCCGGATGGCAAGGTTGGAATAGATAAATCAAAGGCAAAATGTTTCAAATGTTCTAATTTTGGACATTTTGCTCGCGAATGTTCAAAAATGACCGCTTCTTCATCAAAGCCTCCAACAGCTTTAGTTTCTAAAGTTGATAAACAATATAATTGGGGATGAACTTCTGTTGATTCTCAACCCCTTGCTTTAACTGCTATTACTTCTAATTGGAAAACAAAAGCATTGAATGAAGGTTATGATTGGGCTGCTAAGGAAGGTGATGAGTCTGCATTTCTTGCTCAAGTTATTCATTGTGATGATGAAGTAGACGTAACTGATTCTGAATCTGAAATAAGTGGTTCTGGAATTAGTGGTTATGAATCTGTTTGTGAGTTTTGTTCTCAGAAAGACAAGAAGATTCAAGGATTGATACAGGAAAATGGGTTGTTGATTGAGGAAAAATAAAGAAGGATAGAAGAATGGCAAATGAACAACAAAAGTTAGAAGATCTAATTCAAGAATTTTCTTCTCAGAAAGAAAAGTTTTTAGATTTTCAAGCAGAGGTTGTTGAGAAAGAATCAAAATTTTAAAGTTTTAAACAGGAGTTTGAACAGAAAGTTACAAAGTTATCTGAAGAAAATGTTGCATTAGTTCAAGAAGCGAACAAATGGAAGGATGATGCTGCAGATATAGCAAATGATTTTCAAAATCTTTTTGACAAATCAAAGTCCAGACTTGATACTCTTACTAAACTTTCTGATGAACAAGCTATTAAGATTCAATCCTATCAGCTTGATATGGAAAAGTTACTTGATGAGAAGAGGGAGTTGGTTAGAGTGAACAAGTTGCAAAATGCAAATTTAGATATTCAGAAAAGAAATGAAAATAAACTGCAGAAGGAATTGTGGGCTGGATTAGATGAGTTAAGATTGCAAAAGTATGAAACTCGTAAAGTGGCAAAGAAGTTGATTTGTCACACCCCCAATTTCCACTAACGGAGTTTTACCGTGTGGGGTGTGAGCCAGACAAGGACCCGAGTCATTAGTTACATCAAACATAAGTTAAGGGTTCAAAATGTAAATATATTTCCAAACGGGAAATATCAAAACCAGAGTTCAAAGTTTAGCGGAAGCTTATAAAAGTTATGTTGCGTAAACAAGCGCCCGATAAGTAAATACCAGGTCAAGTTGAAAATATTTGAAAACAAATTCCCAAAATAAAAGGTTTTAGCCAACGTACGTGCCCAAAAATCAGATTCTCCTAGCGTCCTGCAAAGCATGCATAAGAGCAAGTGTCAACTAATGTTGGTGAGTTCACATAAGCACATAAGTATATCTAGTATAATTATGCAGTACGAATACAACAGTCTTTATTTGTATGTAAGTATGTATATTACAAGTACAATCCATATCTTAGGTAGCGAGCCTAAGTTCATGTCACTAAAACGTTCGCAACGAAAGCTGACCAATTAGTTGTAGGAATAATTCCTTACGTGTTTTGCCTTCCCCGTGTCTACTCGATCACGGTAAGTTAGGCTGACATTGTCCTCAGTCCGACCGCCAGTCGGGCGGTGCATCTTGTGCCCGCTGAGTGGGGTTTGTCAGACCCCAGTAGTACTACCCAATATCCCCTCGCTATTTGCTATTAACGGTTCGATGAGTAAGGACTTTTAAAGATAAAGCATTTTACGTGAACATGTGATATATACTAGATTTCTACTTTAATCATACATAAAAGTTGTTGTGTTATCACCCTAACCCGGGTGTAACGTGTTTGCATGTGTTATCGTCCAAAATCGGACGTAACGTAAAGGTTGTGTAACTCACCTTAGGGTGCGCTGCTACAATTTAGTAAGACTTCAAGCCTTGCGTAACTACCGAGCACCTATCGATTTTACATACGTAAGTGTGTGTCCACACATGACTAACATAGCCTAGACGACGGTATTGACATCATGTAATTCCAAATATGACGCAGGTGACAATTTCAATGCGTGATGAAAATTGTTTGTTCAAAAGCAGTAACAAAATGGTATTTAATCGAGGACACAAAAATCAATGTGCATATGTTAATCCAGATAATAAATGTAGGGATCATCGGGTAAATATATATTCATATATATAAATATCGAGGCGTAGTCAAAACTGTATGGGAAAAAAATAAAACGTCAATATATATATTTATATGGCGTGCTAAAACTTTCAAGGGTTTAAAGAAAATATTTAAAACATTCGTATGTGTGTAGGTACATCACAATAAGACAAATATATATATATATATATATATATATATATATATATATATATATATATTTCTATGTTTAAAACAATAATAACGAGACTATAAAATTTCAATCAATTTAAATCATAATGTTTTCATAACATAAATGTTCTACGGGTATCACGAGTCGAGCTTTGATAGACTTGTAATATAAGTTTTGGGTTTTGAACAAGGAAATGCTTGAAATCTATAGAAAAAAACTAAAACAGCAAAAATGGGGTTCACGGGACTCGAACCCGTGACCTCTAATTAGAAGTGCAATAACTTAACCACTAGGGCAGCACGACATTTGTGTCTGGATACCGACTGGAGTGATTTTGTATTAACAGTGTAGCATAAACTGGTTCAGGAATCAGAACCAAAACAAACAAAAATAAAGAAAATGCGGCTAAGGAGGGTCGAACACGAGATCTCTCAGTCTCCAGCGAGCGTACCAGCCAGCTGCGCTACCCAGGCGCTGGTGTTTGTATCCAGTTACTTAAATATATATCCAGTCCCCACCAGTCATCATCTTCTTCCCCACAAACTCCGATGGCCGGAGTTTTATTCCGGTCACCGGAAAAATCGCGAATCCAGTAACAGAATGAAAGGTAACGTGTGACTAGAAGAGAGAAGTGATTACCTCGAACCAAAGATGAGTTTTGATGCGTTTTTGAAGCCAAAACGGAACCGAAATTCTCGACACGGATCTCCTGATGGTGCCCCGTTTCCAAATCCATTGCTACTGGGCTGATCGGCAGAGAGAGGCGACCTCGGTGAAGATTGAAACAAGTGGTAAAAGAGCGGTGGTTCGCCGGAATTTGAGTTCGCCGGAAAACTCAAAATAAAGAAAAGAAAATGAGAGCGAGAGAGAATGAGTAATACAATGGGGGAAATCGAATGGGACTGGAATTCCTGATGATTGAATGAGACAAATTATGGTTTTGGTTGTAACTGATGGATTCGATCGGTCGACATTAAGGAGGAGTTATTGACTCTTTACTTCACGTCGACGGTTTGTAAATTTCAAATTGACTTTGGTTAATTAACAAGATTAGTCCTTCATCAATTTGCATAGAAGGTTATGGGGTTTTAGAAATTACACCACTGGTCCCTCCAACTAATTAAATATAATACAAGTTCAGAAAATTACAAGTTAGGTCCCTCCACGTTTAAGAATATTAACGAACTCTCTAACGGGGTTAACGTAGGTAACTTGGTGATGATTATTCGAGTGTACGTCAAAACGTATTTAACGAACGAAGTTTTATAAAAATTTAATCTATATATGCTTCGCATAAAATCATAGTTATAACTCAATAACTATACATTTTAAATTCTTATAAAATATTGAAATGCTTCGTATTAGTGGGCGACACGTCGTCACAAAAAATCATAATATGACGTGCGTATATATATATACATATATACCACGTAAAAATAATAAATATAATTGCCACATAAAATGATAAAGCGTTTCGTGAAACCATAAAATATGATTTACATAAAATCATAAAATATAATTATTCAAGTAAGTTAACCGACGTCTAGACTCATGTGCAATGTTCATGTAACGGTTCTAGTTAACCGATGTAACAGACGTTTACTAAAGATAACACAAGTTATTAACGGGGTTAACCTGGGAAATTGCCGGTTGTCACATGATTGCAACCGAAAAGGAGTTGGCTGAAGCTCAACAAAAGATTTCTGATCTGAAAGTAGAAGTCATTGATTCAAAACGTCTTTTGAACAATGTTACTAATTCACAATCTTTTCAAGTTTCTTGGTCAAAGATGACAACTTTGAGAAAATGTTCAATAAAACTGTGTCACCACCAGGAAGTCTCAAAGAAGGAATTCATAATTTGAAAGACAATGTTGAGACTGGTGATTATTCTGAGTTTGTTGGTTCCAAATCTGTTGAAGAAAAGAAAGCGAACAAAGGCAAGGATGCTGAAAATTCTGAAGTTACAAAGGTTGTGTCTGGTTCTTTATCTAATGGCAAAGAGAATTCTGCAAGTTCAACAACAGATATTGTTGAAACTATTGTTGATGCTCCCAAGGATATTACCAAGATCAAAGAAGAGTTCTCCCGTCTTGCAAAGACCGGGCATAAAACATCTGGTTCAGAAGAGAAGGTTTTTGGAAAACATACAGGTTTGGGATTTCAAAAGAAACAGGTTAAAGTGAATGTTGCTACGGTTCAACAGCAACAAAATATGAAGAACATCAGTATGAAGCAAGTGAAGAAGGAGATTTTTCATGCTGAAAAGGTTCAACCGGAGCGATTTTATAAACTCAAAGGCTCAGATCAAATATTTTCTGATATGGTGTTTCCACTTCACTGTGTGGATTCTTGGAAAATAGCTGAGGTTTTTATCAAATCTGCTGATGCTCCAAAGACCAAGAAGAAACAAACTGCTAAGTATTCTTTTAGAGGTTCAAATTCTGCTCCAAAGAGCCCAACATCCAAATGGGTTCATGATCATCGCTATCAGGTATTCGATTCCTTTTGTGATCATTTTGCAGATGTTAAAGATTCCGAAACGCCGAAATGTCAACAATCGCTTGTGTTACAATTGCCGACAAAAGGGGCATATAGCACAAGATTGCCCAGTTTCTGTTGCTTCTACATCAAAAAGAGGAAAGGTTCCAATTGTTGGTAAATCTGCCAAACACAGATTCATTGATGAATACGGGAGAGTATTTAATGAACATCAACCTACATTTTTCAAAACTCAAGGAAGATTTATTCCCCGTTTTCAAATTGTTCCAACTGTAGGTTATTCGTCACAATCGACTGTGACTGGTTCATCAGATACTGATTTACCAAAACAACAAATCTGGAAACCTAAAGTGGTTTCGACAGGAAACGAAGATACTGGTCGACCAGAGGCGATTCGCTTAGGGTCATTTATAAACTAACGTGTTTGACCAGTGTGCATGTACTTTTTGTTGATGCATGAACCTTGTGTGGTCGTTACTGTTCGAATTGTCAAACAGACTGATTTGTCGGAATCATGAACTGAGGTCCGAACCTCAGCCGAACTCCAGATTCGGAGTTGTCCGAAGGTGGTCCGAACTCCAAGTTCGGAGGAAGTTCGGAGCAGGTTCGGAGGTTACCCAGTTCGGACAGAATGAAGAAGTATAAATAGTTTCGCCTTTGTATTTCTTTGGAAGTTTCTGTCTTGTGTCTGTGTGTTGAGAGGGGAGGTTCTGTCCGATCTCCCCCAGAGCTTAAACGTTTGTATACTCCTTCGTTATGTAATCATTCGACACGATTCAAGGACAAAACTTCCGTCTCATCCATAGAATCGATCCGTATACGGTTTTTTCAGTTGGTATCAGAGCTGTTGGCTCTTTCTATGGTCGATATCTATCGTTTTTCTTCATTTCGAGACGTTAAACCTTCGGTTAGGGGTGATTGAAAGTGTTTCTGATTGATTTTTAATCAATCGAGTCTATCTGAGTCATGTTTTTACCTAACAGAAGCCTCTAGATGTCAAAATTCGATCAAATTCTGAGTCTGGTGCGATTTCAAAAATTTCCAGTTCGGGTTCGGACAAGGTTCGGCCAAAGAACAGATCTGAAAAATAACCGCTCCGAACTCCAGGTTCGGACGTCCGAAGGTCAGGTTCGGATGTGGTTCCGAAGGTCAGGTTCTGGGGATCGGGTTCGGAGGTAGATCGGACAAGGTTCGGACGAGCTCGGATGCATTTTTGATGAAGCAATTTTATTCAAGGAAAAAATTTCGCGCTGACCTGGCAGTACGGCCCCAGCCAGGGGCTCTGCCCCTTGGACCCCGCCAGGGGCTGCCGCCCTTTCGACCCCGCTTCTCAGGGGCGCTGCCCCCGAACCCCCGTTAGATGGGAATTTTACAGAAGCGGATTAGTTATCGAGTTTACCCTTGATTTGGTAGCTGTGGGGTGTTATGTTTGACGAAAATCCAGATTCCGATACTTGTTACGAGTTAGTGATCGAATTTCAAGAAATGGGTTTGTGGGTAGTCATTGTTCTTGATGATGGACAGAGATTCAAGAATACGTGTTTCTGATGATGGACAGAGATTCGGAGACATGGTTATGATTACTTGGGAACATTTGTCGGAGATTATCTTTCTACACAAACTGAAGATTGAATGAGATTAAAGATTCCGTTGTGGGCTACTTGAGTTTGTCATTCCACTACAAGAATGCGAGGTTGGAATCAGAAGAATATTAAAGATTTGAATATGTCACTTATTTAGGGGGAAATTGGGGATCCTAAAACTTTCAAAGTTTTATAATTGAAAAAGTGAATATTCAAAAGCAGTCAGTTCACGGATGATGGTGGTTTTTGATCTTCATGGAAATGTGGTATATTCTGATGTTCGTGCGAACCGACATGTCAATGTTTTCAATTATAGTTTGGAACTTTCTGTCATATGCCCGATACTTTCTTGAGTTGTCGAAAGACTTGGTCAGATTCCAGTCTGCAACGAGATATACGTTTACCGGAGTAATATATTGGGATGGATTTGAGCTGAGGGGGAATTTCCGTGATTGAAGATGCTGATCGTGTCTGTTTTCATAAAGATCAGAATGTGTTACAATTCGCTGAAGATTGAAGATTATTATCAAGATGTAGTGATGTTCGTGTGTCTTTACAATTTCCGGATACAACTTATGAAGTGAATCATTATCATACATGCCGGTTCCAATTGGATGGTTATGCTTGAAGCTAGTGGGAATTTTATTGGTTGTGGAGATTGTATAAGATTTGAATTGTTTCCTGCATACCTGATGATTCGGTCAAGGGAAGTTTGCCAAAGATAAAGGTGTCTGCAGCAAGCTGACTGAAGATTGCTAGAAGATCATTGTCTGGATTCGACAGTAACATCCAAGGGGGAATTTGTTGATGCATGAACCTTGTGTGGCCGTTACTGTTCGAATTGTCAAACAGACTGATTTGTCGGAAACATGAACTGAGGTCCGAACCTCAGCCGAACTCCAGATTCGGAGTTGTCCGAAGGTGGTCCGAACTCCAAGTTCGGAGGAAGTTCGGAGCAGGTTCGGAGGTTACCCAGTTCGGACAGAATGAAGAAGTATAATTAGTTTCGTCTTTGTATTTCTTTGGAAGTTTCTGTCTTGTGTCTGTGTGTTGAGAGGGGAGGTTCTGTCCGACCTCCCCCAGAGCTTAAACATTTGTATACTCCTTCGTTATGTAATCATTCGACACGATTCAATGACAAAACTTCCGTCTCATCCATAGAATCGATCCGTATACGGTTTTTCACTTTTAGAAGACCTATCGGTGATTGAAAAGTTGCTGATGGAGAAGTATTCTGCTGATTTAAGTTAAATTTCAAGGAATATAAAATTTCAAAAACTTTTTTTTTCTGAAAGCTAAACGTGAGAGTATCCATGTCGAAAGGTCAATTTTCTTTCTTTTACATTTCGTATGTAGTTTACGGGGAGAAAATTGAAAATACCAAAAATAGTGTCTTTTTGTTTTTGTTAAAATGAAAATCCAAAAATAGAGTTTTCATTTTAAGGGGGAGAAAAAGGAAAAATACAAAAACATGGAAAAACAGAAAATAAAAAAACATTGAAAAATGAGAAATTGTATCCGACATAATTGGGAAATAATGGTACATTGGCTTACGTGTCTGACTCGTAGATAAATTAGATGTAAAAGCCATAAGATCATTGTTCGATGTGCTTGGTAGGCTCGACATTAAAACAGAAAGTATCCAGATGTGATAAACACACTAAATACTAATGCTTGACCAAGTGGACAACATCTTGATGCATATCTCATGATATATCAAGAAAAGATATGTGAAAAAGAAAATGAGAAGTCATTGTGTATACATGTGTTCATTTTGCAAAGATTTAAACTTGTTTGATTTTCTTTATTTTGTCAAACGATCGGACTTTCTTTGCGTATCGAAAGATCGACCTGATTGTTGTTCGTTTGACGTTCTGCTTTATTTTCTTTGGTGTTTCGTATAGCTCATCGGACTTTTTCTGTGTGTACAGGAGTACCGATCTGATTGTTGTTGGGTTATACAATCTCAACTTGTTTTTATTTTCTTATTTTGTTAAATCTGAGGCCTTATCTGCGTATCGAAAGATCGACCTTAAGGTAGACGATTTAATGTTCTTATTTCTTTTTGCATGGAACACAGTTTACTATATCATGAAAATACAATCATTATGTAATCAAATCACAAATGAAATCACAAAGTGTGATGTAAAAGAAAATGCATATCTGAGTATGACTGATAGTGTGGGGTACACTGGTCAAAGCAAATCTAATCAATACTAATAACATATCCAGATGTTATGAGTATGATTCTGCCTGAGTTTAAGATGGACAAATTATACCAGTAATCGACATGACTTGTGTGCTGAAGTAATTGAAATTGAAGTGTAGTTCAGCATGTCATGTTCAATATGATCCCAAGTTGTGATCTTTCTCGCAAAAGACAAAAATGTTGTTTGATTCTGTAGTGCTTTAATGGTTCATATCTGAAAAATCAAAAAGATTTTCGGTGTGTTTTGATATAAAGTTTCAAAAAGCCAAAAAGATTTTATTTCTTATTTGTTTTCGACCGATCGACATGTGATACGAAATCAAATTCTAAAAACATATCTTGGATTCTCGAAGAGAAGTTTTGCGCCAAGATTAAATTAATTTTCAAAAGAAAAAGGGAGAAAAAGGGAACCGCGTTTCTATCTTCTGAAATTGCAGGTTATGTGTGTCAAGACTCAAGCATGGTGAAAGGGGGAGTTTGTTATATCTTTCACAAGTGGATCCTGAAGACCAAAGATGATTCAAGAGTGATCCAGCCATGCAAGCTCTATTTCTAACAAGATTTCAAGTCGAAGATCGGATGCAGCAATGTTGAAGATTGAAGACTGAAGTTTCGTTAGAATATAGATATACTACACGTTAAGGGGGGTTGTTAGAGCATATACCTATGCTATGATGTGTCTCGTGTATTGTATCTATATTAGAGCGACTCTGTGTGTTGTAGTGGCAACATTCTAGGTGACATACCATCTGGTACGCCGGACCATTTGGTACGCACGTACCAAATGGTACGCCAGTTGGTACGTAGGCTAGTATGTCACTAACTATAAATAGCGCGTGTGAGAATGATAGCTTAACACTTCTGTCATTCTTCACCTTCTGTGTGTGTATTTTAGAGAGAGAAACTAGAGAGAGTTCATTGTAATCTTCTAATGATTCAATACAAATCTCTTATTTACATCCGTGTTTACTATCATTGATGAAAGCATGCAGTAGTAGATCGTATCTCGGTTTTACATTTTATGAAAAATTGGGAGATGATCAGTTAGAAAAAGATAGTTGAGTAAGGAGGTTTCTGGGTTTTTTGCTTGTAAAAATGCATGGTCACACCAAAAGAGCCGATATATACTATAAGGGCTAAATTGGAGGTAAACGAAACATCGCGTAAATAAAAAAATAAAAAAAAACACAATAAAAAAATACACACGGTTAAAATGAAAAAATGTAAAATAACATATAATAACGCAAGAATTTATTAAAATTAACGCATGCTGAAGGAAGAATAGAAGATATAATTAATTGATGTGACAAAATGCTATACTATAAATTACGTAAATATTATTTTAAATCACGCATGATTAAAGTAATAAAATATACTAATATTTAATATGAAGCGTTATATAATCACATAGAAAATCACGCAAAAGTAAAAATACACACAGTTAAAATGAAAAAATGTATAACAATATTTACTTTCAAGATAATTGAATAGACGCAGTAACAAATAACAATTACACCCCGTTCACATTCATCTCCCAAAAAACGTACCCACTACACACGGTTACCAATTAACACATTTAATACCCCACTGGACACTCATCAAACCCTCTGTAAAACTAGACACTCGATTACATTGAAAAATCACACTGCGACGGAATCTGCGCAAAAAAACTTCAAATCACCTCTCACATCAAACAATCCACACCGCAAAAAATGTCTTCATCTTCTTCCAACGCACCAGAAGCCAACAACGACACACTCATGGAAAAACTAACCAGGCAAATTATGCTTGAGTTAAACAAAGAAGTCCTAATGATGGACGTCTTGAAGCAAACGTTCGAGAGCCTAACCTATACGATGGTAGCAAGAGACGAAGTAAATAAAAAACTGATGGCTTTGCTAAAAAATTCCGTTCGAGAACTTGTCAGAATGTTCATGATAGACAAGGACAAAACATACCTGGAACAAATCAACGAGATTGCAAACATCCTGAAGAAAATGAAAGCATTTGTGGAATTGAAGATGGCTTTTTTAGGAAGCCTAATAGTGGAATAAGAATAATGTTGTAATATTATGTTTTCGGTGTTTTTGTGTTATTAATAACGTGAATCTTTTTAAGTTATTCAATTTTTGCTTATAATTTCTCCTTTAATATACATTGTATCAGACAAAAAACACTAACACTTAAGAAAATGCGTATAATAACGCATCAATAAATTATAAAATTACGCATGATGAAAAACTCACTCTAATAATAACGCAAGAATTAATTAAAAATAACGCATGCTGAAAGAAGAATAAAATATACAATTAATTGATGTGAGAAAATGCTATATACTATAAAATCACGCAAAAACACATAACGTACGTGTATTATACAAAAAAGACACATATAAACGTTGATAATAATCACGCAAAAAATAACGCAACCTGTAGTAATGAATATTTAATAATAATCGATAAAAATTAAGTCACGCAAAAAAAATGATTCGCTCGGTAACCTTAGACATAAAAAAACACGCTATTTTGTAAAAAAGACAATAATGCCCCTCCGCATAAATATACAACAAACACGTGTCACGCTCTCCTCCCTTCAGACGCTTCGAACGCTAAAAAGCCTTTGTATTTGAACTTACACCTATATAGATATATATAGATATATTTATTTTTCCTGAATGTTATCGTAATTCAATTATTTATTGAGAATAAATAATTTCTAAAGCCTGCATGTTATCAAACAACCACCCGGGTCATCATGACGTCAAGACTTGACCCTTATTTGGGAGTGACTTAATTGTCAATCCAAACTCTAGACCTTAAGCTATCTTATATTGATTCAGGACTGCTATGTTGCCTGTTATCTGCCGTTGTACCATTCAAACACTGCCTGATTCATGTGACTTTTCACAGCCCCTCTTTTAAACTGTTTTAAATGCTTTTGGGGAAGAATTCATATAACACCTAACATGCCTGATAAGTAGGAAATCTGTTACCATTATTGATTACATGAACTATTCGTCCATCCTGTCGTACTCATGTTGATTCATGTTATGATGATTCCGATTAATTTTAATAGAAACGATGACTCGTGAATAGATCTATTAGGTTAACGCCCCTGGCTGATTGGTAGCTCAAATCCTGACTCCCGTCATTTTAGTCAATAGGGTACATACAGTTATAAACACCGTTCGGTAATCCTAGACAGAATACCATGAGTCGGTAATTAGTTAGTTTCGGAATTTAAGGTTTATGGTAATAATAATTTATAGTATCCTAACAACTTATTAAATGGGTGATAAAACTGAAATCAAACTTTATTGTCAATCACAGTTCTGATTTTACTTAAACCTGTGAACTCACCAACTTTATGTTGACCCCTGTTAGTGTATGAATTCTTAGGTACTTGATCAACTGCTTGCTTGTATGGAACACCTTTTTGTGCATTATCATTAGGTCCTGTCATATCTATCTGGAGTCACGGTCACACTAGCCATTTTGGACATTTCACTACATAACACCTCACGATGTCATGTCTTTAAATCTTTTGATACTTGTTTTGTAAACTATGAAACAAATGAAACATAATATTATTTTTCATCACTAAATCTGAAATGAAATGCTTTTCGACTCCTTAAAACGGATCTAGTTGTTTAACCATCCAGAGATCGTTTTGTGTAACCTTGACTGTGATTCCATCTCGTTCACGCCTGACATAGATTTTACAGGGTGTGACAGATTGGTATTAGAGCCGAGGTTATAGGGAACTAGGTTGCATTAGTAAGGCCTAGACAAGCCTAAGCTCTGTTAGTATCATATTGCATGTGCCATACGTGATACATCTTCCTGTCTGTTATACTTGTTTATAACTAACCGATAACTATTATTATGACTTGGAAACTTTTGACATAGCATGTCTTCCTCTGAGCCCATGGAGATATCATCGGATTCTGATGACGAGTTTGCGATCACTCCCGACCTGTTGGAGCCCATGCCGCCATATCCGGAGTATGTACCTGAGTCACCTACATACGAGACGTCCTCTCCCGTACCTGCACCAGTAGTTAACCGTCCTCGTTCCCCTAAGAGTAAACTAGACTTTGTTGTTTCAGATGATTCGGACTCTGACGAGGTTACTGATGAGACTACCCCGTTTAACGTAGCGATCACTCCTACTGATCCGTCTGCGGATGGAGATACTCTTGTGGTTACTCTGAGACCTGGACTCCTCCTTCTCCTGATCGCGTTCCATTTTTCCGACCTTATCGTAGTACTCCTGGTGGGCCTTTGTGGATGTACACTCCTCTCAAATCTGTTATCTGTCCCCTGTGTATGACCCGCTTCCTCTAAAGAAGCGCATGAGGATCCCTGGTAGCACATTCGAGGTCGGTGAGTCATCTACAGCTGCTGCTATTGGCTACCTCGAGTGAAAGCAAGAAGCTCGACCACAAGCGTAAGCGTGATCATGACTGGAAGAAGAAGAAGAAGAAGCAAATAGAAGCTCCTGTTGAGAAAGCCCCTAATGCCATCAAGGCCTAGGTAGCCGTTCACCAGCTCAGGACCCAAAGAAGGCTGGCTACACTAGAAGCCACCCTATTTGCAGCAAAAGTAACCTGAACCACTCTCTTGACTGCAGTAACATCTACTGCAGGAACTACAAGGCTAAAGGCCATATACTCAGGGACTGGCAGAACCGATCCAACAAGCCCCAAACTCCAGGAAACTGTTAGGAGTGTGGAGTTGCTGGACATTTCAAGAGTGAATGTCACAAGTTGAAGAAGTTGACACCTGAAGTTTCTCGAGGACGAGCATTTGTACTAAACTCCTCAGAGGCCCGTCAAGACCCCCATTCCGTGACGGGTACGTTTCTCTTGAATAACCACTATGCATCTGTTTTATTTAATACCGGTGCAGATAAAAGCTTTGTGTCTGATGATGTTAGTTCAACACTTGAAATCACCCCTACACCCTTAGACACTAGAATACGCTATCGAGATAGCAGATGGTAAATTAATTGAAGCAACTGAGACCCTTAGAGACTGTTCGTTAGAGTTATCAGGACATTCATTTCGCATAGATTTCCTACCTGTCCAGCTTGGAAGCTGTAGAAGCATATTCCTATGCTAACGTTGTGTCTCGTGTATTGTATCTAGACAAGAGCGTC
>JBCNJP010000012.1:35016252-35040665 GCA_039602395.1 Deinandra increscens subsp. villosa
ATGGTACATTGGCTTACGTGTCTGACTTATGGATAAACTAGATGAAAAAGCAATAAGATCATTGTTCGATGTACTTGGTAGGCTCGGCATTAAATCAGAAAGTATTCAGATGTGATAAACACATTAAATATTAATGCTTGACCAAGTGGACAACATCTTGATGCATATCTCATGATATCAAGAAACAAATATGTGAAAGAGAAAATGAGAAGTCACTGTGTATACATGTGTTCATTTTGCAAAGATTTTACTTGTTTGATTTTCTTTATTTTGTCAAACGATCGGACTTTCTTTGCGTATCGAAAGATCGACCTGATTGTTGTTCGTTTGACATTCTTCTTTATTTTCTTTGGTGTTTCGTATAACTCATCGGACTTTCTCTGCGTGTACGGGAGTATCGACCTGATTGTTGTTGGGTTATACAATTTCAACTTGTTTTATTTTCTTATTTTGTTAAATCCGAGGCCTTATCTGCGTATTTAAAGATCGAACTTAAGGTAGACGATTTAACGTTCTTATTTCTTTTTGCATGGAACACAGTTGACTGAATCATGAATACAATCATTATGTGATTAAATCACAAATGAAATCACAAAGTGTGATATAAAAAGCAAAAACATATCTGAGTATGTCTGATAGTGTGGGGTACACTGGTCAAAGCAAACCTAATCAATTCAATAACATATCCTGATGTTATGAGTATGATTGTGCCTGAGTTTAAGATGGACAAATTATACCAGTAATCGACATGACTTGTGTGCTGAAGTAATTGAAATTGAAGTGTAGTTCAGCATGTTATGACCAATATGATTCCAAGTTGTGATCTTTCTCGCAAAAGACAAAAATAGTGTCTGTTTCTGTATTGCATTTATGTTTCACATCTGAAAAATCCAAAAAGATGTTAGGTGTGTTTTAGCATAAACTTAGATAATTCAAAAAGATTTTCGGTGTGTTTTGATATAAAGTTTCAAAAAGCCAAAAAGATTTTATTTCTTATTTGTTTTCGACCGATCGATACTTGATACAAAATTCAAAATTTCAAAACTATATCTTGGATTCTCGAAGAGAAGTTTTGCGCCAAGATTAAATTATTTTTTTAAAGAAAAGGAAAGCCGCGTTTCTGTCTTCTGAAATTGCAGGTTTCTGTGTGACAAGACTCAAGCATGGTGAAAGGGGGAGTATGTTATATCTTTCACAAGTGGATCTTGAAGTTCAAAGATTTTTCAAGATTGATCCAGCCATGCAAGCTCTAATTCTGACAAGATTTCAAGTTGAAGATCAGACGCAGAAATGCTGAAGATTGAAGACTGAAGTTTTGTTAGATAGATAGATAGCTAGATACACTACACGTTAAGGGAGAGTCTGTAGAAGCATATTCCTATGCTAACGTTGTGTCTCGTGTATTGTATCTAGACAAGAGCGTCTGTGTGAGTAAGTGGCTTCATGCTGAGGTGGCCGGACCAAATGGTCCGTAGGCCATTTGGTACGGGCGTACCATTTGGTACGCTAGTGGTCCGCCAGCAGCATGTTAGTGACTATAAATAGTTCGTGTTAGAGAGAGCTAGTCAGAACTATTGCCATTCTCTACATCTTAACTGTGTGAAACTGAGTGTGTGTCTCTCTCTCTAGACTTTGTGTAATCTCTTTGTGAATCAATAAAGCAAAGCTTTATTTACCTTCTTGTTGCTATCCGATTACCGAATCATGCAGTAGTAAGATCGTATCGTGGTTCTACAGAAGCTTCGATGTTGTTGTTGGAATGGATTAGTTATCCGCCAATCGTGCAGAGATAGTCTATCACGAGAAGCAAGTCAAGATCCCATTAGAGAATGGTAAGACTTTAACGATTCAAGGAGACCGATATGGGACCAAACTCAATATTGTGTCCTGTATGAAAGCTCGAAAGTACCTATGTAAAGGATGCCATGCCATTCTAGCGCACGTACCCGTGAAGAAGCCGAAGGAGAAAAAGATTGAATATGTTCCGATCGTGAAGGATTTCCCTGATGTTTTCCCTGAAGACTTATATGGTCTACCCCCGGCTAGACAAGTGGACTTTCATATCGACATGATCCCCGGAGCTGCTCCTGTAGCTCGATCCCCTTACCGCTTAGCCCCGTCCGATACGGAAGAGTTGTCCAGTCAGTTGCAAGAACTTTTTGACAAGGGGTTTATAAGACCGAGTTTTTCCCCGTGGGGAGCCCCTTCCTGTTTGTTAAGAAGAAGGACGGATCTTTTCAGATGTGTATAGATTATCGGGAACTGAACAAGTTAACAGTGAAGAACCGCTACCAGCTCCTGAGAATCGACGATATGTTTGACCAACTTCAAGGGTCAAGCTTCTACTCAAAGATCGACTTGCACTCACGATACCATCAGTTAAGAGTATGGGAAGAAGATGTTGCCAAGACCGCATTTCGAACTCGCTATGGACACTACGAGTTTCTCGTCATGCCATTTAGGTTGACTAACGCACCTGCCGTATTTATGGACCTCATGAATCGTGTGTGCAAACCCTACCTGGATAAGTTCGTTATCATATTCATCAACGATATCCTGATCTACTCCCGTAGTAAGGAAGAACACGAACAACACCTTAAGCTGGTTTTAGAGTTGCTGAGAAAAGAAAGATTGTATGCAAAATTTTCCAAATGCGAATTTTGGATTCACGAAGTACATTTTCTAGGTCAGGTGATTAACGACCGTGGTATTCACGTCGATCCCTCGAAGATTGAAGCAATCAAGGATTGGAATGGAACCCTCCCACAACCCCTTCTAAAATCCGTCAATTCCTTGGTCTCGTTGGCTGTTACCGCAAATCCATTGAAAACTTCTCCAAGATAGCCCAGCCCCTGACTACACTAACTCAGAAAGACAAGAAGTTTGTTTGGGATGACAAAGCTGAAGCTGAAACTAATGTAGTGCAACGCACCCATGCTGGCCCTACCCGAAGGAACTGATGATTTCGTCGTCTACTGTGATGCATCTCACCAAGGCCTAGGATGTGTGCTAATGCGGCTTGAGAAAGTCATAGCCTATGCTTCTCTCCAATTGAGGACCCATGAGAAGAATTACATGACCCGTGACTTAGAACTCGGTGTCGTTGTGTTCGCCCTCAAGATATGGGGACATTACCTATATGGGACGAAATGCACTATCTTTACGGACTATAAGAGCCTCTAGCATATCCTGAATCAGAAAGAACTGAACATGAGACAACGAAGATGGGTAGAACTACTCAATGATTACAACTGTGAGATTTGTTATCATCCTGGCAAGGCTAATGTTGTATTAGATGCCTTGAGTAGGAAAGAATGTGTGAAGCCTCTCCAAGTCCGATCGCTTGCGTTGACAATTCATGTTGGTCTCCCAGATCAGATTCATGAACCCCAACTTGAAGCCCTGAAGGAAGAAAATCTCAAAGCCGAAAGCCTGCGTGATATTCACCGTTAGTTAGAAACGAAGCCGGATGGAGCCTATTATTTTGTGAATAGACTTTGGGTACCCGTGTACGGAGGTTTTAAGAAAATGGTCATGGACGAGGCCCATAAGTCTAGATATTCCATTCACTCTGGTGCTGATAAAATATACCATGATTTGCGAGAACTTTACTGGTGGCCTGGCATGAAGGTTGAGATTGCTACCTACGTTGGAAAGTGTCTGATGTGCGCGAAGGTTAAAGTTGAATATCAGAAGTCGTCAGGTCTACTGGTACAACCGGTCATTCCAGAGTGGAAATGGGAGCGTATCATAATGGATTTTATCACTAAGCTGCCAAAGAGTCATAGCGGAAACAATACCATCTGGGTTATCATCGACCGTCTCACAAAGTCTGCTCATTTTCTAGCGATGAAGGAAAGTGACTCGATGGAACTGCTTACAAAACACTATCTGAAGGAGATTTTCTCCCGTCATGGAACCCCTATCTCCATCATCTCCGACTGAGACAGCCGATTCACCTCTAGGTTCTGGACGTCCCTTAATGACGCTCTGGGTACTCAACTTGACATGAGTACAACCTATCATCCCCAGACTGGTGGTCAGTGCGAAAGAACTATTCAGACTCTCGAAGATATGTTACGTGTCTCTGTAATCGGTTTCGGAAAGAACTAGGATGAGCACTTGCCCCTCTGCGAGTTCTCCTATAACAATAGCTACCATACTAGTATTCAAGCTGCCCCGTTTAGGGGTACTCTATGGTAGAAAGTGGCGATCTCCCATCTGTTGGTTTGAAATCGGAGACAGCCTGTTAACTGGTCCTGAAAATGTCATCGAGACTACCGAGAAAGTCTCTCAAATTCAAAGTCGTCTAAAAGCCACTCGTGATCGCAAGAAGAGTTACGCCGATACAAGACGCAAACCTTTGTCGTTCAAAGTTAGAGACAGAGTCATGCTTAAAGTAAACCCGTGGAAAGGCGTAGTCAGTTTTGGAAAACGTAGTAAGCTAAGCCCCCGGTACATTGGTTCGTTCAAGATTCTTGAAGAAGTCAGACATATCGCTTACAAACTGCAGTTGCCACCAGAACTCAGCAGCGTTTACAGTACCTTCTATATCAGCAATCTGAAGAAGTGTCTCGCCGACGAATCGCTCGTCATTCTCCTGGACGAAATCCAAATCGATGAGACCCTTCCATTTGTGGAAGAACCTGTTGAGATCGTTGATCGAGAAGTCAAAAAATTGAAGCGAAGCCGGATCCCAATCTTCAAAGTTCGTTGGAATTCTCGTCGAGGACCCGAGTTCACCTGGGAACGTGAAGAACAATTTCAGTCTAAGTATCCTCACCTCTTTCGTAATGAAGCTCCAGCAAATGGCTCTGTCTGAATTTCGGGACGAAATTCACTTAACCGGGGGAGAATGTGACAACCCGTAAGTTTCCCAAGTCTAAAACCCCGTTTAATTACTTGTTTAACTGTTAATTATGCATATGATCCATGTTTGTTAACTTAGATAACATATTATGCCAACATCATCTTAGTCTTCACGTAACCCGCGATAAAACAATAACCATCCACCTTAAACTGTGAAATGATATAGTCATTTATCGGTGGAATTTTCATAATAAAAAAGAAAATAAAAATGATATGTTTATTTAATATTTCCGTCACCTTTGTAGTATATATATATATATAGGGAAGGGTTCCGTGTAGACCCCTTAAATTTTGTAGACCCCGTAGACCCCTATAAAACTCAATAAAAATAAAACTCAGTGTTGTAAATTTGGTTTTTTTTATTACGATAAGCTTTTAAGAACCAAAAAAATAAATAAATAAATTAAAAAAAAACAAAAAACATTAAAAATCGAACATTTTAAGACAATGAGTTTTAAAATAATGAGTTTTAAACGCAACACTGAGTTTTATTGAGTTTTAAACTCATTGTCTTAAAATGTTCAATTTTTAATGTTTTTCGTTTTTCTTTTTTTTAATTGTCTTTTTTTTAATTGTCTTTTTTTTTGTTCTTAAAAGCTTATCGCAAATAAAAAAAAACTAAATTAACAAAACTGAGTTTTATTTTTAGTGAGTTTTAGTGAGTTTCATTGAGTTTTATAAGGGGTCAACGGGGTCTACAAAAAATAAGGGGTCTACACGGATCTTTTACCTATATATATATATATATATATATATATATATATATAGGGAGAGGATGATTTAAGAACCAAATGGTTCTGAGAACTTTTGAGAACCATTCTGAGCCACTAGTTATATATAAGGAAATCCCCACCATGAATTTGAGTGGCTCCCCCTTGAAAATTAGTGGCCCAGAATGGTTCTTAAAAGTTCTCAAAACCAATTGGTTCTCATTTGAACCTAACCCTATATATATATATATATATATATATATATATATATATATATATATATATATATATATACTTACAAACTTGTAGACCCGGGTGTCTAATATTATGTGAAAACCCAAGGCATAGAAAATATTAATCATTTCGTTTAATAATTAAACCGTTTTTGTTAAATATCCATTTAACGTATCGTTTAACGTTTTTAATAAAAATCAAAATATTTTTATCTAGACTTTGCCATTAATCATCACTCGTGTCAAAATTTCGAGACCAAAGCTCACCGAATGTTTTCACTCGTTAATCGCATTCGTTCGTGACGACAACCGAACCAAACCGAATCGTTTTCTCTTCCTAATAAACCGAACCCGTCACCTTGCATGTGTTGCATGCAACCTAACCAACCATCACCCGACACCCTTGACCCGACACCAGTATCCACCACCTCCGGCCACCTTTCACGTCGGCCACATCACTCCCATGCACACCATCCCTCTCTTACACCACCTTACCAATCATCCTTACACCACTATCATCATCCTTACAACCAATATCACACTCCACCATCACCATAACTCATCGTCACCAACCAATCACCTTACCACCATCCTCCTCCCTCTCCCCTCACCCTTGACCGAACCGCACCCCCTCCCCTTCTTCCTTTCGGTCACGCAAACACACACAAACACACCACACTTTGTTTTTCCTCAATCACTTAAAACACACAACACTCTCACTCTTTCTCTTGTCTAAAAACCGAACCACAAGAAAAGGAACCCCCCCCCCCCCCACGACTGGTTTCGAACAAGCAACCAAACACCCCTAGCCCTTTTGCTTTCCCTCAAATATTTATACAATATAACACACACACCTTTCATTTTACAAACCCTAAAACACCTCCCACCACCTCTCTTCTCCATCCCCACTCTCACGGTTTCTCTCCCTCCTCTCCCATCTTCATTTTCGGCCAACAACAAGCAAGAAGGGGGAGATCCAAGCCATTATCAAGCATCATCATCATCTTTTCTTTCCCTTTTCTTGAAAATATTTCAAGAACAAGTAAGTTTCATGAACTTTCTTGTATGATCATCTTGTTAGATCATGTCTTTATGTTCATTTTCCTGATCCAAACTCCGTCTTGACAAGTCTTGATGTCTATGATGATTATTGGTGGTTAAAAGTCTATGAAACTCTTAAACTTTGTTAATCTTTGTTAATCTTGTTTAGTTAACTAACTAGCTTTTCCATATGAACATGTCTTCACGTTTTTACTCATGTTTTATGTTGTATGTCATGTTAGTGATGTTATATTGCAAGAACACTAAAATCCAAGGCCTTAAAATAGTTAAACATAGCCTAAACCATACTTAAAGTGCTTAACTTTGCTAGATTTTGACCAAAAATTCAAGATCCGTTTTGGACAGATCCGTTACATTAGGGACTATTTTTGACACTTTTGAAACAACTTTTCTAAAGGCACTTTTCTTGGGAATGAGTCTAAGGGCCTTAAAATCACTAAAAGAGTCGTTAAAAACCCTAAACTGACCCTCGGGTCAACTGGGAATTTTTTCAGAATGTTGGGACTTCAAAACAGTAAACTTTAACATAAAACAAGTGCTAAAAGTTGGCTAAAAGGATCCATTTTCATTAGAGCTAAAACTAGGTCAAAACCGGTTTAAAAATGGAATTTTAACGGACCTTGAAACCACATTTTTGTAAAGTTAAAACAACTAAGGTTAGATCTGATTTGGAACACTTATTAGGACCTATAATAGCTTATGTTATAATTACAAAGTGTTTGGATAGTTTATCTAGCCTTAAAAACTAGTCGAAGGGACAAAACTGTTAAAATCAGACGCGTACCGACAAAATCGACATCTTCGGGTTTTAAATTTTGACACTTGTATTTTCTGGAATACATTAATGAAAATAAGTGTATTTTTATCAATATAACTTTATTTTCTAATAATATTGGAAAATAACGCGTATTGGTAAATATCGGTGAAAATCCGTGTATTACCTCAAACAACTTTTGTGAACCAAATTGAGCCCATATCTTAAAGTAATATTTATTGACATAAATATTGGCCTAAATCATTTTATAACATAGGAAAATCCTTATATATTTTGAGAATGTATATATATATATATATATATATATATATATATATATATATATATATATATATATATATATTCCTGAACGTTCCATGGTAATAATAATTTACAGTATCTTAACAAATTATCAAATGGGTGATAAAACTGATATCAAACTTTATTGTCAATCACAGTTCTGCTTTTACTTAAACCTGTGAATTCACCAACTTTATGTCCACCCTTTTTAGTATAGGAATTCTCAGGTACTTGATCGGCCACTTGCTTGTATGGAACATCTTTTTGTGCATTATCATTAAGTCATGTCATATCTATCGGAGTCATGGTCACACTAGCTATTTTGGAGATTTCACTACATAACACCTAACGGTGTCATGTCTTTAAATCTTTTGATACTTGTTTTGTAAACTATGAAACAAATGAAACATATTATTATTTTCCGCTGCTAAATCTGAAATGAAATGTTTTTCGACTCCTTAAAACGACTCTAGTTGTTAACCATCCAGAGTTCATTTCGTGACTGTGATTCCATCTCGTTCACGCCCGACACAGATTTTACAGGGTGTGACAGAGAAACCAGAGAGTCTTCTTGTAATCTTGTGTTATTCAATAACAAAATTCTTATTTACCTTCTCGTGTTCACTACATTGATCGATTCATTAGCAATAAGATCCTCACAGGCTCTTACAAGTGGTATCAGAGCAATTTGCCAAATACCGAATGGTTCATCATATACTATTACCAAAACAACAATGGAAACCTAAAGTGGTTTCTAAGCAAAACTAGGACACTGGTCGACCATAAGCAATTTGCTTCTGCTCATTTATAAACTAACGTGTTTAACCAGTGTGCAGGTACTTCTTGAAAGACCTATCGGTGATTCAAAAATTTGTTGATGGAGGAGAATTCAACCGATTTAATTTAAATTACAAGTGGTGTAAAATTTCAAAATTGAAATTTTCTGAAAGCTAAAACTAAAAGCTATTCGTATCGATTGATGATTTTCTTTCTTCTACATTTTGTTTGTAGTTTAGGGGAGAATATTAAACAAATAAAAAATAGTGTCATTGTGTTTTTGTTGAAATGAAAAATTCAAAAATAGAGTTTTCATTTTAAGGGAGATAAAAATAGAAAAAAAAAACAAAAACATTGAAAAAATGAGAAATTATATCCGACATAATTGGGAAATGATGGTACATTGGCTTACTTATCTCTCTCATGGATAAACTAGATGAAAAAGCCATAAGATCATTGCTTTATGTGCTTGGTAGGCTCGAAAAATCAGAAAGTATTCAGATGTGATATACACTAAATACTAATGTTTTACCAAGTGGACAACATCTTGAAGCGTATTTCAAGATATTTGCAAAAGATATGTGAAAACAAAAATGAGAAGTCACTGTGTATACATGTGTTCATTATGCAAAGATTTAAACTTGTTTGGTTTTCTTTATTTTCTTAAATGATCGGACTATATCTGTGTATACGGAGTATCGACCTGATAGTTGTTCATTTAAGGTACTACTTTATTTTCTTTGGTGTTTCGTATAATTTATTGGACTTTCTCTCCGTATACGGAAGTATAGGCCTGATTGTTGTTGAATTATACAATTTCAATTTGTATTATTTTCTTATTTTGTTAAATCCGAGGCCTTATCTGCGTATCGAAATATCGACCTTAAGGTAGACGATTTAAAGTTCGTATTTTTTTTGCATGGAACACAGTTGACTATATCATGAATAAAATCACTATGTGTCAATTACATGTGAAATCACAAAGTGTGATATTGAAAACATATCTGAGTTTGTCTGATAGTGTGTGGTACACTGGTCAAAGAAAATCTAATCGATACCTTAACATATCCACATTTTATGAGTATGATTATGCCTGAGTTTAAAATTGGACAAATTATACCAGTAATCGACATGGCTTATGTGTTGAAGTAATTGAAATTGAAGTGTAGTTCAGTATGTTATGTTCAATATGATCCCATGTTGTGATCTTTCTCGCAAAAGACAAAAATAGTGTCTTATTTAGTACTGCATTTATGTTTCATATCGGAAACGTCCAAAAATATTACAGGTATATTTTAGCATAATCTTATAAAAATCAAAATGATTTTCGGTGTGTTATGATATAAAGTTTCAAAAAGCCATAAAGATTTTGTTTCTTATTTGTTTTTGACAAATCGACATTTGATACGATATCAAAATTTTCAAAACTATATTTTGGATTCTCGAAGAGAAGTTTTGCGCCAAGATTAAATTAATTTGATAAAGAATAGAAAACCACGCTTTTGTCTTATAAAGTTGCAGATTATGTTGAAATGATTCAAGCATGAAGAAAGGGCGAGATTGAAGTATCTTTCACAAGTGATCATGAAGATCAAAAGATGATTCAAGAGTGATCCAGCCATGCAAGCTCTATAGATAACAAGATATTTCAAGTTGAAGATCAAATGCAGTAATGCTAAAGATTAAAGACTAGAGATTTAGTTAGCATTGATACGCTACATGTTAAGGGGGAGTTTGTTAGAGCATAATCCTATGTTATAGAGTGTCTCGTGTATTGCATCTAAGTGAGAGCAGAGCGTTATTATAAGTCTTAGGGTAACAAACCATGGTTAAATAATGGAAAGAAACCAATGAACCATTGGTTCATTGGATGGTTCGCTGGGTAGAATGCACAACACTATAATTAGGTTGAGCTTGTTTAGCTCATTACTAGTCTTAACACTTCAGTCATTCTGTAAATTCTAGGTGTGTGCTTCAGTGTGTGAGTTCTAGAGAGAGAAACCAGAGAGTCTTCTTGTAATCTTGTGTGGGTCAACAAGAAAAACTCTTACTTACCTTCTCGTGTTCACTAGATTGCTCAATTCCTCAGCAGTAAGATCCTCCCAGGCTCTTACACTATCTTTCTCACTTAACGTGACTTGAACCTTAGAAATTATTACGAATCATCCTAATATAGTTTTAGGCATAAATTAATAAGTTTAGTAAAATTGGAGGGGTTGTTGTACCATAACCTAAAGGCGGAAGGACCAATTAGGAACTATTGCTACCAGGTGGGTCTCGAGGGTCGTGAAAGCTAGCCGTAGAAGCCTCGCGACCCACGAGGGTTTCGGCAGAGGAGACATGGTCACGGGACGAATGTGCAGTCTACGTTTGGACCTCATACGCGTCGCTTTCTTCGAATTGTCACCATGCTACGTGTTAGGGACATAGGACGCAACCTTTGGCTATAAATTGAAATCTCAATTCGACATTCAAACTCACCAACTCACGGATTAAAGTCCTAAAAACCCTAAATCTCATCCGGATCTTCATCGATGAAATTAGAGCAATCTAGAGGAATTATATTCTGTAGTTATGCTTCTTAGCTATGAAGAATAAAATCCCTCTAACAATTTATATTATTATGCTTGTTAGATTAGAATTTAAAATAATCTAAAATTTGGGTTCTTGAGCTTGTTTTGCTAATATTGGGTGATCAGGTAGGAATTAGGGTCTGAATTTTTATAGGTAATTCTAAAATAATGTATTTAAAGAAAGCCCTAAGTTAATTTCAGGTTTGGTATTTATTTTAAGAACGGGTCAAAATTAGGGTTTTTGTAACGTTGTCCTGTCAAAATTGGGTAAAAGGGATTTAATTAAGGTTTGATATCTTAAAGGATATTATAAATGTTCTTTTAAATAAAAGCCCTAAGTTTATTTCATATGATAAAGAGTTCTGATAATTATTTGATAAATATGTCGAAATTAGGGTTTTAAAATAATGCTAATTGATATTGAACCATTCGGGAGGTATTAAGACTTGCTTTTTTATATTAGAACATGTTTATATATATAAGAAGTATATACGAGTTTAAAATTGATAAATAATAAAGTAAGTTCGTGCGGACTGGAAGGGTAAGCGGCTACTATGGGGTTTCTACCTGGCATACCTCACTGTGCGATCCCAGGGTGAGCGTTTACTTATAGAAATGTGTGTCTTCAAATTATCACTAAATAATATAGTTGACCTATAAAAGGGTAAAATGATCATTTTAACCCAAGTGCTATGATCTTCATAAATAAACGTTATTAGGGTTATGAAACATAGAAATAATATTAGGCAGTATTTATTATATTTATTATATAAAGCCTTGTGTTGGTGCGACCCGATACGCAATTAGGTTAAACTGAGACTTATCATGGAGATTCTGTCTGAAGTATTCAAATGAAGAATTAAGGTGAGTTTCTCACACCATGAAAAATTATTTTTACTATGCAAATAAATTATATGTGTTTTAACTGTGAGTTTCTCACTTTTGGACAAAATATTTATAAAGCATATTTACCTTGGATTTAAATTATATCTATTTTAAATTGTGTGAATTCCCGTGTTAGGGCAAAACCACATTATAATTGCTATATGATTATTCTGTGAAATTATATATAGGATTGACTGTGAGTTTTCCCATTCTGGGAAGTATTTTTGTAGAAAGAGATGTGCTTGTTTGGTAATTGAATTATGTGTATTTTGACTGCTGGTAGTATCTATAAATGTTGAGGCGAGAGGGTCAGATAGACCACGGGTTAGATATGATCAGGGCACTAGTGCCTAGTAAATAGGTAGTAAGTACATACGATGACCCATTACGAAGCAAACCATCTTTGTATCAGTTTATCTATTCCTTGCCAGAATATATTTATATGATACTATTATAGTCAGAATTTAATATGCAACCACCTTATTATGAGACCTATTTGTGTGTTACGTTTACTTGGAATTATATATATATATATATATATATATATATATATATATATATATTTGATTTTGGATAATATTTATGAATGCTAAGGCATTATGATAAGACAACTCAAAATGTTGATATCACGTTAAGCTGTTATAAGGTAGTATACCTTCACCCGAGTATTGATTGAACTAGTTACTTGTCTGATATAATTATACAAGGTTATAATTATGATATTGAATATTCTATTTTTTTTTTTTAAATGAATCTGAGGATTCAACGTTTAACCTAATGGTTCAAAATATAATCTGTGGGTTTTGAAAAAACTATTTCTGAAACTCACTAGCATTATTGCTGAACCCCAAAATACTTTCTTTTTGCTTTGAAACCACCCTAGGTACCAAATTAAGGTATTTTGCTAGGATTGGAACCTTGAAGAATAAGAAGTCTAAGTAAGTACCACTTGAAGACCGAGACATCAAGAATAACATAGAGCTATAGTATTGTACTTTTGATTCCTTGTAAATAGAAATCTTCATAGTAAGAATAATGTTTAAAGACTTCCGCTGTAGATTTTTAATTTTACCAAGTGTTTGTCTCTGTTATCCGATACGTGACATCCCGAGAGTTGGGTTGTTAAAGAACTCACCATAGGGTGCACAACAAATCAAAAGTTATGAACTCAGTGAATTGCTAAGAATCACTTAAGATGTACAAATGTGTGAGTGTATGTGTTTAAGTATGTCAAAGGGTCTGTTGCATCCAACAACTTCTAAGTGTTTGTCTAGAAGACTATATTGAAATAACTAAGTTGAGCAAGTTTGACCCGATGACACGGTGACACAATTAATAACGTGTTGTTCAATAAAGATTATCGGTTAAGGTTTTCAACTTTAAAAGTTTCCACTTTTAGTAATCTATGATCATTTACTTAAACGGAGCATAAAACACGTATAGACAACTCAATCAAGAATGTTGTCGTTCCAGATGCGTATGTATAATTATTATATACGTCATACATCCATTCATAATGTTCTGCAAATTTTCCAAACCAAAAAGTTTTCATTAATAGAAAGTGATGAACGTAACATGTAGGTTTATATTGCAAGTACCCTACCATGCATCCAGGTTCACACTAACTCATTTGTAACCATCATAGTGGCAATTACATACCACAAAAGGAAATCAAGTTACTATATTTGGCAAGTTAAGATAAATTACTCAAATATCATGTGTAAACAATCTAACGAACTATTATTTACCATTCTATATGCGTAAGTACTATTACCAAGAACTTTACATGATCAATCAACAAACTCTACTACAAGTTTCATCAAAAAGTTTCTACTTTTCGAAAGGTATGAAAGATCATGCATATTACCCATTCTAACTGTGCATATCCTATTTATATGATCATTATAGCATGTATGCATCATCATAGCATCAATAGAGTTCCTAAACAATCACTTACGAAACAACTCAATTCCAAAAAAAATCCTTAAATGGTAAGTTTTAAAATAATCATCAAACCATCGAATTTAACATGCATCATACATAAAATCATCATCTAGGATCATATAGCAAGCAATCATAGGTGTAAAACACATGTAGAACTCAAGTTAAATAATTAAGTTTTTCAAATTTTTATGCATGCTACATCAAGAATCACAAAATCACTGTATATACTAATCATCTAACATCATTACATAATCATATACATGCATAGACCACTTGGAAGATTCAAATTTAGCAACTAGGGTTTTCAAAAACCACAATCAAGATTATACCTTTGATCCTTAGATTTAGATATGAAATAGAAGTTGTTTGATGATTGTAATATACGTAGCGCGATCCTATCCACTTGAAATCACCAACAGAATTCGAGAAAAAACAAGAAAAATCAATGTAGGGTTGTGGTTGGGGGTCATAGCCGAGAGTTGGGAGAGAGATAGCTAGGGTCTTCTTCAAAATTGTGAGAAGTAGAGAACAACTTAGGGGATTTTAGATGTTAGCTAAGGAAAATCATGGGCTTTATGGAAAAATTCGGCCAAGCTGACATAAGGGACCAAGGTTTGAATTTTTTAATGTAAACTAAAGCCATGGTTCACTACTAAGGTCCACGTAATTTATGTTGATCATTTTGGAGACAAATTTCTGACAACTGTTTCTTAAGGTCTTCTAACTCTTGCAACATCAAACTCTTTTCTTTGAGGAAGTTCACATTTGTATTGCAAATTTCATCAAAACTTTGACATTTCTTCTTGTAAACTTCCAACTCTTCATCTTTCCTTTTGATTTCAGTACACTGACACTCATTTTCCTTTATCAAACTTTGAATACGAGTATCAATTTGTGAACAAAATACACACACGGATTCAAACCCACTTGTTTCAGAGTCACTTAATTCAGATCCAGACTCACTCGATTCAACTTGAACATGTTCCATCAATGCTATATGTGAATCATTAGTGAAACAAGATTCAGTCATAGTTTCCATTCTAGCATCAATTGCTTGAGAGTGACATACAAATGCAGATTCGTCCGGAAAATCTTTAGACCAATTATAACCTTCTTGAGCTACCATAGCATTTGTTTCTTTATTTTGAACATGCTTATCTGAATCACACTTTTCAGATGATAATTGATTGCACTCACGAGCAAAATGACCTATCTTGGAACATTTGTAACATTTAAGCTTTGACTTATCCAAACCAAGTTTGTCTCCTGGTTTAAAAGATTTATGTCCATGTTTCTTTCTGAATCTATTTCCTCGTTCAAATGCCATAGCAAACTGCCAATCCAAATCTAACTTATTTAATTGATCATCATCCAACTGATTTAAGTCGTCTCCATACGAACCAGATTTACCAATTTAACTAAAAATTGATCCAGAAGACACTGATAGAAATGCAGTGAGTAATGCAGCTAAATCTTCAGCGGTTTAAACATGAATAGAATTGTTTGTTGATTTATCAGGAATAGTGAAACTACAACCTGAAGAAGAACCAGAATTGTCATATGTTCCAGCAAGCAAAGCTGTTGGAGCAGGATTCAAACTTGAACTAGAATGTGACTTTGATTTAGCATTCACAGTGGCTGAGTTATCTCCATAATACAATTCTGGATTCTGATTTAAAGCAGGTGTAGATCTTTTCACCTTCATTTCTAATTCACGAGCTTGCAACTTTCCTGTTAACTTGTGAAAAGACCATCCAGAATAGTCCTTATCATGTGTCAATAAAAGAACATAGTTTTCCTAGCTGTTCGGTAGTGCTTCCAAAAAAAATTTCTTTTAGATCATCATCCTCTTTTGTAATTTTCAGTTCTCCAAGTTCACTAACAAGATGTGAAAACCTAGAAACCAAGTTTGAAATACTTTTTTTTTCACAGTGTTGAAAGTTATCAAATTCTTTTAGCAAAACTTTCTTCCGAATTTTCTGATACTGTTCATTTCCTACACACCTATCTTTTAATGCATCCCACAAGGTTTTAGATGTCGTATAATTTTTAAATTAATGTAAGAGTTCTCTTGGTAATGCCATCGTGAGATTACCATATGTTTTCTTTCTTGAGCATAAATTTCCTTTCATCTGCATCAAGATCACTTCGCATGACCGGTTCTCCATTTTTAGTAGGATATTTATAACCTTGTTCAATGAGTATCCCTAGATCAATATCAAGAGCACTAATGTATGATACAAAACGTTACTTCTAGTTGTGATAATCTTCCAATCTTAACAATTTGAGAACTTTCTGATTTGTTCCAATTTCATTATCATAGTTCAACAGAGTTTGCATTGAAGTTTGAACAGCTGACAACGCTTGATAATCACTCATCTTGAATTTTGATGAAATCTGACTAAGCGTACCAATAACCAATTCAGCATACCAGATTGTCGACTTCCGTACCAAGGGTGTTCAACGGACCACCAGCGTACGAAGTTCCCAACGTACCAAGAAATGGACATGAAAAATTGGCGTACCAAACCAAGCTACGTACCAACTTGGTACGACGTAACTGCCTGCGTACAAGAAAATAACCGTTGCGTACCAACTTTGAATATTTCCTTCTATACCACCACTCAGCGTACCAACCCCTCTATGAAGATTGCCTTGTGTACCAGTGGATCATCCAGCGTACCATCATCTTCATCGAACGTACCAACGGCGTACCAAGCACAAATCGACTGATTTTTTGTAATTTTTGACTTTTTGAACTGGAAATTGCAACAGTGAGATGTGAAAACACTCTAGGAAGCTTCAGAAATCATTTTTGACCTCAGAATCACTCAAAATTAGGAAAATTTGATGAAAACGACCAAAACTAGACTTTCTCTCACTAAGATTTCAAAAATGACTAAATCACAGCAGTAGAGTAACCTGGATTGCTCTGATACCACTTGTAAGTACCTGGACGGATCTTACTATTGCTTGATTCGATCACAATGATGAACAAGAATGTAAATAAAGCTTTGCTTTATTGATTCACTTAGAGAGAAAACAAGGATTCTAGAGAGAGAGAGAGAACACATCCTGTTTCACATAGTTAACAGAGATAAGAATGATAGAACTAACTGAGCTCTCTCTAACACGAACTATTTATAGTAACAACATACTGGTCGGCGTACTAATTGGCGGACCAATTGGTATGGGTGTACCAATGGTACGGCGGACCATATGGTACTGCCACCATGGTATGTTGACTCTCCGACTCACAAAGACGCCCTAATCTAGATACAATACACGAGACACAATGTAGCCTATGAATATGCTCTAACATATTTCTTCTGAAATTCTTTAAACTCTTGCTTTAGCACCACAATCTCTTCAGTTGATAATTGAGAATCTCTTTCTAAACTTGCATTTTTGTTGTGTAAGCTCGCACATTCAAGTTACTTAGATTCTCCGGCCTTTGAATTGTTATTCACCTGTGGCTGAACCTCTTCGACCAGTGATATGTTTGAACAAGAATCAAAATCAGTAAGAATACTATCATCTAAATGATGAGCTGTTAAAGTAACCTTAATAGCATCATGTCGCATTCGTGTAATTTCAGAATCTGCATTCCAGGCAAATTCATTTGGATGCCAAAATATTTCTGTCATTTTTTCATCACCAAAATCAGATGCTTTTTGATCTTGATTTGGTGAATGTATAACCATATGAGCATGTTGACAAGTCTTCAATTTATTGTCAGCAGACTTTGGGCATTCACGGGAAAAATGTCCATATTGAATAATTAAAACATTTAACCTTTGATTTAGCCAACCCGATTTTTCCATCTTGATTCAACCTCTTTTTTCCCGATTCTATTAAAAAATTTCATCGTTCTTCGAAAAACATAGCATACTGCCAATTCAAATCCATCTCTTCAAGATGATCATAATCAATCTGATCATAATCTTCGTTTGTCAATTCTGCATTACTTACCGAACCAGTAATAAACCAAAAATATGAAGATACTAATGTAGACATTAAAGCCATATAATCATCAGTTGTTTGAACAGATAAAGCATTTTGTGTCGATGAACTTGGAATTGAAACAGTACTAGCAGATGAGTAATTAGAATTAATAAACCAAAAATATGAAGATACTAATGCAGACATTAAAGCCATATAATCATCGGTTGTTTGAACAGAGAAAGCATTGTGTGTCGATGAACTTGGAATTGAAACAGTACAAGCAGATGAGTAATTAGAATTTTCAGATTTACCGGCAATGAATGTTGTAGGAGGTGCGGAACTAACAATATTTGACTTCACAGCATTCATGGTTGAATCATTCTCACCATGATACACAGCAGGATTCTAGATTTGTGCAGGAAATGACTTATTTATAGTTAACTCCATATCCCTTGCTTGTATTCTTTGATCCAAATCATTGAAAGATAAACCCGAATATTATTTATCATGGGTAATCATCATCACATAATTTTCCCATTTTCTCGGGTAACGACTCCAAAATCTTTTCATTCAAATCAGCATCTTCTTTTGTAAGACTCACCAAACTCATTTCACTCATCAAATGTGCAAATCTTGCAATCGGATTTCAAATCGTTTCATTTTCATAATGCTTGAAACTATCAAATTCCTTTTTCAAAACCTTTTGCCGACTTTTTTTGTATTGGTCATTACCCTCGCATCTTCTCTGCAACACATCCCATAAGCTTTTCAATGTATAGTTAGCAGAAAATTGATGTAGCAACTCCTTCGGTAATGCCATGGTCAAAATGCCATAGGCCTTTTTCTCAGCTTGATAAGCTTTCTTTTGTTCAGAAGTGAATTTTCTTTGAAGAATCGGCTCTCCATAAGCATCTTTAGGATAGATGTATTGTTCAGTAAACGCCAACCACATATCAACATCATTCGTATCAGCATACGCTTCAAAACGTTTATCCCAACTATGATAATCTTCCAATTTCAATAATTTGGGAACTTTATGACTTGTTTCAATTTCATTATCTTAATTCATCATTGTTTGAATCATAGCATGGATCGAATTTTGAATTGCAGCAAACGCTTGAAAATCCAACATTTTTAACAATCTGGTTATTGTTCACCGAACTCAACCCGAACTCAAATTTGCTTAACCAAAGTAAGTCAAACCGGAAACGAACTGGAACAAACAGATAAGATACGAACCGAGCTTAAACGAACTGAGTCGAACCTTGACTTCGGATAAACGAACTGAACTCCGAACCAGAATGTATCCGAACTTTATCCGAACAACCCAAAACTAGCCAAACCGAATCCGAACTGGGGTCGAACAAGCAACCGAACACACCCGAACCAACACTTTGTTAGAAATAAAATCTCCGAACTGAAACCCAAACTGTGAGTTTGGAGCGGTTAATATTTCAAAAACACAAATCTCACCCAAACTCAAATGAACCGAACCATTCTCGAATCAAATTTCACGATTTTCAGTGTTTTCGAACGAGATTTTCAATAGTAATACAGATAAACTCAAATAGGAATGTTTTGGATGAAAATTTTTCACATAAAGCACACTAGAGATGATCAAACGAACACAAAAACGAGTAGAATTTTCAAGAACCCCAACTTTTTTACTCGAAAAACTGAAAAATATAGATTTCCGACTAGTAGAATGAACCAAAATGCTCAACAATTGAAATTGGTTGAGCGGTGGATCGTCTACTCGATCGTATCGGAATCTATGTTCAATGAAGAACACGAGATGTAAATACAAAGAAACCTGTATTATGACCACAGAGAATACACACTCAGGTTCACACAGTATATTTGACAAGTCCTCCAATTCTAAACAAGACTAAGCTATTTATAGTTGAACATCACTATCCAAAAGCACGATCAGCCGAACTGCCGGTTCGAACCAGTCCGTGTGCATCCGAACTGGTAGTTCGTCTCCGTTTGGACCAGCACAGGCTTTGTCTTGTTCTTGATACTTCACATGACGACCAAGAACCATGTACCAGCACACATGAAATATATATATATATATATATATATATGTAACATATATTGCATGCATTTCCATAAGGCATTTTCTGATCGCACCGTTGTCTTCTAGCAGTTGTGCTCCGAGGTGTGGCTGAGTTTAAGGGTTACCATCTTGTCTTTACTCGAAAGAGAGAAGTATGAGGGAATTTTAGTTCAATATGCAGGGGCAAGGGGCATGCCTTGGTGAGGCACGGGCCGTGCTCAAGGACCAAAATCACCAAGTCTTCATGTTTCTTCTGTTTGCTTATACTTTTGACTTCTTTTGTGATTCTGTCCTGGATTAGAGCGACATACTAAAAAGGAAACAATATCATATTGTTTTATAAATAGTAAGTCAGTTTTCACCCGAAATGCAAGGAATATTTCATGTATATATATGTATAATTTGGCGCATATCACTAGACAATCGCTATTTATCGATATGTCAACACAAACATGGTAAGAGTTTAGGACAATCATTACACATGTTCGACCTCCCGTCGAGTTTAGCTAAGCTAGAGCCAATGCATGCGGGGTTTGTCAGACCCAGTAGTACTACTCAATATTTTCTAGCTTTCTACTAAACTAACAGTCCGAATGTATAAGGACTTTCAATGTGTTTTGTAATTACATTAGTGTACAGAAAATATAACTAAATTACTAGATCTAAAAGTTTGTAAGTATGTTTACAAGCATGTTTTCCCCCGAAAGGAGATACTTAAAAAGAGGGGCAGTGAACTCACCTTAGAGTGCTCGGAAAGAGAAAAGTAAATGAACTCGGTGATCTCCTACGAAACACCTAAGATGTACAGATATGGAAGTGTATATGTTTGGGTATGTCCAAAGGTCTTGTTGTATTTAAACAGGCTCCAAGTGTTTATTTGTGTGTTTATCAAAACGACCAAGTTGACTCGATGACACTTTGATGACTCATTTAACAGTTGCATTGACCCAATTTAGTTTAAGTTTCCATTTCAAGAGAGTTCATATTTTTGGAAAGTTTCCTTAATGAGTAAGTTTCTATAAATAGCAGGTTATGAACATAACATGTAAGCACACGATGCAAGTATCATAGCATGCCCCTAGCGACTTTTAAAGCGTTAACATGTAACATACACAACTGCCACATCTGAACATGCATAACTGTCAAAGTTACTATTTCTAGAAATTCAGAACTTCTAAATTATACATAGTATCTCAAGTGAAATTGTCCTAATAGTAATTACTTGACATTCTAACAACATCACAATAATTATCATGCAAGTCACGTATCTGGTTACTAGGTACACGGAGTTGTAAGCCAATTAAAATCATGCACCAATTATGATGTATAAAAATTATAGAATCCTTAAAAGTTTCCCTTCTAAATAAGTTACGAACATCACATATGTTTACCAGCTTTAGCAAGCGAATCCTATTCAAATGATCAACAACATTATTGTAACATCGTAGAATCATATTAACAATCACGTGTGCAAGATCCAATTACCAAAAGGTTTCCTTTTTTGGAAAGTGTAGCATTCCATAATCAATTACTGAAATTGACATACACTAACATTAATTATAGTTGTCTAACATCATCTAATAGCATGTATTAGCATCTACCGTCACCAATTTAGAAAACCCCACAAATTTGTAAATTAGGGTTTCAGTTGATCATGAAATCAAGAATGATTCTCATGTAACCTCACAAAATCAAGTAATCTAATACATGTTGTGACATCCGAGAATTCCAAGGTTAACTTCCGTTAGACAATCTCCGTTAGTTACGTTATAAGTGTTAACTTAGTAACTAATGCTTAACCAGGCCGAATACGTCCACGACCTTTGGTTGATCACCGAACCCGTCCATATGTGTTTATTTATTGAATTGTCTCTATGAGGAAGTATGTGCAACATGTTTGTTGAATAATTGTGTAATTGCGTGAAATTCATGAACCGTGCTTATCTTGCTTAGAATGTAAATTGGTCACTTTTGGGTTCCAGCGAAACTACCGGGCGAAACTGTAGTGTCGCCCGGCTAGCTTAACCTTTGACTTACAGAGTCAGTTTCGCGTGGCCAGCGAAACTAGCCAGCGAAACTAGCCCCTGATATATATAATAACATAAAACCCTAGAGATCTCATTTTTGCCTCATTTCATACAAAATACACACACCACTCTCATCTGCTCACTCGAGATTTCTGGTCAGTCAAGAAAACCATCAAGGAACCATCATCTCATCTCATCCATTCAAGCCCTAGATTGAATCGTGAGTCCCAAAACCATTATTTATGCATTTTCTATGTGTTTTCTTAAAAAGCATGCTTGAATCTTCATGTAATCACTTGATCTTCTGATATGATGCTTAGGGATGCTAGATCTACCATAAAGTCAGTAACTTTACGTTTGAAATCCATCCATAATGAAGATTTATGCCATTTTAGTCATTTTAGGTTTAAAATGTGTTTTTGGTGATTTGATGATGAAAACCCATGTTTAAGGTGTTAAAGCTTACTGATTTATGTTGGTAAATGATTATGCATGCTAGATATTGAATTACATGAAATATGGAAGCTGTTAGATTGATCTTTAGGCTGATTTGTGAGTTTTTCGCGACCAGCGACACTGTGTGTTCTCTGGGCGAAATTATGTAGCGAAATTATGTATATCTTCATCCAGCGACACTATGTAGCGAAACTGTAGTGTCGCCGGGTAAACCAACCAGACCTGTTCGGACGAAACTACCGAGCGAAATTCCCTGAACGAAAGTTCAAACCAGTTTCGGGCAAAACTAGGCTAGCGAAACTGTGCCAACAGTTTCGAGCGAAACTAGCCTAGCGAAACTGTGTCATCGGGTATTGCCTAGCGAAAGTGCTGCCCGTGCACACAGCGAAACTGCCTAGCGAAACTGCTAGCGAAACTGAGACCAGAATCCAAACTTGTGCAATTTACTTGAATGTTATGCCATGACTTACATGATTATACTATGACGATACATGCTTTGATTTCTGATGTATATGAACCCTTGTTTATGATCAACCATCGGTGTCGTGTGTCGGTATGTCGAGTCGTAGTACCAACGTGCTATGTTATGGGCCATAGTGACGTTAAGTTAAAGATTAGACACAAAACTAATACTTAAGACCTAAACGTGTTCATAGGTCTTCGTTAAGCAATACTTGGATTATTTAGCAAGTGTAGCAGTGCAACCCAAGGTGAGTGTCACTAACCCATTTACCGTGAACCCGTTTGGGTCACGCTGAATAACTTAATGAAAAACAATGCTGACAACCTTATGAGAGCTATGCACCTCTCTGATGAACTTGAACTCGGGAGTGCTTGGCACCCACTTGATGAACTTGAACTCGGGAGTGCTTGGCACCCACTTGATGAACTTGAAGTGCTTTATGGGAAGCACTTGCGAATTACTTAAACAACTATTTCTGAAACAAAACTGAAAACACTTTTGAGATTCATGAGAATCCGGAAAACCGTTTTAATATGGCTAGCGTAGGTTAAAGTCTAAACCACATGATATCACATGATTTCTAAGGATGCCTTAAAACTTAAAAGTCCTCAACTAAATTGTACCATTAATTGTAAAGCGAGGGGATGTTGGGTAGATCTACTAGAGTTTGACAAACTCCGCCCCGTGGCACGGGGAGTGCACGGAGGTACAATATCAGCCTATCTGACCGTGATCCCGAGAGGACACGGGGGAGGCAAAACCGCGATGACATAGGTCCGCAAAACAGTATGGCACGGCCACTACAATATTGGTCAGCTTTGGTACAAACTTCCTTAGTGCATGGAACAACGGATTAGCTACCCGCGATATCGGTTGAGCACTTTAACTATACAAAACTAGTTCATACCCGATAACGTATGTTACGGACATTAATATTTCTAAACCACGTTACTAAGATATTGGACATTACAGAGCATTGCTCTTCACAAATAAGTATTTCATAAGCATATGTTGACACGATTATAATTATGAGACCGGGCCACTGCATGACAAGCCCACTGTGAACTCACCAACCGTTAGGTTGACACTTGCGTGGTTTAAACTTTTGCAGATCGCTAAGGAGTATCCGGAGCGGGTTGGTATGGCACACGAAGACTTTATTTTTGGTTAAACTTAAATTGGGAAATTTAAAACACTGATTAACTTAAAGAAAAAGTTTTGTCACCAAATATGTTTTGGTATCAAAATGGTGTCAAAAGGGCTATTGTCACCATTTTGCCACCAAATATATTGTGAAAAAAAACTCTGTACACACGCAAGTTTTACAATGACGAACTTAAAAATAAAAGTTTT
>JBCNJP010000012.1:35041165-35199983 GCA_039602395.1 Deinandra increscens subsp. villosa
ATTTTTGTGAAATGTAAACTCTGATTTATTAAATGTAATACTTGACTGGTTTACCCCTTTAACTATGGCTTGGTTGTAACTAAAGACTTGGTTCCTGGTATCAGGATCACACCCCACACGGTTATACTGGGCTAAAAAAGAATAAATTGGAAGCATAACTGCATAAGTATAGAAAGGGGTACCATCTCACATCATTTTCTTGTTAAATTACACCTAGTCGGCCATCCAACGATGTATCAGACGGTCGTTCAAAGGATAGAGGGCTCCATTTCTAAGAGCCCTAATTGAACCGTCATCCAAAGAATTACTAAACGGTGTGTGAACAATCAATCAGAGCATGAGATTACTTAAAAATTACAAAATCCATGTTTTCAATTAACATACATGTCAAGTGTCAATCTCGATTTGCATTCAATAAAACATGAATTCTGCCATTCTGGTCTCTAGAGATTAATTTGTTCTAACTTTACATATTAGTATATACACACTGGTTTTGGTTTTAATTCAACATCGCTATCTAAATAAATCATGCATTTATAGCAATTAAAATGTAATGTAATAAAATATGAATTCATACAGAATCCATGTTTTCAATTAACATACACATCAAGCAAACATTTAGTGGGAACTGATGAGATTATCTATCTCCATACATAGAATGGCGATCAAAAATTGATACCTGCTCCAATAATTATCGTCAGCTTCCAGACAGAACAGACATCGTCAATCGATCAAACAAAAGAGGTTTTCTCGCCTTACACACGAATAGCAGAACCCTAATTAATCAAACAAAATAATTAACGGACCAAATTCATCTGTATATCTGTATGCGGCTCTAACTGTGTTCGGGAGAGAGAGTTAGAGTTACTTGCCTTGGAAGAAGGCAGAACATCGGAGAAAAACCGAGAGAGGCCAGCCTTGAGGCTGTAGCTTTTGCGGCAACGAGCTAGGGTTACAACAGAGAGCTACATATGCTTTTGACGATTGGAGCGATGTGTGCTCCTTATGCCCTGGATTGGTACTCACCATTGAAGTTAGAGATAGAGAAGAGGAAATGGAACTGAAGAAGCAGAGAGAATGGACGGAAAATTTTGAAGTAATGAATGTATAGCACTTTTAGGGCAAAATTTGAGCGGAGGTGGGAAATTGTAGCGGCCAATGAATTTTTAGGGCAAAATTTTAGCGGGAATGTGAAAAAATAAAACGACACTTTTAAGATGACGCGCACTTTTATAAGGTGTACTCCGTGGTTTTTTATTTATTTATGATATAAATTTTATGACGCATAAAATAGCGCGTCATCCATCCTTAAGATTTTACAATTTATGACAGATTTTTAATGACACGCGTTTATGCGCGTCATAAATTAGCGCGCGTCATCGTTTGCGCGTCAAGAAAGGCCCTGTTTCTAGTAGTGATTATTTCTCCTAAGTATGGTGTTATCTCGGAAAGTTAAAGTTGACTCGGAAGGGTATGAAGACCCAAGGTAACTAGTTATCTCGGAAGAGCAAAGTGCCCGAGATAACTTAAGTTACCTCGGGAGACAACTTTATCTCGGAAGCATAGGTTTACCCCGGGCAGTTATGTGCCCAAGATAACTCAAGTTACATCGGTATAGGCGAGTTATCTCGGACAACTTGACTTCTCCACTTGTCCTGACATATCTGCTTTTCTCCAGAGACGCAAGCTACTCTACTCCCAGCCTATCAGAAGCCGTCATTTTATGTTCAAGACTAGTTTAGTATTATTCTAGTTCATGTATCTCTGTTCGACAGTCCAGATGATCGTTAGAGAAATCAAGGGTTCTCCTTGATTTCTTAGGCACTATATATAATACTTGTATTCTGTAATTATGTTTGTTCGTTAATGTATGTTTTTGAATTATCAGGTAATAATATGATGTCGTGTGTTATTCACATCAGTGTTTTACTTGCTTTATATTCGATCTCCATCTTGTTAACTAAAACAGAGCAATCAATTTAACTTGTTTCCTTCTGGTTAAGCTTTAAGTAAATTCTTGTAGTTGGTTAACTCTGTAACCGGAATCGATCCTACAAGTGGTTCAGAGTTTAGCTCTTGTTTTGAAAGGATTTCTTTTATAACCTCTGATTTACTTACTTGCTTTGTTTTTCTAATAAATAGTTTTCCCACTCATTTCGAACATCCTTAACCATGGGGGACTCTCGTATGGTAGTACGAACAAACCACCAACCTTCATGCCCAATGACTTTGATACGTGGAAACTGCGTATGGTCGGGTATCTTCATCATTCTAACTATCGAATGTGGAAGTCCGTAATATATGGTCCTACAATTCCTCAAACAAAACTGGCCACTGTACCTAGTGTTAACATAGTAAAAGCCCTTGTAGATGGTTGAGGGTAATCAAAAGGCACTATGGGCACTACATGTCGTACTTCCAAATTCGATCCTCGTAGGTTTCAAAAATTGCAAAACTACTTTTGATTTATGGAAAGCACTAACGAAATGTATGAAGGAACTGATGAAGTCAAAGAAAACAAGAAAAATGTTTTAAAACAAAGACACGAGAACTTCTCTCACAAGAATGGTGAGAGTATGAATGCTCGGTATCTCCGTTTTGTTCAACTTCTTGATGAACTACAGGGAAATTTCATGAAGATGGAAAATGGTGATGTTATTAGAAAATTTACTGAGGTCACTTCCTGATGTTTGGACAATGTATACTGTAAGCATCAAGTACAACAAGGACCTCAAAACTCTGAAACTAAGTGAACTTCATTAGATGCTGAGTGCCCATGAGATGGAAATAAGAGAGAAGATAGGTGCTTTAGGAAAACTTGCAAATTTAACACTTCCAACCTCCACAACACTCATCACTGCTCATGAAGAGAGAAGGCAATTCTGTGCTCAAGCTCCGGTGATTACATATCCAACATCACCACGAGGTAATGAACTCATGCCTCACTTTTAAAACAATTTTGCTCATGTTGCATAGAGCAGCCATGGTGGGTTCATTAGATCTGATGTACAATGATTTAGTGCTAATGACCTAGAAGAGATGGACATCAACACACAACTAGCGATGGTCTCCATACGCGCGCAAAGATTCTACAAGAGAACCGATAGAAAGTATAATGGAAATAGAGGTGCCCAAATTGGGTTGGACAAGAGTAAAGCAAAATACTACAATTGTCACCAACTTGGACCTTATAATGCATATATAAAGCCACAAACCTCGAATGTATCTACTGAAGGTCCTTCTGCTCCTACATCAAGTTCGAACACCCAAAACAATGCAGCTGTTGTTGTTACCAACCAAACTGGTTGTGTTGATTGAGAAGAAATTATGCAAGAATTCTCTCCCATCAGTCATGCCATGATAGCAAATGAAATTTCATACTCTATTGATAACTCCTCTACTTCATCTATGGATACCTCTTCAAACTGTGAGATAAATACTAAAATTCCTAATGAAGTACTTTCTCTTCTTTGCAAACCTGCCTGTGTAGAACAAATTGAAAATTATATAAAGCATAATTTGGAACTTATTGAGGAAATGGCCAGTCTTAAAGAAATAAAAGAATACTCAAGAAAGGCTGACATTGCTTATAACAACAAGATTGAGGAACAAATCAATAGTATAGTGTTCTAAAACATGATAAATCCAATCTTATCACTCAAATTAAGGACCTCCTCTCTAAATTAGAAGATGCAAACAAAGAGTGTCAGGATGTGAGATCTGAATTGAGCATCTATGAAATCAAACTTTCTGATGCCACTGCTCACTACTGTGAAAAAATCCAGGCCAGTAATGAAATATATTTAAAATTATGGCAAAGTCAGAAAGTAACAGGAAACAAAAAGAATAATGGGATTGGGTATAATAGATTCACTTATCCTGATTTTTACACTGAATGTGTCGAAAAGGTTAAAAATGAAGAAAAAAAAGTTCAACATACCCCTGACCCCATTATTGAAGCCGGTGATGATAACAAAATTTCTAATGAGATATCTGAAATAACAACTAAAACTGATGAAACTTCATCAGAAAGTGCTGTGACAGAAAAGGTAGTCACACCAACTGCTAAACTACAGTTTTATAGCATTTTTGATGAAATTATCAAGGATCTTAAATTATTAAAATCAACTGAAAAGACTGAATCTGATGATTTATAAAAATACTTCAAACAAAATCAAGAAAGCACCTTCAGTAACCTTTTCTGGTGATTTAAGATGTTGAAGGAATGCATAATCTGTGGAAAAATTGGTCATGTTGCAATTGACTGTCACCAATCCATTTTTTAAAATTAGTCAAGCTGTCAAAAGTCAAAGAGTTGACAAAATAGAAAACACAGTAAAACTAAACTTTGCTGGTGATTATCATATTGTTAACAAGAAAGTCAACTTCAAAGAGTCAATTTATCAAGATCAATCTTATTGAGGAAGAAACTTTGAGCACCCGAGAAAACATTACTCCGGAAACTCACATCAACATTCAGAATATAGATAATCTGAACCTTTTGGCAAGAAAAAACAAATTTATTTTGATAATATTATAAGGACCTGGAATACAATTATTCAAGAAAACCACATAACAATCAGATATCTAGGAGTATGTCTGCTCCTAGAAGAATGAAAATTTTATCCCGAGGTAAAATATACCTTGGATGGCAAAAGCTATTATCCCTAGGTGAACATTACCTCGGAGGGACAAAATTACTCCGGAAGACATCTGAGAGACAGAAAATGGGCTCCCGAGTTAAAATTTATCTCGGAAGGAAAAAATTTCTATCCTGAGGTAAAAGTTACCTCAGATGAACAATTTTACTCTGGAAGGAATTTTACACCTCAAAAATGAGGTTTTCATCCTAATCAAGATGAAATTGTTTTCAATAGACAAAATAAATCGTTGTCTCAAAAGAATCTTTCACATTTCATGATCAAACTTCATCTTTTGAAAGAACACACTCTGAATCTTCAAAGGCTAGAAAACAGAGAGAGTATAGGCAGAGAAAAGTAGCTAAAAAACAAGAATTTATCCAGTATGAACAAAATTCTCTCCCTAATCCAAAAATGTAACCTCCATGGTCTATCCATTTCGTTGTACCCGACTTGTATTCCATGATTCATTCAATAAGGAAGTATCATTTCTTTCTTTGGTGTTTCATTATGTAATTTACGATTATTTCAATGTACCGTGTTTCGATTTCAATTCGTATTACAATATTTCAAGCTTTCAATTTATTTAAGTTAGACCGGTACTTGAGTATGCTATATATATGTGTGGCAAATGTGAGTAATACTAGTTACGCATATAATTGAAATACAAAATTTAGTTGTACAAAAGTTTTGGGTTCAAACTATAAATATTGAAAGTTGGGTCATTTACGTATTTTCGATGAACGTCAAAAATAATTTTATAATTCATGTGTCAAATTTATTTTACGTACATAATTAATTCGCAAATAAAGCTATGCGAAAGATCGGGTGTAAAACATAAATTATGAGATTTAATTGTGTCTTTTATGGGTTGTATTTAAGTTAGGAAAATAAATAAACAAAACAAATAAGAAAATGAGGACCACAAGATTCGAACCAATGACCTTCTATTTCACTGTCATGCGCCTCAACCATTGAGGCAATCTGCGTTTTGTGTTATATCCTAGACTCCATAGTTATTATATTAAACCCGACACGTGTCTTCCTCCCTTCCCTTCCTCCTCCACGCGCCTGTGACCTTCCTTCCTTCCTCCTTCTTTTATTTCGGCCATAACCCCTCTAGTCCCATTTTATCGCTCGTTTTCACCATTTAAAACACCATTTAAATCACAGTTTCATGTACCAAATCATGACCGGGTTTAATGTTGTTAATTAAAGATTTGCACTCAAACCCCCATTTTCTTAAAACCTCCATTAAAACCAAACTTAAAGCTCCCAATTGACCCATCTCCGACCCCATTCACTATAAATTGAGGTCGTAAACCTGTTGTAAACCTCTTCACCATCAAAAACCCTCTTTCAATTACGATTTTCATTCGGGCAATCAAAAACCCCCAATTTCTAGGGCTCACAACTTGTTCGTACGATTCCGGGTTTAATTCTCCGTCAAATTGATCAAGTAAGTAGTCCATTCCACCTAGTTTTTCGTGATCTACAAAACCCCTCTGTTAATTTTAAGTTTTATCGAGTTATTTCATAAGTCAATTTTAGGGTTCTTCGTGATTTGGGGATTTTTTATGAAACCATAAAATGTGGATTAATTAGTTTAATCTAAACATTTCAAAATCAATTATTTTTTGTTCTAATCAATATGAATCACCATTGTCACAATTAGAATTCATTAATAATTTTTTTTCTATATTATCCTCGCTACCATCTTTATTATTATTATTTTATTTCTTATTTATATATATATATATATATATATATATATATATATATATATATAACTCATGGTATAAATCTTTAATCCATATGATTTGCTAGTCATAATAAAATGTAGGCTAATCTAATAATTATATAATACCCTAAGGTATTGTCTAAATAAAAGTATCTTTTTATTTTATTAGCATGTGCTATATTTTTTCTTGCAAAAAGTATATTATTATAAAATTAGAATATGATTTGTGAACGATGTAATATTACATCCTAAGTATATTCTTGTAAACATTAAATATAGTTTAAACATTTGCAGTATAATTATTAATTATGTCATAAACCCTCGTACGTCGTTTTGTCCCTTCATGTCAAACATTACAATTATTAAAAATAAGCCTATTATGCAAATAATTGGTTAATTATTATAGTTAATGAATTATTATTAAAACCCTATCATACCATGAAACTTATGCCTTGATTCAAGATATAAATCATATACCATCAATAAGTAAGTAACTTTTATCTAGGATAACGTTTCACTTAAATGCCAAACAAAACCCCAAATGTCCACGAACCCCTAGTCTCCTAGTTCCGTTACTCAACCAGGTCCCCTCGTTTCCTTTAGGTTGACCTTCGGGACTACTACTTTAATTCTCGTGTTTATTCGTGGAAACCTTTCATTATATCAAGTGAGTAATCCTTGCCCTTTTTCGTGTTTTACATTTTGGGGTGCAACATGTATCCTATATCAAACTATTGATTTTCATGATTTTTATATAAAGCGATTGTAGACCATATGTGGGAATGTGTGTAGGATTTCATTCTAGAATAACTTTTTAATGTGTTGGAATTTCATGTTTTTCATAGTGTTTCATTGTCACACCCCCAATTAACCACTAACGGAGTTTATACCGTTAAGGGGTGCGAGCAAACCAGGACCACAACCATTAGTTACAAATACTAAACGAATCAGAGTAAAGTCCAATGTTCATAAATAAAACAGTTTAACATACGCAGCGGAATTAAAACATCAGTATCTTAGCACTAGCCACGTGCTTTACAAATCATTGTTTCAATTTCAAATTCCCAATTTAGTTTAATAAAATAAATATCTTCACGAGCCATGCCAACCTCCAGTGGATACTCTTCAACGATCTGCAAAAGTGAAAACCACACAAGTGTCAACCTAACGGCTGGTGAGTTCACGGTGGGCATGACATGCATTGGCCCGGTCTCATAATCGTAATCATCAACATATAAATAGGTAGTAGTTTGCAAAACATTGCCAAGTGTTGAATTATCGAATATGCACTAGTTAAGTAAAAGTTAAAGCGGTCAACCGATATCGCGGGTAGCTAATCCGGTTTCCATGCACTAAGGAAGTCGTACTAGGGCTGAAAGCTGACGTAACAGAGTTCGGCATTTGCCGATGGTTGGTGCCTCCAGTTGTGTCCCTTTCGGGAGGCCCACAACTAAAACAGGCTGATATTGAACTCCGTTCGGCCTCCAACCGGTTGGTTACACATTTGTGTACCGCGGAGCAGGGTTTGTCAAACCCTCAGTAGATCTACCCAACATCCCCTCGCTTCAGATCATCAGTACTAAGTTGAGGACTTTTAAATTAACAAGGCAATCCTTAGAAATCATGTGATATCATTTGGTTTAGACTTTAACCTACACTAGCCATATTAAAACGTTTGTTCAGGATTTCATCTGAAATCCCAAAAAGAGTTTAAGTGTCAAAATGGTTGTTTCCGGATTTCATTCGAAACCCCAAGGATGGACAGTTGCAAGTGCTCCCCATAAAACACTCCAACTTCCATAACAGGTATCTCATTTGGTAATACCTCAAATTGTCAGCGTTGTTTTGCGTTAAGTTCATTCGTTGTGTCCCAAACGGGCTCACAATTAAAGGGTTAGTGAAACTCACCTTAGGTTGCTCAGCTACACTTGCTATATAATCCAAGTTTGCTTAACGAAGACCTATGAACACGTTTAGGTCTTAAGTATTAGTTTTGTGTCTAATCTTTACTTAACGTCACTATGGCCCATAACATAGCACGTTGGAACTATGACTCGACATACAGACACACGACACCGATGGTTGATCATAAACAAGGGTTCACATACATCAGAAATCAAAGCATGTATCATCATGGCATAATCATGTGAGTCATGGCATAACATTCAAGTAAATTGCACAAGTTTGGATTTAGGTCTGGTCACAGTTTCGCTAGCATAGATTCGCTAGGCAGTTTCGCTGTGTGCACGGGCAGCACTTTCGCTAGGCAATACCCGATGACACAGTTTCGCTAGGCTAGTTTCGCTCAAAACTGTTGGCACAGTTTCGCTAGCCTAGTTTCGCCCGAAACTGGTTTGAACTTTCGTTCAGGGTATTTCGCTCGGTAGTTTCGTTCGGACAGGTCTGGTTGGTTTACCCGGCGACACTATAGTTTCGCTGTATAGTGTCGCTGGAAGGAGATATACATAGTTTCGCTATATAGTTTCGCCCAGAGAACAGGCTAGTTTCGCTGGTCGCGAAAAACACATAAATCAGCCTAAAAATCAATCTAACAGCTTCCATATTACATGCAATTCATTATCTAGCATACATAACCATTTACCAACATAAATCAGTAAGCTTTAACACCTTAAACATGCATTTTCATCATCAAATCACCAAAAACACATTTTAACCTAAAATGACCTAATCTAGCATAAATCTTCAACATGGATGGATTTCACACGTAAAGTTACTGACTTTATAACAGATCTAGCCATCCTAAGCAACATATCAGAAGATCAAGTGATTCCATGGAGGTTTGGTCATGCTTTTTAAGTAAAACACATAGAAAACATAAAAATGGTGGTTTTGGGACTCACGGTTCGATCTCCAAGCTTGGTGGATGATGGTTCGGGGCTGAGATCTTGATGGCTCGGTGTGAATCTCGACTGACCAGATTTCCAGGAGAAAGATGGAGTGTGTGTGTGTGTTTTGTATGAAATGAGGCAAATGGGAGAGTTAGGGTTTATTAAGATATTTTATATCAGGGCCTAGTTTCGCTGGCAGTTTCGCTGGCCAGGCGAAACTGGCTCTGATCACGAGTGAGCCAATAGACTGCCGGGCGACACTATAGTTTCGCCCGGTAGTTTCGCTGGTTACCAAAAGTGGTCAATTTCACATTCTAAGCAAGATAAACACGATTCATAAATTGTCATGCTATTCACAATACTAACTCATGTATTTAAATCACATTGCACATAATGACAATAAATAGTTAAACACATAACACATATGGACGGGTTCGGTGATCAACCAAAGGACGTGGACGTATTCGGCCTAGTTAAGCATTAGTTACTGAGTTAACACTTATAACGTAACTAACGGAATTGTCTAACGGAAGTAAACCTTGAAATTCTCGGATGTCACATTCATGTATGTGTAACATCCCAAGATTCAGGTAAATGCGTAATTGATAGTTAATATATAACTATGCTTATATTACGAATTTAACGAGTTAAAATATTAGGGAATACATATTTATATATATTATATATGAGTTATATGTATATATGCGTAAGGATATATGTGAGTATGTAGTTGCAAAGATAAGTATTGGATGAATACATGATGATATACGTGATTAGAATCATCATTTTATGAGTTAGAAATAATTAGGAATACATCCTAATAGGTTTTGGGGCTTAAAATAAAAGATATATGAAAGTATAAAGGATAGAAATACACCATAATATCCTAAAATATCTAAATATCTATGTGTCTCAATATCATTCATTTGAATGATTACTTCTTATGACTCATCAAAATTCTATCCTAGTCATATATCTATGTGTCTCAATATCATTCATTTGAATGATTACTTCTTATGACTCATCAAAATTCTATCCTAGTCATATACTTATGTGTCTCAATATCATTCATTGGAATGATTACTTCTTATGACTCATCAAATTTTATCCTAGTCACCATGGGATGTGTCTAGATCATATTTCACACCTTATACTATAAATAGGAGCCTTAGTTCTTCATATTCACTTGCTAATTCACAAATCAAAGCTTAGAAAAAAACACTAAAACTCTCAAGAACGTTCATAGCTCGAAATCGGTTGATCCAGGAGGTCTTAGAAGCTAATTTTCTGGAGCAAAGCTTTATTAGGTATGTATTACAAAAGCCCTCAATAAATTTTATGATTCATAACACCTAGATATGCTTTTTAGGAAAGATCCGAAATTAGGGTTCTTAAGCATGATTCTTTAAAATTGGGCTATCTATAAGGAATTGGGAGTTAGTTTTTGGTATTAGAACATGTTTTAAGAAATCCTTAAGTTAGTTTCATGTTTAAAGAAGGGTTGGTATGGTTTCACCATGTTGGTTATCAAGAACAAGTAAACCAAGAACAAGAACATAAACATTGGTGTTTTGATCATAGTAATTCCGCCTCCTGGTCGTGATAACGCCTATACGGTCGGTCATGATCATCACCACACTAAAACACAAATATGGGTGATATCTCATAGTAATCCCGCCTCCTGGTCGTGATAACGCCTATACGGTCGGTCATGAGAATCACTCATCAAGTGCATAAAGGCTTGGACAAGGGTAATGATATTTAACAAAAGAACATGTTTTTATATATAATAAGTATATATAAGTTCAATTGTGATAATTAGTAAAATATACCGAGCTATTCGGGTACTTAGAAGTTCGTGCGGACCGGAAGGGTAAGCGCCTGTACACTGGGGTTTCTGGCATAGCGAGGGTGTCGCATAAATCCCAAATGGGACCTGGCATCCCTCACTGGGCGATCTCGGAGTGAGCGTTTACTTATAGGAATGCGCGTCTTCATATTATAATTAGAAAAGTCATATTGACTATAAAGGACATTTTGGTCATTTTAACCTCTGAGAAAGTATAATCTTAGGATTATGGAACATAGAAGATGTTTATAATATAAAGCCTTTCATTAATACAACCCGATACACGATTAGGTTTGGATCAAGGCCTTTAGTGAAGATTCCGCCTGAGATTATTCAAGTAAAAGACAGGGGTGAGTCTTTCTCTCACTGGGCAATTACTTTTATGAAACAGGATGTGTTGTTTTGTATTAAATTGTATATTTGACTACCATTAGTATCTATAAATGTTGAGGCCTGAAGGGTTAGATACGATCTTGGAAGAGGGCCCATGTGACACGTACAAATAGGTAGTATGCATACAGATAGACCTAGTTGCTTGGACGATCATTCCCGATCCTGATTCTGTGATCCCTGCCATGGATATACATGTTTATATGATGCTGTAGTCAAAATTTCATTACATATGAACTGCTACGTTTATGAAACTCACCAGCATTATGCTGAGCCCCAAATGTTGTCTTTTTCTTTTGGACGCACATCTTAGGTACCATGTAGTAGCAGATAACTAGACATGGATGGGACGAGGAAGAAGCTAGTATAGAAGTCTGAATTTTGGTTAGACGAAGACATAGACTTCTAGTTTCAAATAAGAACTTCAATGTTGTATTATCTTTGTACTTTGTAGATCCTACAACTTTTGTTATGAATAAAGTTAAAAGACTTCCGCTGTAAACTTTGATTAGTGCCATGTGCTTTCTTTTATTCAATGCGTAACACTCCCTAGTGCTTATCCTGGGATGCGGGTGTTACAGTATGTCATGTCGCATAAACATTAATGTAAGGCTTGGGGAATCAAAGATAGATCTATTGGCTGACAACCCACTCAACTTGACCAGTTTTGGCGTTGGGTGTTTGAGACCTATTTCATATAGTCTAACCTTCGGGTTAGGGAACCCTTGTCATTGAGGGTTGTTTATGCATTATTTTCATGTTGTCATATTATCTAGTATGTTGATCTTTCATATCATTCTATCATATGATACAATTCACATGTTTTCCTTTTTATATATCACATTACATACTAAACCTGTGATTACTCACCAACTTTGTAGTTGACCTTATCTTATACATGTTGCAGGAATTGTCAATGCTTGATCCAAGTTGTTCCACGTAGGATTTGGACCTAGTTAATTTCTTAATAAGAGGTTGTGAATCATTTATGTTATGTTTGAACTTCAAGTTTATGTAATGGCATATGATATTAATAAAATTGTTGTTATTTAAATATTATCATCCTTATTTAGTTGTCATGAGCTTTTGGGCAATTTAATCATGCCCCGACATTTCCGCCGTCGGTTAGGGTGTGGCAGATTGGTATCAGAGCCATGGCTATAGTGAATTAGGTTATTAGAAACGAAACGACCTAGACTATTTGCCTTAGGTGTCCAAAACACGAAATCTCGTGTTATGCATGCTTAGTTTAGGGATTGCCCTTTTATGCTTACCTTGCTTTAGTTAGGACGTGTCTTACACTTATTTGTATACTTCACACTATCTTACGAACTCAAGCTTAGAAGTTAGCACACATACATACACGAAATCTTAAGGCTTCCTAGCATTTTTCCTTAGTGATGGTACCTTACATACCATTTTAGGGTCTTGTTTTGATTTTCAAATTCCGTCGGAGTTAGGTTCTTTGTAATGGACATGGTGTAACTGGAAGGATGAAAGCATCGATAGTTGGGGTCCCTGTCTAAAGTAAGTGTTGCGTATAAATTCGAACCTACCGTCGGACCTGGATGGTTACCTGGGATGCCCTGATGAGAGTGTTGTAGCATATCATGTCATAAAAACATTGCTAGGAACCATATTAACTCTGATTAGTCATTGGTGGTAGTTTCCCAATCGGGAAATGAGAACCATTCCATATGTTTTAAACATGTCAAAGTGATTTCGTGTTTATATGCAATTTTATTTTTGATTCCCAAGTTATGACATTCCGATGCTTCACAATTCTATGATATTCCACGATCTATGACACTCGACTATTATGATATTGCTTATAATTCCATGATTTATATGGTGTCATTATTTTCACTATGTGGTTTTTGTCTTCCATTATTAAAAATGTATACCCTTGAATTTATCCATTGATCGTTCCACGTTTTCCTTGTCTCATAAATCTCTCCCTTTCCATTTTAGCATGTCTGCTCGTCGCAATGGTACTGGTCGTCGATGCTCTGGCGCTAAGTTGGCTGCTCAAATTGCCAATCAAATGGCGTCACTCATACCGAACATGATGGTGCAAATCCAACAAAACCTTGGTGCCTTTCACACCCGTCGCCCCTGTCAACCAAGTTGCTGCTCCTCCCACTTATAATTTCAAATATTTCAATTCATGCAGCCCGCCCAAGTTCTCTGGCTCTGAGGGCGCCACTGGCCTACTACAGTGGTTTGAAGGCATCGAAAACACTATCATCAACATCGATTGTCCTGAAAACCTCAAGGTGGGACATGCCACCAGTGTCTTCCAAAAAATGGCACTTACCTGGTGGAACGGAGAGAAACACGCCCGTGGGACAGATGCTACAATGGCTTTGCCCTGGACTGAGTTAAAAGATCTAATGAAGAAGAAGTTTTGTCCTGTAAGTGAGCTTCGTGAGCTTGAAAATGAATTTTGGGTCCTCAAGTAGGACAGCGATGAAAACCACGCGTATAATGACCGCTTCGATGACCTTGCTGAATTGGTCCCTTACCTTGTTACTCCTGTTTCTGTGGCTATTGAAAAGTACATCAAGGGTTTGCTTATGCATATCCAGGACACCGTTTGGGGACGTGACCCCAAGACTCTTCTGGAAGCCAAACAACTAGCCGCTACCCTAACTGACAATCATGTCAAGAATGGCAATTTGACTCGTAAGGGCGCCAAGAAAAACTCTGAAAAGACTTCTAACAAGGCTACGACTGAACCGACCAAGGAGGTCAAGGCCGAGTCTTCCAAGTCTAACAAGAAGAAGAGGACGTCTGGTAGCCAAAACTTCGCAGTGACAACAACCCATGTCGTCCCTGTTGTGCCCATTAGCCAATTTGCTTCAGCCCCTCCAACCAAAAAGCCTTACACCGGGACTTTCCCATTGTGCAACACATGTCAACGCCATCACCCTGCAAGCTCTTCTTGTAGGAAATGCTTCAACTATGGTCGTTTTGGCCATTTTGCTAACACCTACCATTTCCAACTCAAGCACAACCACTAAATGCTCAGCCTGTAAATGTTCATCCTGCTAATACCCAACTCATCAATCAACCTGTCATCCAGCCCATGGCTCAACCTGCTGCTATCATGCCTAGGGCTCCTGCTTGCTACAATTGTGGAAATCCTAGCCACCTCCGCAATGCTTGCCCTTACTTGGCTAACATCAATGTTCCTACCAACAATGCCAACCGTGGGGTACCTCCTGCGAGAACCCAAGGTGCTCGTGGTCGTACCTTCAATATCAACGCTAACCAAGCCCAAACCAATCCTGAAGTGGTGAACGGTATGTTTCTTATTAACAATCATTATGCCTCTGTACTACTTGATACGGGTGCGGATAGGAGTTTTGTGTCCTTAGATTTTGAGCCTTTACTTTCTTGTGCCCATTCTGGTCTCGATGTCCCAATATCAGTCGTGTGGCCAATGGAGAATCTATCTCGATCAACTCCATCATTCGTGACTGCGCAATTCATTTTCATGAGCACTCATTTCCCATCGATTTGATTCCAATGCATCTCGATAGCTTCGATATCATAGTAGGCATGGATTGGTTGTCTTGTCACCATTCTGAAGTCCTTTGCTTTGAAAAGACAATTCGTATTCCTCGGCCCGATGGCCAACTTCTGGTGATCTACGGCGATAAACCTTCTTCAGGGCTTAGACTTATGTCTTGTACCTAAGCCAAAAAGTTCCTACGCAAGGAGTGTGTGGCCTTCTTGGCCCATTTCATGGAAGTTCGACCCAAAGAAGAGGGAGTTCAAGACATCCCAGTCATTAGGGAGTTCCCTGAAGTATTCCCCGAAGATATATCGGGTATTCCTCCCGTTCGCCAAGTGGACTTCCGTAGCGACCTTATACCAGGCGCTACTCCTGTTGCGAAGTAACCTTATCACCTCGCCACATCTGAGATGCAAGAGCTTTCCAAACAACTTCAGGAGCTTTCTGACAAGGGCTTTATTGACAGAAACCAACGCGAAAAAAATATTTAAGCAATGTCCAGCCCAAGTCATCTTCTTCCTTATAAACTCCGGTGATCGGAGTTTTATTCCGGTCACCGGAAAAACGTAAAAAATGAACAATATGCAGAGAAAAGATGCGACTAACATGTGGGAATAATTACCTTAAGGCGGGGCTGGATTGCGAGGTGTTTTTGGCGTCAAAACCGAACCCGAAACTCGAACGTGAACTCTGACTCGATCACGAATTCGACTCCGGTTGCCCCTGTTTGCTCGACAGTATTTAGCAAACGTCACTGTGTATGCATGGTGGTGGAATGGTGCTGTAGGTGGGGGGTTTTCTTGCTTTGATTTAGAGAAAACGAGAGGGAGGTGTGCGTTGTGAATGATCCAAATGATGGAGGTGGATGTTTATTAAATGAATTGATTACAACATAACTCACGGATTGAATAACAATGAATTGGATTGAAGAAAAATTTCAGTTGCGACCAGAAGAAGTTTCGGGCATTCATGGAAGTCCTTAAATTGACTTTGGGTGAATTACACAACTAGTCAATTACATAATGAGAACCAGATTTTGGGTAAATACAACTACAGCCCTTCCAAATTTGTTTTGTTAAAATAGAGTTTAGAACTTGGCAAAATCGGTCCCTCGAGGTTAAAAGTAGTTAACGAACTTGTAACGGAATTAACGGGAATCATCCGAACGATGACTAACTAGAATGAGTCAAAATATATTTAACGTGACGTTATAAAACGCAAACCTTAGATAATCACATAAAATCATATATAATACTTCATAATTATTTATTTTAAGTTCACGTAAAATCTTAGATTTAAATCTATACTTATATGTTCAAAAGTTCATATGAATTTATAAAACGCTACATATCACTATGCGATATCTTGTCACATAAAATCAAAGAGTAACATGTGAATGTATGTATGTATAAAAGTGCATCACATAAAATCATAACTTCGATTGTCACATAAAATGACAAAATGTTTACATGAAATCACAACGTAAGATTTACATAAAATCACAGAGATCAAACATCTAGACCTAGGTGTATGCTCGTATAGTGATGGTTACACAAACTCCGTTGCTATAGTTAACACAGTCAATACATAAATGTTCACACGACATTTATTTCAGTTAAAATAAATGTTTGATCTCACGACATTTATATCAGATTAAGTTTATATAAATCAAGAGAAGACCTGAAAAGACGGATTGTCACAGTATCCCTCTGTTGAAGAATTTTCGTCCCGAAAATTGAATAACGCGGTTAACAAGTTTGTCACAAAAGAAAGAAAAAAAAATCTCAGCCGTCACACCAAATATTTAGAAAGATAGGTTTATTTCGGATTAACCATGGCCCACTCTCAAGTACTTCCATCATCCCTTTCTTATCAGAAAACCGAAAGAAAAAGAACCCACTCGCGTTCATCATAAGTTTTTGAAGTCCAAATTTCTTCTAATTATTCTTCGCAAAATATTCAACCACCGAAAAAGCAAGCATGTCACCCAGAAAATACCCATAGAGAGTAAATTCCATCTTCTTTTGTACCACCCTCACTGATTCTTTAGAGAGAACCACATCAACACCCGGGAGAGGTGTTGTGTTAGTAAGAGAACGAAAGTTTATAAACTTTCTAGAGGGTTGTCCAGCAACGGTAGCAGCAAACCTCACTTGGCCCGTAGAACCATGCACTAGAGAGGGAGCATTTGGGTTTGAAGCATTAGGACCCACAGGTATAGACTCGTCACACAACACAGACTTATTCTGAACAACATGCACGAGATTAGGGCTTACGTCAGCAGGAGCAGGGCTGACGCCATCCGCTAAAGAGTTTCCATGCATCATTGGCATAACAGGACTAGGTTTGGTGACGTCAATGTTCCGGCATTCATCTTTCTAAGTGTTCGTGACGTTAATAGTTGCATCCGAAACCCTAATTTGGATACTCTCCTTCTGTTTTGCATGCATGGCCATATTCCCCTCCGGTAGGACCACCGCCACTCTAGGACTAGTAGTTGTTAACGGACCAGAATTTTTAAGAATGCCCCGAATTGGCATTCTACCCCCGAACCCGTAGTACCCTTGTTATCGGGTGGTTTAGAACTCATACCGTCGAAACCCTAATCGTTATTCACAGGACGCTAGCGAGTTCGTGTCTCCGGAAAGTCAATTCAAGGATCTATACATATGCAACTTGAGATTAACGAACCAAAAAAACAGACTGATAAACACCCGGAATGAACGACGTAGGAATCCGGAAAAAAAAAACGAGAAACAGACCTCAACCCTAATCTCCTGGTCACCAATAGTAAAGCTCATTCCACCAAATGCAACACTCGGAGGATACGATCACTAGTGGGGATGGGAAACCTTAGCAACCCACCAGTGAGATCACTACCCGAATGCTAAATCCGATGAACACAAGAATACTAGGGATGTAGGAAGATTAGCGCCAAGAAGCCGATGAGAATTCCGGTAGAAAAGCACCGATGATGACACAGTTCCGATGAGGAAACCCTAGTCGTCGAATACATCTAGAGTTTTAAACACATGTTCCATTATATTTTTGGTGTGCCTCACCCCTAACAAGGGGTTTTTGATAAACTACCCGCTGGACAAGCATCTGCCTTTTATGCAGTGGTTAAAGGTGAGAACTTCAACTTCTCAAAACTTATTTTTCATGCCCTAAAATGCAACTTTTGAAACCTTTTCTTTTTACATCTATCCGAGGTTCATAACCTACATTTTATAGAAAAAATACCCTTAAATTTCTCTAAGTGGTAAGGTTTTGCAACAAAAACTTTTAAATGAGAAAACTTTCTCAAATTTTACTGTGAACAGGTCATCTTTTCTTGGAAGGGATACGGACCATCCCATGCCCATTCTGAGGCAATTTCCGGATGAGCCTTCCCAGGTTTAGGATCAAATGGAAACTGCAGCTACAAGTGAGCAACTGGCTCAAGGTGATAGTGTTATTCACCCCATAGTTACTGAACCCACACCTGTCCCCACTTCCCCTGCCATACAAACATACTCATCCAGAAAGAGGAAGGCATCTAATAAAACCACAAACACCCCTGCCACTTCACCAATTCAATACCCTACTGCTTTTGCCAAAAAGCAGAAAAATGTGGTTGCTAGGTCTCCTCCACTTATGCAAACCAAAGCTATCTAAGCTTCTGACCCTGCTCAAGGCAAAAAAAACCCAATCAGAAGCCAGCCAAATTAGAATTTTCTCTCAGGGATGAACCGTCATTTGAGGGGGAGTCATTAGAAATGGATGCACAATCCCCATCCTCTAGGTTTTCACCCCTTACTTCCTTATCACACAGGAGTGCCAATACAATCACTCAAGATCCAAATGATGGTGTTATTAACTCAACTACCACATTACATGAGAACATACAGATGGATATTGACCCTGCTATATTGATCCCACACTCCACTTCGAAGGTGAATCTCAGGAGTGTTGAAGAGATTCATATGGAAAGAGCTGCTACTACCCAAGTGTCCCCACTGGAACTTGGTGCTAGTAGTAACATAGCTAAGACCCAATCCATGGCAATCCTAAATGAATCCAATCCTAAGGATCCTTCATTGGACCCAAGGGAGACATAAACAGGAAAGGAGAATCCCACGTGCCCAGAAGCCACAGGTACTGAGCTTGATCAATCTCGATCTAATAGCTTGGTTTTGTCCAAGGATGCCGACAAATAACTGGTTGAGGACAGTTTTACACTACCCAAATTGACGATCATGTACAGATCTCTACAACAACAGGTGGATATTCTTAGTGCCACAGTTGCAGGTCTTGTAAAGTCTCAGACCTTGCCTGTGGAACCTGTCACAAAGTAGTGAAATGAAGCTCTTGAGGCTAGCTCTTCGAACCCAACACAAGATCTTGGCATTTTCAAATAAGTGGAAGTTGATCCTTTCAAATTAAGGGAAAAGGTTGTCTAATCATATGCTGATATTCAATCATCTGCTGCAGCCACCAACCTGGAAGACAATGATGTTGAGAGACTTTCGATTGAAGTAAGGTTGATAACTTTCAAAAAGGCAAATGTATATCCTTTCACTATGGAACAAGCATGGGATTCTATCAAGAACAACCAACTGGTTATTGTTTCTCCTTATGAAGATCCCTCTCTCAATCAACTTGTTCAATCCTCATTGTTAGTTGCTGGTGCCTTACCTGAGCACATAAACATGGTGATGATCTTAATGAAAGAAGTTGTGATTCCAAGGGAAAAGGCACACGACCAATCACCCAAGGAAGTTGCAACCACTAGCCAAGAAATTGCAGATAATGTTGTGATAGAAGAATTGGTGGATGAAAGTGAAAATGCATTGGATGAAACTGATACTGGGGAACAAGTTTATAGGTGAAGATGGGCCTACTGAGGAGCTTGAGATAATTGATGATGAAACATAAATCAACAAGATAAGTGTGGTGAATATTGATAAAATTGTCTCTTCGGCTGCTATTATTCAACAGGAAGTTCAAACGGAAAGCCAACTGGTCATTCAACCGGAAAGCTAACCGAATGTTCAACTGGAAGATGAAGCGGAGGACATTGCTCACACACTGGTTTCATTGCACAACAACCAACATTCTATTTAAATGGAAGAGGCTGTTCAAGCGGAAAATGCTAGAGCTATCCAAAGTGTTGTTCAAACAAATGAATCTTTGGCTCTTAACAAATTTGTGGATGCTGCAAGAGTTGAAGCTGAAAATGAGGGGTTAGTAAGAGAATATCAAGAAGACTTGGAGCTATATTCTGAAAAGTTTGTGGTTGAAAGTTTATTTGAGGAAACAAAAAGAAGATCCGCTAAATGGATAGTGAAGGAGTTTGATCTAGAAAGAATGGGTGAGCATGAGTAGTAGAGACTGCAGAACTTAGCGTCAAAGATGCCCACAAAGCTAGTAAGGAATGATGAGAATTATGAGTTGCTAAAAAGGGTGAAAAGATTTCTGGTTGTGAGGAGCTGGAGAATAGAATAAGAAGTGTTTAGAATAAGGGTAAAAGAGCTGTGCAGTTTGATTGATTCTGTAAGGAATATTACTTTGGAGATTTCTGGCTGAAAGCCAATTTTGAGTTGTTCCGGCTGAGGTTGAAGTTCGAGCGGAAGTCTCAAGTTCAAGCGGAACACGTAGTTCAACCGAAAGAAGCAAATTTTGGCTTATAGTGAATATTCCAGGTGAACTCGATTATCCACCAGATAATGTAAAAGCTTCTTGGTTGCTTCTAAATCTATCAAAGCCACTCTCCCAAAGTAGAATGTTGCTGATCACACGCATGATATCCATTTGTCGAAGTTTATTCTTTTGGTAGTTTTATTTAACTTTTTGTTCAACGGTTTAGATTAAATCGGTTGAGATCAATGGCTTGTTGGACTCGGTCTGCCCAAGACACATACTAGATTGACGTGGCTAGTACGTTATGATCCAAGACGGGTCATACCTAATAATGAGCTAGACAAACACCCAATGGATATTTATTTAGATATGATCAATTAAATAAATATCACCTAAAGAAGATATTTAGAAATGGGTTTCTAAATAATTTCACTTATGATTAAATCATATGGATGAACATACATTAGAGAAGTAAAGAAGCAATGTTATTTAAGTGGTTAAATAAATTTTTACACAACATATAAAAGGGTTACATGTTATATTATATTTTTGGTCTTGTTACATGTCATATAAGATGTTACATGACATGTTACAAGTAAGCCTCATAGCAAAATATAATACATTGATTAAATGGGATTTGTAGGAGGGAAGAAAGAAAAAGAATTTGAAATTCATCTTTTCCCCCCTTCTTTGAACGGCCCCTCTCCCTCTAATAATGAGGGTGGGTGGCTTTTGTAGTGTCCAAGGCATGCAAGGGGTCTCTAGGTTCATCACCCCCTTTGTCCCTTCCCATTTGTAATTAACACGACAACCTACAACTTCCAAACACACCCATATAACACAAGTGCATAATTTTCTCTTCCAAAAACTCTCTCTGAAATTGGTTCTAGTGAAGAAAAGCAAGAATTTGGATTCAAGCTAAGAGGAAGAGTCATCTTCAAGAAATCCTAGAAACAAGGGTGGTTGTTGCTTGAGCTCGTGGGTATCATCACTTGAGGCTTTCAAGTTAGAGAGCAAGCCGGTTCATCCACATCATCTTCTTCATAACTTTAAGCTTGGAAGAAGGTAAATCTAAAACCCCCTATGGTTGGTTTTAGTTTTGATAGCATGTATACATATTTGGATCCTTAGTTTTTGGGTTTTATAGACAAGTGTTAAAATCGGTTTTAACATCAACTAATCGAAATATACATCAACTAATCAAGCTTTTGTTTTGATTTTCCACTGCGTTTTACATTTTAAGGAGTTAAAATGGCTTTGATAAAGTTCTTAAAACTCAACAATGGTATCTAGAGTCGCTTATATGGATGCATGCTTCAAAGAGCTAGTTGGTTAGCTCCACAAAACTCTTGGTTTTGGTTCCTCATACTACAAACCGAAAGTTTTGTTCCTGGTTTCCCTTTGTCTTTCAAGATGCTTCACTAACATGCATGTGGTTATCTTGAAACATTAAAGCATTTTATCATTTTATTGTTTTTGTTGTTTGGACAACAAACCCCCGTTTTCGGTTATGTGTTGGACCGAAAAAGGAAATGGGTTAAAAGGGAACCATTTTTACATTTGTACATATGGATGTATTTTTGGATATATGTTTGGTGCATAAGCCCTAGCCAAAAGACCTTGTGGATTCTTGTGTTGAATGTTTTGGTTGTTTATTTAGTTATTCATATGGTTGTAATAGTTAAATAGGTCTTTCATGGTTTTGTATAAAAAATTGTATATTGACACGTGTCATATGCAAATCTTGTAAGTTGTATGCATTTTCATTTTCTAGAGAAAAATGTAGTAGGATTTTTTCCTTGTAAACATGCATCAAGATGAAGACCATGGAAAGCACTCAAGGAGGGAACAACCAAGGATAGAACACTTGAAGCATATGGATGCGGGATCAAGTGGGACTTCACCTATACATCACTTGTGTGATCTTGTCCCTTAGGAGACACCTTGACACACACTTTTTCGGCTAACAAGTGTTGTCAATAGTTGGCTATGGCTATGCACCTATTTTATTATGCTTGTGTGGTTGTTTATTTTCATGTTTGGATGATATTTAGATATGCATGCAAAAACAAACTAATAAACATTAACAAGCTAAAACCGGTTCTTAAAATATCACTAACAAAGACTAATAAAATGGGTTTTATTAAGTTGATGATGATTTATTAATAAAATGGGTTTTATTAAAAGAACCATGAAATATGGATTTCAAACAACACTAGGGTACCATACATTTGAATGCATGTGAATTGTATGGTACATAGAGTTTTCTACACTAGAATTATGAAAACTAAAAACGACCCTTTTCAAAAACAAGTTTAAACGCCATCCTTTTATACAACACTCAATTTGCTTGTAAACTCTTTATGAGATAAAGGTCACCTAACCATATTTGAGGGAACTTGTAAACTTGGGGTAGGTTTACCATATTTGTGGGATAAAGGTCACCGAAGCATGGGGAACCAAAGGCGTTGATGGGATTAAACATGCCAACTAAATATAAGATGTTTAATCGATCCCATACTACTAGAAGTTGCAAAGAGTTGCAATTGTCAAACGTTGACTACCTTGTTAATTTAAGGAGTGGGATAAAGGTCACCTAACCACAACTTAAATGTAACGTTGGATTCTAGGTTTTAATTTATTAATTGTCTATGAGACACAAAAGGGTATTAATTAAATTAAAAGGTTTATATTGATATCGAAGATACTTAAACTTTGTTAAAGTTTTGTAGATGGCCAATAATAAAGAAATCATCCCCGCCACAAACGTCCATAACCTATCACCAAGATCCATCTTAGACAAGAATCGTCTCAAGCAAGACAACTTTGTGGATTGGTACCACAACTTGAGAATTGTTCTCAAACAAGAAAAGAAGTCTTATGTGTTGGACGATTCTATGCCCGACGAACCCGATGTCGAAGTCGTTGAGGCTTATTCCGATTGGGTGAGGTACACCGAGGACTCAGTCCAAGTTTCATGCCTCATGCTAGCAAGTATGATCCCCGAGCTTCAAAAGGATTTAGAGAATCATGGGGCATACGACATGATATGCCAATTGAAGGAAATGTTCCAACAAAAGGCAAGGACCGAGCGCTTCGAAACGGTTCGAGCACTCCATGCATGTCGTATGGACGAGTCACAAACGGTTTCATCCTATGTTCTTAAGATGAAGAGCCTCATTGATCGTCTTGAAAGGCTCAATTGTCCCGTTTCAAAAGAGTTGGCTACGGATTTGATCCTCAACTCTTTGTCAAAGAAGTTTGACACTTTTGTATTGAATTACAATATGAATGGTTGGGAGAAGACCATTCCCGAACTTCATGGGATGCTCAAAACGGCTGAGCAAGGGATGGGAAAAAGTGTTGTGCCCGTTCTAACGATCGATGAAGGTAGTAGCAAGAAAAGGTCTCGCTCTACCTCTAGTTCCTCAAAGGCAAAGGTTGGCAAAGGAAAGGGATTCGTCAAGGGGAAGGGCAAGAAAGAAGCCCCAAACCAAAGGAGAAGAAGCAAAAGGTTGCTTCAAATGATCCATGCTTTGAGTGTGGTGAGGTAGGACATTGGAAGAGGAATTGTCCAACCTATCTCAAAGGGTTGAAAGCAAAGAAAGTTGAAGGTCAAGCCTCGGGTAAGACCTTTATGATCTATATTGAGCTTAATGCTATTTCTTCAAACACATGGGTATTGGATACCGGATGTGGAACTCATATATGTAATATGTTGCAGGGGTTCAAAAGAAATAGGCAATTGAAGACGGGAGAAGTTAGTGTCTTCATGGGCAATGGAGCGAAAGTTCAAGTTGAAGCCCAAGGAGACTATATATTGGAACTTCCAAGTGGTTTGGAAGTATTTTTGAATAATGTATTGTATGCTCCTAGTTTGACTAGGAACATAATTTCCGTTTCCCATTTAAGACATTTTGGATATGATTTTAAGTTTGTTAACAATGATATTCATGTTTCAATGAATGAAGTGTTTTATTTTAAAGCTATCCCTTTAAATGGTATTTATGAATTGGTTCATGAAAACACTTCATATAATAGCTCAATATACCAAACCACCACCAAGAAACTCAAAAGAGATTTGAGTGACACCTACATTTGGCATTGCCGCCTTGGTCACATTAATAAGAACCGCATACAAGCATTACAAAAGAGTGGTCTTTTAAAAACAAATGAATTCGATTCATATGACGTATGCGAATCTTGTCTTCAAGGGAAGATGACTAAGGCACCTTTTAGTGGAACTACCGAAAGGGCAAAGGATTTTCTAGGGATCATACATTCGGATGTATGTGGACCTTTTAAGCCAACATCTAGGAATGGTGAAAGATACTTCATCACCTTTACCGACGACTATAGTCGCTATGGGTATGTGTACTTGTTAGCACACAAGGATGAAGCTTTTGAAATGTTCAAAATCTTCAAGAATGAAGTAGAAAATCAACTCAACAAAGCAATAAAGATCCTTTATTCGGATTGAGGAGGTGAATACCTTAGCAATGAATTTCAAGACTATCTTAGGAGTTATGGTATTGTCTCACAACTTAGTAAACCTCGAACGCCATAACATAATGGTGTATCGGAGAGGAGGAATCGAACCCTATTGGATATGGTTCGATCTATGATGTGTAGAAGTTCATTACCTCTATCATTTTGGGGTAATGCCCTAATCTCAGCGGCTCATATTTTGAATATGGCCCCAACCAAGAAAGTAGAAAGGACACCTTTTGAGTTATGGCATGGAAGGGTTCCATCCTTATCTTATTTAAAGGCGTGGGGTTGTGAAGCTTATGTAAAGCGTGATGCTTCTAACAAGCTAGCACCCCGGTCCACTAAGTGTATATTTGTAGGATATCCTAAAGATTGTATAGGATATTACTTCTACTATCCAACAGAGAAAAATGTATTTATTGCTAGAAAGGCCGAGTTCCTGGAAACTAAGTTCCTTATGGAAGGAACTAGTGCAAGAACAGTGGAACTTGAGGAGGATCAAGAACCACAAACCGATACACGTTTGGTTGAAACTAGCCCTCAACAAGAAATTGTTGAAGATGATCAAATGGTTGATCAAGACACACACAACGTTCGTAGATCCGGTAGAACTAGTAGTCCACCCAAAAGATATGGGTTTTTCATGGAGGGATGCTATGTGGTAGATTCGGATGAACCAACCACTTACCGTGATGCAATATCCGATTCCGAATCGGACAAATGGTTGGAAGCCATGAACGTTGAGATGCAATCCATGCGCCTCATCCTCGTACTTGATGAAGCCAAATTTCTTTATCTCTTCATCAAAACGGTGATTCCAACTTCTTGATGCTTGTTTCAATCCATAGATTGATTTCTTTAACTTGCATACTTTATTAGGTCATTTTGGATCGACAAAACCCTCGGGCTGAGCCATATAGACATCTTCCTCAAGATATCCATTTAGGAAAGCCGTTTTGACATCCATTTTCCATATATCATAATCATAGTAGGCGGCTATGGCAAACAATATCCTTATCGACTTTAGCATTTCCACCGGTGAGAAATTTTCATCATAATCAACCCCTTGAGTTTGAGTGAAACATTTTGCTACAAGTCAGGCTTTGAAAGTATCTAAGTTTCCATGCATGTCGGTTTTCTTCTTGAAAACCCACTTGCTTCCAACTACATTTGAATTAGGACGTCGCTCTACCAAGTATACATTGACAAAGTCTTGAAAAGGTTCAAGATGGAGAACTCTAAGAAAGGTTTGGTACCTATTCAAAGAGGGACTATATTGAGCAAAGACAAAATGAAATCCCATATGCGTCTGCTATTTGATCGATTATGTATGCTATGATATGCACTAGACCGGACGTGTCATGCGCGTTAAGCATGACAAGTAGATACCAACAAAATCCAGGTGATAGTCATTGGATGGCTGTCAAGAGTATATTGAAATATCTTAGAAGGTCTAAGGATATGTTCTTAATATACGGATCCGATGAGAAGGAACTCGTTGTAAGGGGTTACACGGATGCGAGTTTCCAAACGGATCGAGATGATTCTCGATCACAATCGGGGTATATCTTCACTATGAATGGAGGGGTGGTCTCTTGGAAGAGCTCAAAGCAAGATGTGGTTGCATTGTCCCCTACGGAATCAGAATACATCGCCGCATCTTTGTCCGCACAAGAAGCCGCGTGGTTGAAGAAGTTTATTGCCAAACTAGGGGTTGTTCCTACCATTCAAGGACCCCTAGAGATCCTTTGTGATAACGGGGGAGCGACTGCTCAAATCAAAGAACCTCGTGATCATCAAAAGGTGAGGCACATCGAGCGGAGGTTCAACTACATAAGGGATGAAGTTGCAAAAGGAAAGATATGTATTCGCAAAGTTCACACCGACGAGAATGTCGCCGATCCACTCACGAAGCTCCTAGAACGCCCAAAGCATGAGGGTCATGTTTGTGCCATGGGACTTCGACATTCTAGTGATTGGATATGATTTATGTTTTGTATTTGGATATCAGATCAATGGTTATTTTGACACCTTTATATGAATGTGGGATTTCATTTAAAATTGTGTAGTGTTCCATTTTTGCATGATTAGATCCGTGAATAAGTTACTTATTCTAAATGTCCGTAGTTGATCATATTTGTGGGAACAAATATGAAGGTAAGACTATTATGAACCTGGATTGGTGGATATTCATAAGGTATGAATATGGAGCAATGGATTGCTACCAAAGTGCATAGATATTTGTGGGAGATAAATATTGGACGACCCACTTTCAAGACTTACCCCATGGAATCTCAATTGATTGATGATAAGTAAGCGTGAGTAAAGGAGAATATCATTTGTATCCTCTGACCTGAGATACATATTGGGTCTTGATATTCACCCAGTATTATGCTTTGACTTTGTTCTTCGCTGTTCTGAAACATGGCAGTAGATAAGGCTAAGCTCAGGCATAGTACTAGGTGTTTGTCAGAGACGTATGTAGTCAAGATGGAATTTGTCCCTCTTATTCGTTGAGAGTTAAATGTCTAAGGCCTGAATTTAGTTAAATCTAATAGAGAGTGATCACTCTATGTCTCTAGGATTTAACATGACATTTGTGACAAAAGGATAAATGATCCTTTCACCTAAAACATTTCAAGTGGTGACTTGAAGGAGATGATGTTATTGAATGGCACTAAGTCATACGTATTAGGGGTAACAAACCGTTGTTAGGCGGTATTTGTTGCTTGATCAATCTTCTATGAATATTGTGCAAGTGGGAGATTGCTAGACTCGGTCTGCCCAAGACACATACTAGATTGATGTGGCTAGTACGTTATGATCCAAGATGGGTCATACCCAATAACGAGCCAGACAAACACCCATGGATATTTATTTAGATATGATCAATTAAATAAAGATCACCTAAGGAAGATATTTAGAAATGGGTTTCTGAATAATTGCACTTATGATTAAATCATATGGATGAACATAAATTAGAGAAGTAAAGAAGCAATGCTATTTAAGTGGTTAAATAAATTGTTACACAACATATAAAAGGGTTATATGTTATATTATATTTTTGGTCTTGTTACATGTCATATAAGATGTTACATGACATGTTACAAGTAAGCCTCATAGCAAAATATAATACATTGATTAAATGGGATTTGTAGGAGGGAAGAAAGAAAAAGAATTTGAAATTCATCTTTTCCCCCCTTCTTTGAACGGCCCCTCTCCCCCTAATAATGAGGGTGGGTGGCTTTTGTAGTGTCCAAGGCATGCAAGGGGTCTCTAGGTTCATCACCCCCTTTGTCCCTTCCCATTTGTAATTAACACGACAACCTACAACTTCCAAACACACCCATATAACACAAGTGCATAATTTTCTCTTCCAAAAACTCTCTCTAGAATTGGTTCTAGTGAAGAAAAGCAAGAATTTGGATTCAAGCTAAGAGGAAGAGTCATCTTCAAGAAATCCTAGAAACAAGGGTGGTTGTTGCTTGAGCTCGTGGGTATCATCACTTGAGGCTTTCAAGTTAGAGAGCAAGCCGGTTCATCCACATCATCTTCTTCATAACTTTAAGCTTGGAAGAAGGTAAATCTAAAACCCCCTATGGTTGGTTTTAGTTTTGATAGCATGTATACATATTTGGATCCTTAGTTTTTGGGTTTTATAGACAAGTGTTAAAATCGGTTTTAACATCAACTAATCGAAATATACATCAACTAATCAAGCTTTTGTTTTGATTTTCCACTGCGTTTTTCATTTTAAGGAGTTAAAATGGCTTTGATAAAGTTCTTAAAACTCAACATGGTTATCATTAATCTCATCTGCACTATATATAGCTTAGTTAGCTCTTTGTTTACACACGTGTTTTGGCTAAAAATTAGAAGTCTAAATCTAGTAACCAAATTAGTTTGTGAGGTTAGGTACCTTGAATGCAAAATTTGTAAGATAAAGTTTACATGTTATATTCCAAGGTTTGGATGGAAGAACTGGAAAAAAAATGATATTTTCCCTGAATGCAACTAAGAAAACCAAGATTTTTTAGGGGAAAAAGCCCTTAACCCTTGGATGCTTCCAAGAGCCTCCGGCATAAAAAACCCCTTGGCATCGATAACACACGTTTCCCGTTCTTAAGTGTCTAAAATGAAACCTATGCCGCGTTTAAATACATTGATTTGCCTAACTAACATTTTGGGATTCTACGGATCTCCCTTCCAACGACTTGCAGCCGTTATTTGACCAAGTTTGGTGGCGGGTCTCCGTTTCCACATGTGCTTCTGACTTTGACTGTGTCTACATGACCGTTATCCATCTTCTCCTTCCTGGCTTGATCAAATAAAGTCAAAGAAAAGGATTAGTCATGTCGCCTTAGAATGTAGGGTATCTGTGCATGCTGGGATCAGGTAGATAAAATAGATAAATTCAGAGTACATTACATCCTGGGATGATAATCAAATAAAGGTACCATAAACATAAATAAAAATCCTGGGTATTGGTAACCGAAAGTGCAGTCCCTGTATGTTCGACATCCAGGGGTCTTAAGCTGTTGGAGGTCATTAGTAAAATTCAGGATCAAAATTCAGGGTATAATAATTGCCCCCAAAATTCACAGCTTGTAGATAAGATTTACAGATGTGAATATTTTCAAATCGAGACGAGTCATCATTTTTATTTCAATCCTATCCGCAGAAATTGCTTTTTCGGTTTCGATCTCGTCCATTAACATGCTCTCACCCCTGTAACTTCTTCCGCTCATAAATACCCCCATAACTCGAGTCTTTTACCTCATCCAAGTTTGAGAATTACGAGCATTCATCACTGTTTTGGCTAAAAATTACTTAAGTTAAATTAGTAAAGTTTGAACCAAATATGAATGTGAGGTTCGGTGCCTAGGATTTAGATATGAAAACAGTTCGAAGAAATCCTGGGATAACACTAGAATTCCAGGGACAAACAACTAAAATCCTTAGTAAAAAGTTAGGTTTGCTTATGAAATCCGTTAAGAAGCTTAGCAACACAAATGTAACCAGAAATGCAAGTAGGAACACCGAGAATTTTACTAGGGAAAAGCCCTTAGCCCTTAGATGTCTCTAAGGCGCCGCCGGCATAAAAACCCCGGGTAGCGATAACACACGCTACCAAATTATTGATCACGTAAAAAGCTTGAATACAATGAGTTCGCAGAGAATAAGGTACGAGAATACAATGAGTAAAGCTCGAATGAGCTGAAAACTAAGTCTAAGTGTCCTATATATACTCCTAGATCTTCAACAACTTGTCCGATATTCCAGGGATCTCCTCTTCAACGTCTCTTTCAGTTGGTTGACCGAGTTTCCAGCTAACTGACTTTGACCACGTGCTAAATGAGTCTCTAGCTTCTTTTATTCGACCGTTGGGAGACTTCGTCAACCTGTCTTCACTTAGATAAAGGCACAAAATACGTTAGTAACAATGTCCTAGCATGCAGGGTCATTTCTACATGCTGGGTCATCTATAAAGTAAGGGTAACCATGGATTATGCACATTTCAGATCATATTAATATAGAATAAAATGAATGTAAACTTCCGTGAATAAAGTCGACATCCTGGGTCATCACTTTACTATGGACACATTCAGGGTCATTTGAACGTTACCTGTTAAATTCTGGGTTATACAATTCCTGGGTCACTCCTGTCCTTGGCCTTTACATGCACCCTGGATTATCAGCCGAGAATTCGGGGTATAACAATCACCTCTTTCACCTATTCCGACCAGGTAAACTTCTTTTCTCCGATTCCTTTTCCCTTTTTCGAACCATGACTAAACGACGAGTCCGTCGCGGACCCACCGTTTCTCTTGCCGGGGTGGAAGATTTCCTTGATCAGAAATTTCTCCTCCATCCCGAGCAAGAGAAATGCACATTCACGAACAATGAGATTGCATTGGTGAAAAATGCTGGTCTTCTTCCCCCTTCTGCTATTATCAGGGCTTTTGATCCTAGATTAAGGTCTGATTTCATCTCTACCACCTGGGTTTGCTTCCCGTTTACTCCGTTCAGTATGGGTCTCTCCTACCCCTTTTCTGGTCTCGTTGTCGAATTCTTCCAGGCCATTGGCCTTTCATACGCCCAAACCCTACCTGTCATGTGGCACATCCTAGGACCCTAGATCGCCTGAACGATTCTTTTGAACACCTGATCGGCCTGCCAGAAATAGCCCTGGCTTACGAGCTGAAATCCCACGGTTCTAGCCGTTTCTTGTTCAAGTCCCTTTCGAAGGACATGCAACTCATCCCTAACGCTACCCAACATGGTGAATGGAAGGGTAAATTCTTCCTCGTCAAGCGTTCCAGCATTCCAGGTGGTCGTCAGCTTCCAGACGCTTGGTTGTAGAGGGTAGGCATACCTACATTAGATATTAGGGTTTTTGTTTGAATTTATGTAATCTGACCTTGAATGTTGTTCTTTGCAGCGAAGAGTTTGAAGGAGATCGGTCCTGAAGAGGAGGAAACAAATAGCAATTTGTAGAAATTTCTGGGCATCCCCAAGTTTGAGCGTGCATTCAGAGCTGTTGAGCATCCAGCCCTCTCCCAGCCTACCATCAGCATGTCGAGTTGTAAGTAACCCTGCATTAAGTTAGTTTCTTTTATACCTGACTTGCTGACATCCTGGGTCATGTTTCCTTTTGCAGCTGCCCTTACATATATTATTGATGACCTTGAAGCTGCCTTCTCATCTGGGCTAGCTGATGACTAGGATCTGATGATATTGAGCACCGTCAAGGCCGAGCCTACCCCAGCATCCCGAGCCACTACATCCAGTGCCTCCGGATCGAAGAGAAAGACCCGAGGATCCACCAGTGCTGCTGCTCAACATCCCCTAACTGAGCTGTCTCCGCAGGATCTTGTATAGTATGATGAGGTCGTCGGCCACAAGGTAACCCTTGTTTGTTTTGTATTACATGTCCTTTATGGTCAAATACAGAGCAAATTCTAACCTCTACTTACCTTTTTGTAGGCTAATTCCCGCCTCCTAGAGCTACTCGAGGCCGCCGAGAGGCGCGACGCTGAGGCTGAGACCCTTAAATCCAGGGTCGCTCAGGCCAACAAGGATGCATCCAAGGCCAAAGCTCTGCATGACAAGGACTCAGAAGCTGCTGCTTAAAAATGAGAAGAAGACAGTTAAGGCCCGAAACCAACACGAGATAGCCCTCAAGGGATATGTAGAGACATCCAAGAAATCGGCTATGGTCTCAGTACTGCAGACTAAGCTGAGGATGGCCAAGGAGGTGAAGGATGCGGGTCACATCAATGCCAACTGGACCGTGCCACTGTGGCTCAAACAATTGTGTGCCCTGGGTGGAGCTGTTCCCCAAGGGTATAAGGCTGTTGAGACCCAGGGTGCCAAGGTGACCCTGCCTACTGGTGCATCCGGATCTGGGACTGGAGAGGAGCAGCCGATGGCTGAGAATGTTGGGGATGAGAAGGATGCTTGTGAGGAAGCAGTCAATGGAGGAGGTGAAGATATTGATGATACAGCAACCGTGGATACCGTTCAATAGACACGGTCTTTTACTTTCTTCCCTGTTTATTGTGAAGCTTTTTTGTTAAAATATTTTCTTTTGTAATGGTTGCCGGAGGTTTGATTCCCGGTGTTACGATGCTCCACCCACAGGTTAGACTCCTGTGATCTTAACTTTTAACCACCCTGAGGTGGTTGGACACTTTGCTCCAACCAAGGGGTGGTGCTTTATATATAACCGCTTTTTAAACCATATGCTTGTTTGATATTTTTATCATGTCTGAATAAACGAATATATAAGTCTAACAAATATGCTTAGGAAAATATCATACCTTCTACATCTTGGGATGTACCCTGAATGTGAAACTTCTTCTCATGCAAGTATCCCCTCCATAGTGCAACTAGGCTTCGGAATGTTAAGTAACAACTTATCTGATATCAAAATCCAAGGATTGGCATTGCCATGCCATCCTAGGTTGTAATCACTTAGATATCTCCTATACGTGTTAGGAATAAGTTTTAATACATGGGATCAAACCCAAAAATCCTAGGATTAAAACCAAACATGCTGGGGTCAAGCCCAAAAATCCTGTGGTCAAGCCCAAAAATACTGGGGCCAAGCCCAAAAATCCTGGGGTCAAGCCCAAAAATACTGCGATTACACCCGGTGCCATACTGGCGAATTCTAGGGTCCACCTCGAGCCGAACCGGCGAACTAGGGTATTGCCTCGTGTGTCTTATGTTGGTGTAAAAGCACCAAAAACCTTAAGGAACCCCCATATGTCCATAAATCATGAGGTTGTCGCCCATGCTGTTAACACAGGTCGATCCCATAATCCTGGGTTCAATATGTGGGTTAACATGCGCTACAATCGGGGGTCATGCACTACAGGCGATTACCTAAACGTAGGAGAGGTAATATCCTCTCAAACCTTAGAAGGTATACTAGATACCTTAAACGGAGGAGAGATGGCCAGTCTCTAACTTAGGAGAAATGCTTCCCTGACTTCATGCATCCAGGGTCAGTTATCTGTTTTCATTCAAAGAAAGGTCTCAACCAAAAGAATCAATAGTCTTTATAGAAAATGGCAAAAACAAGTTAAGAAAACAAAAATAGAAGTACTCGATAATAAAGAATATAAGAGACATTCCAATCCAGTCGCCGTAATTGTTTCTCCGTCTGAACTTCCTTCACTGTCACTGTCAATCGAATCAGAAATGTTGGCTTCTCCCGAATCATAATCGTATGCGTCATCATCACTGTATGCCTCATCGTTTTGCATGGTGCGTAATTCGTTATTTTCCATTGTGTTTTCGGGTTCCACGATCTAAAATTACACAACAGATACTAATGAAGATTGTAAAATCATAACCAAATTACATCCATGTTCAACAAATAAATTTAAAAAATATCATGTACCTCTGTAGAAGATGAGGACTGAATAAAATTTTTTCCGATGACTGCAGTGATTCCCAATTCATTAATATAGTTTTGGTGAACAAAGTTGGTTTATCATGGTAACGTGTAAATCGGAGATTGAAAACATCACGGCGGTAAAACAAAATTCCAAACTCATAATTGGTTTCGGAGGGAATAGTTTAGAAAATGGATGAAACCCTACTTGAATTTTCGGAGGGAAGATTTGGATTATGAAATTTTTGATTCCGAAATTCAAGTTTATGATGATTTGAAACATGTTTGGAAACTGGGTTCGTAAATATGGGAACAGATCGACCGAAAATTCTTGAAGATAAATACCTTATATATTTAAAAAAACAACGAGAATTGGGAAAAAATAATATATTTTGTAAAACTATGTCAATTTAGTATGTTTAATAAACTATTATTATACCCAGTTAAACTAATATATTTTATAATAAAAAATTCTAAACTTACTCATAATTATCTCTTAATAAAATAATATACTAAAAAACATAATACTATATTTTATAAACGTATGATCAATTTATATATTCAAAAAAAAATATTATTATACCCAATTAAAGAATTATATTTAGAAATAAAAAATATATACCCAATTGGGTGTCTCTATATCTAATTAGGCCTTATTATACCCGACTGGGCCTCATTATGTCCAATTAAACCTCATTATACCCAATTGGGCCTCATTATAGCTAATTGGGCCTCATTATACCTAATTGAGCCTTATTAAAACCAAATTAAGGTCTTGAGGATCATTATGCCCAAATTATGATGATTATGCCCAATTGTGATTAGTATACTCAATATTAGAGCATTATGTCCAATTTTGATGATTATACCCAATTGTGGTTTATCATACCCAACTAAGGATAAGTGTACCCAATTGAGGATCATTATGCACAAATTATGTTGATTATGCCCAAATTATGATGATTATTGCCACTTGTGGTTCATTATACCCAACTTAGGATAATTACATCCAATTGAGGATCATTATGCCCAACTATGATTTATTATACCCAATTGAGGATCATTATGCCTAAATTATGATGATTATTGCCACTTGTGGTTCATTATACCCAACTTAGTATAATTACATCCAATTGAGGATCATTATGCCCAACTATGATTTATTATACCCAATTGAGGATCATTATGCCCAGATTATGATGATTATTGCCACTTGTGGTTCATTATACCCAACTTAGTATAATTACATCCAATTGAGGATAATTATGCCCAACTATGATTTATTATACCCAATTGAGGATCATTATGCCCAAATTATAATGATTATTGCCACTTGTGGTTCATTATACCCAACTTAGGATAATTACATCCAATTGAGGATCATTATGCCCAACTATGATTTATTATACCCAATTGAGGATCATTATGCCTAAATTATGATGATTATTGCCACTTGTGGTTCATTATACCCAACTTAGTATAATTACGTCCAATTGAGGATCATTATGCCCAACTATGAATTATTATACCCAATTGAGGATCATTATGCCCAGATTATGATGATTATTGCCACTTGTGGTTCATTATACCCAACTTAGTATAATTACATCCAATTGAGGATCATTATGCCCAACTATGATTTATTATACCCAATTGAGGATCATTATGCCCAAATTATGATGATTATTGCCACTTGTGGTTCATTATACCCAACTTTGTATAATTACATCCAATTGAGGATCATTATGCCCAACTATGATTTATTATACCCAATTGAGGATCATTATGCCCAAATTATGATGATTATTGCCACTTGTGGTTCCTTATACCCAATTTGGGATAATTACATCCAATTGAGGATCATTATGCCTAAATATGTTGAATATGCCCAATTGTGGTTCATTATACCCAACGAAGAATAATTATACCTAATTGAGGATCATTATGCCCAATTGGGCCTCATTATACACATTGGGCCTCATTATACCAAATTGGGCCTCATTATACCTATTTGGGCTTCATTATGTCTAATTGAGGATCATTATGCCCAACTATGATTTTTTATACCCAATTGAGGATCATTATGCCCAACTATGATTTATTATACCCAATTGAGGATCATTATGCCCAAATTATGATGATTATTGCCACTTGTGGTTCATTATACCCAACTTAGGATAATTACATCCAATTGAGGATCATTATGCCTAAATATGTTGAATATGCCCAATTGTGGTTCGGTATAGATAACTAAGGATAACTGTACCCAATTGAGGATCATTATGCCCAATTGGGCCTCATTATACACATTGGGCCTCATTATACCGAATTGGGCCTCATTATACCTATTTGGGCTTCATTATGTCTAATTGAGGATCATTATGCCCAACTATGATTTATAATACCCAATTGAGGTTCATTATGCCCAAATTATGATGATTATTGCCACTTGTGGTTCATTATACCCAACTTAGGATAATTACATCCAATTGAGGATCATTATGCCTAAATATGTTGAATATGCCCACCTATGATTATCATGCCCAAATGCGGTTCATTATACCCAACTTAGGATAATTACATCCAATTGAGGATCATTATGCCTAAATATGTTGAATATACCCACCTATGATTATCATGCCCAAATGTGGTTCATTATACCCAACTAAGGATAATTATACCCAATTGAGGATCATTATGCCCAAATTATGTTGATTATGCCCAATTATGATTATTATGACCAATTGGGAGCAATTGATATTGATTATACACACTTTAACCTCAAGTCATCTTGATTATAGCCAATTGAGCCTAATTAGATAATTACTTTATTTTAAGTGTGGATAATGGAATATTATTCATTTTAGTAGCATTATTAACTTATATATATATATATATATATATATATATATAATTATGTTATCCTAAAAAATAATTAGATTATAAAATATAACACTTTAAATGATGGATTTATGTTATCCTATAAAATAATTATATAAAAAAGATAACACTTTAAATGAGGGATTCTCATATTTAATAAAAAAAAACACCTTAATTGAGGCAATCGTATATTCATTAAAATAAACCCTAATTAATAACCGTTAACCTATTCACAATTCGAGCACAACCCCTTCGAGCCAAAAAATGATGAACACACATTCACTCACAGCAAATTCGGTCAAAAATAATTCTGAAGCCATTCGATCGAAATACAAGGTATGTTTGATTTCCTCATCATTTTATTTACTTGATTTTTTAATTTTAATTTTCTTCGATTTAGTGAATTTAACTGTGGTTACGATTTGGTACTGATGTTGGAGATGGAAAAATCTTGGATGTTGAAAGATAGAAACACAAAACCTTATATCGATGGAGTTGGAGCTTTTATAGATTATGTAGTTCGAAACATAAAAATATCACAGAATATGGACACACGAAAAAGTATTAAAAAAATTAAAATTCCATGTCCATGTACGATATGTTTAAACCACATGTCTCGTGGAGGAGGTATCTCTTCACTTATTCAGAAATGGAATAGATTAACTCTATACCTTATGGATTAAGCACTGAGAGAAGCCTGATGAACCTTATGAAGACAACTACATGAGTGATTTTACGTCGGGCATTGCAACTGATGCCGCCGAAAAAATTGAAATGGTTGAAGCTACGGAAGAAAATTTCATGAATCATGAACATGTGAAGTTCATAAAACTGATTGAAGATGCTGAGAAGCCACTTTACAAAGGGTGTCCCGACTTCACAAAGTTGTCCGCGCTGGTACACCTCTTCAACTTGAAAAGTAAGTACGGAATTTCGGATGTACAAAGAAAAGGAGATGGCGAACAGTACATATGAGGCTAAGAAAACGTTCAAAGCAATGGGTTCGGGGTATACGAAGATACACACATGTATCAACGACTGCATACTATACAGGAACGAGTACAAAGATTTGAAAAAATGTCCCACTTGCGGAAAATCCAGATGGAAGGTGGACGACATAAAAAAGATTATATACGAGAATGTTCCTGCAAAGGTGTTGTGGTACTTTCCCATAATACCACGGTTGAAATGTCTATTCCAGTCATAGACAACTTCATGTAATTTGAGATGGCACGCAGAAAGTAGAATACATGACGGTGTTTTACGTCACCCGGCAGACTCAACCGCATTGTCTGTTATAGATGACAGATATCCAGAGATTGCTAATGATCCAAGAAGTTTGTGTCTAGGCATTTCCGCTGATGGGGTAGACGTTAATCGAGGAAATCGAAACCACAGTGTATGGCCAGTTTTATCGGTTATTTACAACCTTCCACCTTGGTTGTGTATGAAAAGGAAGTTCATCATGCTTGTATTATTGATATCGAGAACACCGGGTAACGATATTGATGTTTTTTTAGAACCGTTGGTTGAAGATCTACAAATCTTATTTGAAATAGGAGTCGAAACATACGATGCATATTTAAAAGAAACGTTTACACTACGTGCTGTTGTGTTATGGACGATAGACGATTATCCGGCCCTTGGTACACTTTGTGATGTCCATATAGTGGATTTAAAGGTTGTGTAATGTGTAGGAAAAAAACACACTGTATTAGACTCCCCAATTCAAAGAAACAAAGTTATGCTGGACACAGACGTTATCTACCGTATGAACATTCGTTCAGACGTCAAACTATGGCATTCAATGGACAAAAAGAGCTAGAAATTGCAAAGGAACCTATGAATGGGGAAGAAATATATAATGAGGTACAATATGTTGTTAATAAATGGGGTAAGGGCGATAAGATAAATAATGATCTTGAAACACAAAAATTAAATGGAAGAGGTGGAAAGATAAAAAGGAAAAGGAGAGGAAAAGAAGTAGGTACATAAAACGATACCAACAAAGAAGACAAGTACTGGAAAAATTTAATATATGGTATCGACGTCTAAAGTATTGGCGGTATAATTCTGTCAACCACTGTATCGATTTTATGCATATAGAAAAAATGTTGCTGAGAGTCTCATTGGTACACTGTTATACATCCCTGGAAAGACAAAAGATGGATTGGAGGCTCGGTTGGATTTGGAGTCATTTGGTTTAAGACCAGAATTACAAGCTAAGAATGATGGCAACAAAACAATACTTCCGGCAGCTTGCTACACATTAACAACCGAGGAAAAAGACAAATTTTGTGATACTTTATACAAGTTAAGGGTTCCACAAGGGTATTGTTCTAATTTTTCTACTTTGGTTAGTCTAAAGGATAGGAAGCTTATCGGACTAAAATCACATGACTACCACATGCTCATGCAACAGTTTTTGCCCGTTGCAATACGGTCTATTATGTCGAAACACACAAGAAATGCTATTATAAGGTTTTGAATTTTATCTTTTATATATCATTTAAACTTACATTATGATTTTACGTATCTGATTGATTTTATTTACGTTATACATTTTGCTTTTGTGTATCAAATTTTGCTTCTTTTTCAAATCTATGTGTAGCAAGGAAATCAAGGTGGAAGAACTTGATAAAATGCAAGCAGAATTATGTGTTACATTATGCCTTCTAGAGAAATACTTCCCCCCCCCCCCCTCATTTTTCGATGTTATGGCTCATTTGACCGTGCACCTTACAAGGGAGGTAAAGTTATGTGGTCCGGTATGCTTTAGGTGGATGTATCCATTTGAAAGGTGTATGAAGGTTATAAAGGGACACATGCGAAACAAAAACAAGCCAGAAGGATGCATTGCCGAAGAGAATGTTGCAGAAGAGACGATTGAGTTTTTGAGCGAGTTCCAAAAAAACCTGACCACTATTGGTTTACCACCTGACAGGCATAAAACATTTGCAAATAATGACATTATTGAAGGTAATAGGGACAAGAATCCACTATCAGCGGGTAAACCAACTGAAGTATCTTCATGAAAGCTCATTTCTTTGTGATGCAAAATACTTCTGAAGTTGAACCTTATATCGCGTAAGTCTTATTTACATGTATTTTGTTATTTATATATATATATATATATATATATATGTATATATAATATAATATTTATTTTACAGTCGGCACATGAAATATCTGGAAGAAAAACACATTTCTAAAGGAAAAGGATGGCTAGAGAAGGAGCATAGTAAAACATTTAGTCAGTGGCTACGAGACGAGGTGAATTGTTTTCATATTATGAATTGAAATAATGTTCCTCTTATTATTATATTGATGTTTTTTTTCGAAACTCAACTTAGTAAATAATTTTAGGTTGAGAGCGAGTTAGCTGTCTCCGAAGATAGTATATCAGAAACCGTAAGGTGGATTTCACATGGACCAAATAGGAACGTTGTGAAATACGAAGTGTATGACATCAATGGATTTACATTTCGTACAAAATCTCGTGAAGGTAAAGTTTATCAAAATAGTGGGGTTAGTGTAGTGGCGACCGACATGCACATTTCTAGAGAGGTTGATCCTATGACCAAACTTATTATTACGGAGTTTTACAAGAAATATGGGTACTCGACTATCATTTTCGAAGAAATTCCTCTTTTCAAGTGTGACTGGGTTGACAATAAGAATGGGGTAAAGAAAGATAGTCTTGGCTACACATTGGTTGATCTTGGTAGATTAGGCCACAAGGATGATCCTTTCATATTGGCTTCACAAGCCCAACAAGTATTTTACGTTACAGACCAACTTGAGAAGAGGTGGTCAATTGTCTTCAAAAATCCTGTGAAAAACTACAGAGATGCTTATGAAGATGAGGAGTTTAGTACCGTGGTTCTTCCTGACAATGATAATATACTGCCATCTTTAGACCCAATAGAGTTGCGTAAGCAATCCAGGAACAACTATTTCCGGGACAACTGTCGGGGTATAGGTATACGAAAGGTATGTATGCTTATTATTATTTAATCATTACATTTTTCCTATTTCAAACCTAAACAAATCCACATTAAAATTTTTACAATCTAGTATTCTATTTTCCAAATTAATTCATCATCTTACGCTAATATTTGTTTGCTTCAGGCACATGAGAGCACTTAATCACGACGTCATTTGAAGCCGCTCAACTTTAACAAGAAGTCGCCGATTGCCTCACCTCCAATACTGATCATTTTAATCGTTTTAAATTTCCATTGAAAAATGTTCATGAATTTTATTATTTATCATGTTCACTTTATATTTTCATTGCAATCTGTTCATTAATTTTAATTGATTGGCATTCAAATTATACGAAACTCTATAGCCAATTATAAAATCATCGAACTATTGACCAGAAAAAGTCAAACCATTGCCTAAAATAGAAAAATGTGAAAGTACACTAGAAATTCATATACCCTAAAAGTCATATTAAAAAAGCGACTCAATGCAGCAAAGCTCTAACTGATAACTAAACCAATACCCCAAATAGATTTTCCTAACTAACATTCCGGGATTCTAGGGATCTCCCTTCCAATGACTTGCAGCCGTTATTTGACCAAGTTTGGTGGGGGGTCTCCGTTTCCACACGTGCTTCCGAGTTTGACTGAGTCTACATGACCGTTATCCATCTTCTCATTCCTGGATTGATCACATAGACTCAAAGAAAAAGATTAGTCACGTCACCCTAGCATGCAGGGTATCCGTGCATGCTGGGATCAGGTAGATAAAATAGATAAATCCAGAGTACATTACATCCTGGGATGATAATCAAATAAAGGTACCATAAACATAAATAAAAATCCTGGGTATCCGTAACCGAAAGCGCATGCCCTGTATGTTCGACATCCAGGGGTCTTATGCTGTCGGAGGTCATTAGTGAAATTCAGGATCAGAATTCAGGGTATAACAACACGGTTCTTGATTAACTTGTAATAGTGTAACTTTGAGTTAATGCATATAGTGCCGAGTATTTTATACATCGTTGTTACTATCTTCATGCAATCAAATACTTACATTGTACAAGAGAACTAAAATCAGCTTGAGTAAAGTGGAATATAACTTCATCCCGCAAGATTATATTTACAAGTAGAGGGTTTCTTGTTAAGGTAAAATATAATTAACACCGATCCTACAAGGGGTATTAGAGCTTTGGCTTCCAGTTTGAAGATTCTAGTGCTTCAAAGTTGATACTCTACTTGTTTACTTTACAAGCTTTGTTGTTTCTATTTTTCAAACTTTTTTCAAAATGAGTGAACTCAGTTTAAGATCTTCAAACGGTAGTGCTAACAAACCACCAATGTTCACTCCTGATAACTTTAGTACCTGGAAACTCAGGATGGAAGGTTTTGTTAGGATCTTAGATCGCCGTATATGGAAGTCCTTAACTGAAGGTCCCTACACTCCCACTGTTCCATCAGCTGACGATGCTGAAGTCAGGATACCAAAACCTTTAGATAAGTATGTTGAATCTGACTATGTTTCTCTTGAATTTGACTACAAAGCATATTGGACTCTACATGCTGCACTTCCCAACTCCATCTTAAGTGGTTTTAAGGGATATAAAACTGCACATAGCCTGTGGAATGCTTTGAGTGAAATATATGAAGGAACCAGTAAAGTTATGGAAAACAAGAAAGATGTTTTGAAACAAAGATATAAAAACTTCACTTATAAGTCTGGTAATCCATGACTAACCAGTACCTGAGATTTGTTTCTATACTTGATGGACTGCAAAAAGTAGATGTAAAACTAGATCAAGTTGATGTAAACAGAAAGTTTCTACGTTCTCTGTCTTTTATGTGGACAGTTTACACTGTTAGTAACAGAGAATGTAAAAATCTGAAAAAGATGAAGCTTAGTGAATTTCATGGTGTACTCAGTGCCTATGAAATGGAACTAAATCTTAAGCAAAGCTCACTTTCTGAATCAACTCAGTTGTTCTCAACTGCTCTAGTGACTACTGATTTTCATAAGCAAAGATCTTCCAACTCATCTTCTTATCAGTCACCTATAGTCAGCTTCCCTAAGACACCAAGGTGTCAAGAGAGTTTCTCAAACCTGTTTGACAACTCTCATAATGCTCATGTAGCAACTGACTCATACCAAGGCTTCATTCATGAAGACTTAGAGTGTATAGGTGCTGATGACTTAGAAGAAATGGATATTTTGACCTAATTTGCTATGGTGTCTGTTAGAGCCCAAAGATTTTATAAAAGAACATGTAGAACCTACAAAGGAGCAAAAGGTGCTCACATTAGCTTAGACAAAAGCAAGGTGAAATGTTACAACTGTCACCAACTTGGACACTTTGCAAGAGAGTGCTCACAACCAAGAAGAGAAGGACAGAACCAAGGTCATGTCCAAATGATGAGTCGTGGTGGAAACAACTGAAACAACAACTCTGCTCACAGTTCGGGTCAGCAACCTACTCCACCATAACCAACCGGAAGTCAAAACCATAAAAATGTTGTTGTTGCTATAACAAATCAAACTGAATGTGTAGAATGGGAATACTTCGTAGCTGAGTTTGAGCCAATTAATCATGCCCTGATGGCCAAACAAGACTCTACTTCAGGTCAGGTAAATCCTATTCCTGAAAAGGTTTTAGAGAACTTATACAGCCCTGCATGCATTGAACAAGTGAAAAAATACATAAATCACAACACTGATCTAATTGATGAATTTTCAAATTTGAATGAGTTAAAGGAATGTTTTAGAAAAACTGAGTCATCTTACATTGCTAAGATTGAAAGTTTAAAAAAAGAATTTGAACAGTTAAAACAGACCAAAACAGACCAACTCAACAGTTGAAACACAGCTTGATGATTTACGGTCTAAACTTGAAAAGTCAAGAAAGGAAACCAAAGTTTCTAAGGTTGAGGTTGACTTTCTTGAAATCAAACTGAAAGATGCTTTGTTCACTTGTGAATGGGTTTCAAACTGCACACAAAAAGGCTGAAAAGTTATGGTTGGGAGGGATGTATGGTAAAGCTAGTGTTGGTTACAACAATATTGAACCACCGATTGAGTACTCACCTGCAATTGAACCAATTGAAGCTTTGAAAACAGACTGCAAAGTCAGTCTCACTGTTGATGATACCTCATCTCAGTCAAGTTCTGAAAAACCTGTTGAGTCAAAGACACCTGAAGTCACTTATGCGTGCACATCTGCATCAGCTGACCAATCAAGGAATTTAAAACCATCAATTGTTGTACCACCCCCAACTGTTTATGAACCGAAAAATTCAAAAGTTGGAGGTAAACAACCTGAACAGCCGAAAGGAAGTCAAACTCAAAGATTTGGTCAACTTACCTATAAATAGGTAACCAAGAGTGAGTCCCCTAGGAAAATTGAGTCTCATGAAACCAGAGTTCTTGAATGCATGTTCTGTGGTGAACAAGGACACTTAGCTGCCATGTGTCAATTCAATCCTTTGAGTAAAGTTAAACCTCTTTCAAAACCAAAACCTGTTCAAAAACCAAAAGTTAATTTTTAAAAGAAACCCATAGGTAGAACTTCACCTGTGAAAAGTCAAAGGATGAAATATTTTGGCTCTGAATCTAACAGGGTTTTAATTAGAAATGAAAGAAATTGGAGTTTTACTGTTTTGAAACAAAATCGGTTTCCGGCTGAAGTTCAAGCGGAATGAATTTCCGCTCGAACTCAAGTTCAACCGGAAAACAGATATCAACCCAGATCAGCTACTGCTCCTAAGCAGAGACCAAATGTACATTTTGCTGATGGGTTTGAATATTTTGAGGCTCAAGGAAGAAGAAACCCCTCAAGAGGAAAGACCGCCTCTAGAGAAAGTTTTTCAAAAAGCAGAAAATCTAACCAACCGGAATTTGTTACTAGTTCAAGTGGAAGTCACTCTATTCCACTTCAGGGTGAAAATTTAAAACAAAACAATTATTTTCCACAAAGATTTTCAAAATCACCTGAAAGAACTAGGTTGGTCAACCAAACTCATAATTCAACTAGTGAAATGCATAAGAAAGTGACCAACAAACAAAGAAAATTAAGGGAATACAGGAAAAGAAAAATTGCTGAAAGGAAAAACAGCAAAATTGAAAGATTATGTCAAATAAGCATTCAATTTGAGAATTTGAATTTTGATAATGATGATGAGCATCTGCTCACTGAAGCTCCAAGTATAATGATGCTTATGGCAGACCCAAGACCACTCAGGCTTGGGTCCCCTATAGAAATTGATCAAGTCTGATATGTGCAGGTGCAGAGTAAAGGCCAAAATAGCCTATGGGTTACAATGGATGCACTTGCCATATGATAGGGAATAAGCACATACTAGAAAACACAAAAAGAATCAATAGAGGACCAGTTGCCTTTGGAAGCACAAAAGGCCATATCTCAGCACAAGGAGATGTGAGTAATGGACTGGTAAGCTTTGATAGAGTCAATTTTGTTGATACATTAAGATTTTAATCTCTCAGTGTCTCACAGATGTGTGACAAGAATTTAAATTTGATGTTTAATGAGAAAGAGGCCATAGTTCTCAAACCTAGTGTTAAAATTCCTGATGAGCTAATCATGCTTAAAGCACCTAGGAGAGATACATCTTAGATATGTCAATTGCTGCACCCTCTTGTGGCACTGCTAATATCCAAAGCCTCAAGTGATGAGTCTGATTGGTGCCATAGGAGGTTAGGACATGTAAATTACAAGAACATGAACCGAATTGTCAATCTTGGCTTGGTTAAGGGTCTTCCTAACAAGCATTTACATGTACGAAAACTATTTACCTTGTCTCAAGGGTAAGCAACACATAAACTCTTTTAAGCCAAAAGTTAAATCTTCTATCTCACAACCTCTAGAGCTACTGCACATGGATCTCTTTGGTCCAACTAGATTGATGAGTTTAGGGAAAAGGTCATACTGTTTTGTTATAATTGATGTTTTTTCTATGTATACTTGGGTTTTCTTTCTTCAAACAAAAGATGAAACTGCTGAATTGTTGAAAACTCTTGTAATCAATTTAGAAAATCAATCCAATCTTGAAGTTAAAACAATCAGATGTGAAAATGTCACTGAATTTAAAAATCAAGTTTTGAATTCATTTTGTGGAGAAAAGGGAATTGTTAGACAATTTAGTGTACCTAGAACTCCACACCAGAATGGTGTTGCTAAAAGGAGGAATAGGACACTAATTGAAGCTGCTAGGTCTATGTTAGCAGACTCTAAACTCCATATGATATTTTGGGCAGAAGTAAAGAACACTGCCTGCCATGTCCAAAACAGGATTTTAATTGTCAAAGGCAAGAATAAGACACCCTATGAGCTTTGGAGAAATAGGAAACCAAATACTTATTTCTTTAAGCCATTTGGTTGTCCTGTTACAAAATTCATAACCAATGAGCTATTGCCCAAATTTGCAGAGAAGGCAGATGAGGGATATTTAGTTGGATATTATTGTAGGGATATGATCACGTATTAATAAGCGTATGTCCGGAAAGTATTTAAGCCTACGGGGTTACACGTCTCGACACTAATGTATTTGTATTAATTAATTAGTTAATTAATATTTATCACGAACATTTAACGAGGAGTCGTTAAAAACTAACGGTTAATTGTTAACAGGGGTGTTAGTTGTAATTAGAGAGAGTTAGAATTGGATTACAATTAGGAGAAGGATTGGGATAAAAGCCTTAGGGCCGAATTCGTGGATGGTCTCCATCCCAATCCCTATCTTGTTTTCCAAATTTCCTAAACACTATAAATAGACCCTATGGGTTTAAGGTTTAGGTGTTGATTTTATTTGATAAAAGTGCAAACCCTAAACTCTCTCTCTTTCCTCTCTAAAATTCGGCAACAAGAAAAGAACCCAAGGGGTTCGATTTCTTGTGTGGTTCGACCAAAGCCTACATCAAGAGAAGTTTGTGATCAAGTACTAGCATGCGTACATCGGTGTGTCGTGTGTGCGATCGTAGAGGGATTTACTTCAAATCCTAGAAGATGTTCTCTTCCCGAGCTAAAAAGGTACACGTTGTCTATCCGGTTAGTTAGATTAATTCATAGGAAAATATCCGCTGCGTACTCGTGTTTAAATCGATAATGGTTATATAACCCAACAGTGGTATCACGAGCCACCTATGATTTTAATTAATTACCGGGAACAAAAAACTTGGAAGGGGGGTAACCAAATCAAGATTCTAGCTTTTCGATCCACTTAAAATCGTGTTTTACAATTGGAAAAAGGTTTCGCAAATTGGTAAAAACGAAAAACCCTAATCCTGGTCGAAAACCGGTTCTCGACCCGTGGCTTGGTTCCCAAATCGAAAACTGCTTTTCGACCCGTTTTTTCGATCAGAAACCCTTGTTTTCCGATCGTAAACCACACTTTTCAATCCAAAAACCTTGTTCTCGATCGTGAAACTGTTTCCGATCGAGTTCAGATCGTAAACTGTTTACGACCCGATCGAAAAGTACCTGATCGAAAACCCTAGTTCCGATCGAAAACCCCATTCCGATCGAAAAGCCCATTCCGATCGAAAACCCTATCGTAGATCGTAAACCCCATTCCGATCGGAAACCCGATCGAAATCTATATTATGGATCGAAAACCTCTAGCCGAATCGGAAACCCTAATTTTAGGTCTAAAATTCGATTTTTGTGATCTAAAATTAAGAACCCAAGTTTTTGTTATTTGATAATTGTTTAAACAACATGTTGTACCTTTAATTTTAAAATGTTAAAAAGAAGTAAAAACCATGAAGTTTCATGCAAATCGTTTATGGTTATTACTTATATCAAAGAGGATTAAAATTAAAATTATGTTAGATAATTAGAAACCCTAATATTATGTGATTATTTGTTATAATTGTGACATAATAAAAGGTTTAATTGCAAATTTGTTTTATGAAAATCGAAATTTGCTTAAATATCTATTGAAATATGATTTTGTTTATAAAATAAAATTTGTGTCCTAAAACTCAAAAGAAACACCGGCTCACCCATTTGAACACACTCTAAGAGAGGTATAAGTCGGGTCGCCATGCTTCCCTAAAGCAGGTAGGTTTTTAATTGCAAAAGTGCAAACCTTACCCCTACGCTTCTTTGTGTGTTGCAAATGGAGCTACCGAGCTCTTTTGATTTGGAAAGACAAACTAAAAATTTTTATAAACACATTATGTGGTGAAGATGTGCATGAATCTTCACACATAACATTTTTGATCACACATCAAAATTGTTTTGACCTAAACAAAACTTAAGTCTTTGCCATCCACCTTGAAAAGGACACTTGTGGATGTCATCTTACTCATTGGTACACAGTGGTAAAATGGCATTTACATGGCAAATTCCCACTCATTGGTGCACAATGGTGGACAATTTGTGCGTTCTTAGTTGGACGACTTAAAGCGAGCTAGGCGGTGAGACCCTTGGCCTGTGGCAAAAGATGGATGAAACATGACTACAAATTACTTGGTGCAAGATTCACAAGTGTTATTTGTAGGTCCCATAAAATCTAGGAATTATACTTGGAGTACAATTATTGATCGTCACTTACCTTTTGAGTGCATCATTTCTAGCAGATCAACTGATGAAATGATGGCATGTCAATTGGATCCTAGCTTTAATAAGCTTAATTGTTTAAACATTGGGTAATTAAATTTATTAAGGAAAAGATTATCGAAAATACTGATTTTTGAACTTAATCTGTTTTGTAGATGGCAACAAACCCTCCTTAAAACAATGTTGGTCATGCTTTTCGTCAAATGTTTGAAAGAGAAAAGCTGAATGGATCTAACTTCAATGACTGGTATCGTCAACTAAGGATCGTCCTTAGAGTTGAACGGAGGACCGATGTCCTTGAAAATCATTGGCCGACCGAGCCAGCTGCTAATGCTTCTGATCAAGAGAAAGCGTTCTACAATGCAGAGTATAGCAGATACGATCAGGTTGCTTGCATGATGATCTCGAGTATGACTCCCGATCTTCAGAAGCAATACGAATTTCATACACCTTGTGATATGATCAAAGAGCTAAAGAAGATGTATGAAAAACAAGCTGGAGTTGAATTGTTTGACCTAGTTGTGGAACTCCACGACTTGAAGCATGAAACTGGTAAATCGGTCAGTAGTCATGTGCTCAAGATGAAGAGCTACTTTGACAAATTGGAATCGCTCAATTATGGGTATAATCAGGCTGTGGCAGTTGGCATGATCCTCAAATCTCTTACGAAGGATTATGAGGGTTTTGTGCGCAACTAAAACATGCATAGTATGACTAAAACTATACCTGAGCTTCATGCTATGCTTGTCGAGTATGAGAAAACGATTCCTAAGAAGGCCATTGAAACACCCCAAGTTCTTATGATCAAAGGGGGAAAGATCCAAAAGGCTAAACGACCACAAAAGGCAAAGGGCAAGAATGATGGTAAGGGAAAAGGCAAGGTAGTTGCGCTTGTTCCCAAAACCAAGCAAACCCCTCCGGCCGCAAAAGAGCATCCTGCTAAACACCAGATCTGTCACCATTGTGGTGAAGTTGGACACTGGAAGAGGAACTGTCCTACCTATCTAGCTGAGTTGATGAAGAAGAGAAAGAATACTAGTGGGACTAGTACTTCAGGTATCTTCACAATTGAATTATTTTCCTTTTCTAAGTGTGATTCATGGGTGTATGACACTGGCTGTGGAACTCACATTTGTAATTCGTTACAGGTTCTTAGAAAGAGGAGGAAACTGAAGCCTGGAGCTTTGCAATTGTTCGTGGGAAATGGTTTGCCAGCAGCTGTGGAAGCTATAGGAGAATATCATTTAATTCTGCCTTCTAGGTTAATTATTGTATTAGACAATTGTCATTATGCACCTTCTATTACTAGAGGTTTAATTTCAGTTTCTTTGTTGAAAAACCAAGGATTTATTAATGTATTTAATAATATCGGTATTTCAGTTTCTAAAAATAATGTTCATTATTTTGATGATGTTCCTTGTGATGGCATTTATGAAATTGATATGCGTGGTTGTGTTTCAAATTATTCAATGTACAATATTAGCAAACGAGCCAAAACTAGTTTGGACTCTACCTATCTTTGGCACTGTCGTCTTGCCCATGTTGGCAAAAACCGCATTGAAAGACTTCAATGTGAAGGGATCTTACAATCAAATGATGAATCATTTGATAAATGCGTTTCCTGTATCTCAGGAAAGATGACAAGAAAACCCTTTCCGAACAAGCCGCAAAGGGCTAAAGAAATACTTGGACTCATTCATACTGATGTTTGTGGCCCATTTAGACATGTGTCAAGAAAAGGTGCTAGCTACTTCGTGACTTTTACGGATGATTTCAGTCGTTATGGTTATGTTTACTTGCTTAAACATAAACATGAAGTGTTTGAAACATTCAAAGAGTTCAAGAACGAAGTAGAAAATCAACTCGGAAAGACCATCAAGATCCTTCGATCGGATCGTGGTGGAGAATACTTAAGCCAAGAGTTTAAGGATTATCTTAAAGCGTGTGGAATTGTCCAACAGCTTACTCCTCCTTACACTCCTCAGCATAATGGAGTGTCTGAGAGGAGGAATCGAACCCTACTAGAAATGGGGAGGTCGATGATGAACTTTACAACTCTCCCAATATCATTTTGGGATTTTGCTCTAGAAACCGCTGTACGCGTTCTAAATATGGTTCCAACCAAGAAGGTTGAAAAGACACCGCATCAATTGTGGCATGGAGAAGTCCCTGTGTTGTCTTACTTAAGAGTCTGGGGATGTGAGGCACTTGTGAAGCGTGATACGCCTGACAAACTACAACCCAGGACTACTAAGTGCATCTTCGTAGGATACCCAAAGGAAACAATGGGTTACTACTTTTACAATCCTTCCAAAAATATTGTTCGTGTTGCTCGATATGCTGAATTCTTTGAAAAGAATTTTATAGCTCAAGAGAACAGTGGGAGAATTGTAGAACTACTAGAAGATGTGTCACCTTCTGAAACAACTAGCAATCATCAACTTGGGGGGGGGGGGATGTTCAATGTGATGAACCTCAAGTCGATGATGTTGCGATTCCACTTCGTAGATCCGAAAGGGTCATACGTAACCAGGATAGATGGATTGGTCTAGTCGAATCCGAGGAAAACGTATAAGGAGATCTCAATGAGCCTCCGAACTTCAAAGCTATATTATCAGATCCGGAATCTGACAAATGGCTTGTAGCTGCGAACGTGGAAATGAAATCCATGAGAGATAATCAAGTTTGGAACTTGGTTGATCTTCCTCCTAACGCGAAGACCATTGGGAGTAAATGGATCTTCAAGAAGAAGACCGACATGGATGGAAATGTACACACCTATAAAGCTCGTCTCGTGGCGAAAGGTTATACTCAACGTTTTGGCGTTGACTATGATGAGACCTTTTCACCAGTAGCTGACATTAGAGCTATTAGGATTCTCTTAGCCATAGCAGCGTACTATGACTTTAAGATATGGCAAATGGATGTTAAGACTGCCTTCTTAAATGGTTACTTGGATGAAGAAGTCTATATGGATCAACCTGAAGGGTTTATTGATCCAGAACATCCCAACCAAGTATGCAAGCTTCAAAGGTCCATTTATGGACTAAAGCAAGCATCGAGGAGTTGGAATAAACGGTTTGATGAAGAAATCAAAAAGTTTTGTTTCGTTCAGAATCCCGATGAGCCATGTGTATATCGCAAAGCTAGTGGGAGTAATGTTACTTTCCTTGTCTTATATGTAGATGACATATTGATTATAGGAAAACACATTCCAATGTTGCAAGATGTAAAATCCCATCTTGGAAAGTGTTTTGCCATGAAAGACTTGGGAGAAGCAGCATTCATTCTTGGAATCAAGACTTTTAGAGATAGAACTAAGCGATTGATTGGACTAAGTCAAAGTGCTTATATTTATAAGATCTTGAAGCGATTCAAGATGGAGAATTCCAAGCGTGGTACAGTACCTATGCAGGAAGGACTTGGTCTATCGGTCAAACAAGGTGCTTCTACACCTGATGAGGTGAAGCGTATGCAAAGAGTTCCTTATGCTTCGGCTGTAGGCTCTATAATGTATGCGGTGAGATGCACTAGACCTGATATAGCGTTTGCGCAAAATATCGTTAGCCGATTTCAACAGAATCCAGGTGAAAGTCACTGGACTGCTGTTAAGACCATTCTCAAGTACCTACGAGCTACTAGAGATTTGTTTTTAGTATATGGGGGAAATCCAGATCAAGAGCTCAAAGTGACCGGATACTGTAATGCTGGATTTCAGACTGATAGAGATGACACGAAGTCTCAGTCTGGGTACGTCTTCGTTCTGAATGGAGGCACTGTGGATTGGAAAAGCAAGAAACAAACCACAGTTGCTATGTCTGCAACAGAATCTGAGTACATTGCTGCTTCGGAAGCTGCAATGAAGGCAGTCTGGATAAGGAAGTTTATTTGTGGGCTTGACGTGATCCCTACAAGTAACTTGCCTATTGATATGTACTGTGATAATACTGGTGCATTAATCATTGCCAAAGAACCTGGAGTTCAGAAGGGTGCCAGACACTATTCCAGGAGATATCACTATGTTCGTGAGCAGATCGAACTAGGTGAAATCAGATTACTCAAAGTTCACACAGATGTTAACTTAGCTGATCCGTTCACGAAAGCTTTGTCGAGGCCGAAGCTTGAAAGGCATGCCGAGGGGATGGGACTTAAATTAGCTAGTTAAATCATGTATGTCTGATGTTCGGTATTTGGATAAGGGATGTTAAATAATTTCTATTTAAATAATGAAATAAAGTACTTGATATGTTTGATTTCATTTAATAGTAAATTGTGTCCTATATTTGCATGTTTAATCCTTGAGTACTTGTCAAGTATTCTAAATTGTCCATTGTCAATTAACTATATGGGAATATAGTTAAACTAAGACAAATATGAGTGATTGGTAATATTCTTGGAATATATAATGGATGGTCCCACCAAACTCACATGATATTCATAAGATGCATATCGGACTACCCCACTAACGAATTGTCACTTTATGGATCGTCGTCATTAAGTGAAACTTGTAAATGGTTGCTTTATTTATCCTTAGACTTGAGATACAAGCAGGTCATGCATGTATGGATTGCACCTACTTGATATAGTTCTAACTATCCTGAATAAGGTGGTACAAAAGGGCTATTTTTCAGTAAGTGTAGTGAAGTATGTGACTGGACACGTGTAGTCAAGAGGATTTGTTCCTTCAGCTTAAAAGTTGAAGCAGATACCACTGGGCCCCTCATTGGGACTAATTAAGATGTCTGCATGGCCATGCCCAAATGAAATCCAGATGTGTCTCGATTTGAATTTGGTAATCTTTAATTAGTTGTGGAATGAGAAACAGAATCGTTAAAGTATGAAATGACTTGATCCATATTCATATTTAACAACGGTATCGGTAACAAAGGGATAGTAAATGACTGTACCATTTAAATACACTTTGAGAAACTGTACTTAAATATTTCCGGGAGCATTGGCGTGTTGCTAGACGCTAACCAATGTTATTATCTTTATTACTACGAGCTCAAGTGGGAGCTGTAGGGATATGATCACGTATTAATAAGCGTATGTCCGGAAAGTATTTAAGCCTACGGGGTTACACGTCTCGACACTAATGTATTTGTATTAATTAATTAGTTAATTAATATTTATCACGAACATTTAATGAGGAGTCGTTAAAAACTAACGGTTAATTGTTAACAGGGGGTTAGTTGTAATTAGAGAGAGTTAGAATTGGATTACAATTAGGAGAAGGATTGGGATAAAAGCCTTAGGGCCGAATTCGTGGATGGTCTCCATCCCAATCCCTATCTTGTTTTCCAAGTTTCCTAAACACTATAAATAGACCCTATGGGTTTAAGGTTTAGGTGTTGATTTTATCTGATAAAAGTGCAAACCCTAAACTCTCTCTCTTTCCTCTCTAAAATTCGGCAACAAGAAAAGAACCCAAGGGGTTCGATTTCTTGTGTGGTTCGACCAAAGCCTACATCAAGAGAAGTTTGTGATCAAGTACTAGCATACGTACATCGTTGTGTCGTGTGTGCGATCATAGAGGGATTTACTTCAAATCCTAGAAGATCTTCTCTTGCCGAGCTAAAAAGGTACACGTTGTCTATCCGGTTCGTTAGATTAATTCATAGGAAAATATCCGCTGCGTACTCGTGTTTAAATCGATAATGGTTATATAACCCAACAATTATGGTGTGTCTAAGGCATACATGGTATACAACAAGAGAACCAAAATTGTTGAAGAAACAATAAATCTGTCTTTTAATGAAAAATCTTCCAACAATTTTGAATCTCAGCCCACTTGGTTATTTGATATTGATGCACTAACTACTACTTTCAACATAACTGTTGAGAAGGCTGTAAGTTCTTCAGTGCAGGAACAGGATCATTACAGCTCAGCTGATGAACATTGGAAGAGCAACCATGTTGGAACCAATAAGAAGCCAATATTCTTCTCTTCAATGAGCATCAAACCTATCTTTCCTGGCAATGGAAACAAACTGTCTGAAATAGTTCAAATTGACACTGATACAGATCCGGTTAAAGTCCAAGTGGAATTGTTTCTCCGGTTCAAGTTCAACCGGAAAACACCATTTCAGAACCTGTCGAGAACACTGATTCAGGGTCAAATGAACCTGAAAATTCAAATGATGCTTCATCAAATGAGCTTAATTTTGAGCATTTGACTCACAATTCAGAAACCAGTTCTCAAGGAATAGTTGAAGTTTTAGATCCTGTGTCACACATTGGTGATGTTGAGCTTGATCACATACTTCCTCTGCTCAATATACCCACAAATGGAAGAAGCCACGAATTCCCTATGCTTCAAGACAGAAGAGTCCACAAGAATCATCCATTGGAAAATGTTATTGTAGATGTGTCAGCACCAGTGTTGACAAGAAGTAAATCTGCTGATACAAACACCTATTTGCATGCTGCATTTTTGTCTCAAGAAGTACCCAACAAGGTAGCTGATTCCTTGAAAGATATTAGCTGGGTAGAGGCAATGCAAGAAGAGTTATTTCAAATCAATAAGCAGAAAGTTTGGGAATTGGTAGACCTGCCTGATGGAGCAGAACCAATTGGCACTTAGTGGGTGTTCAGAAACAAGAAAGATGAGAGGGGCATTGTAATTAAAAACAAAGCAAGACTTGTTGTGCAAGGCTATGTACAGGAAGAGGGCATAGATTATGATGAAGTCTTTGCATTTGTGGCTAGATTGGAAGCAATCAGAATTTTTCTAGCTTATGCAGCTTTCAAAGATTTTCAAGTATTTTAGATGGACGTCAAAAGTGCCTTCCTGTATGGCCTGCTGGAACAAGAAGTGTATGTTAATCAACCTCCTGGCTTTGAAGACCCTCACCATCCAAACAGGGTGTGCAAGCTGATTAAAGCTTTGTATGGTCTCAAACAAGCTCCTAGAACCTGGTATGAAACTCTTTAAAACTATTTTCTAGAAATTGGCTACAGGATAGGAGCAATTGATAAAACACTTTTTGTCAAGTGTGCTGGTAAGGATATGTTGATGGTACAAATTTATGTGGATGATATTATTTTTGGCTCATCTAATACTGTTTTGTGCAAGGAGTTTGAAACTTTGATGCGTTCAAAATTTGAAATGAGTTCCATGGGAGAATTAACATTCTTCTTGGGCTTATAAGTGAAGCAAACTGCAGCTGGGATTTTTCTAAACCAGTCAAAGTACATTCAAGATATGCTTAAGAGATTTGACATGCAGGCATCTTCAAGTGCAAAAACTCCTATCTCCACTTCCCACAAGTTAACCAGTGACTTAAGTGTCAAATCAGTGGATGTACATATGTACAGGGCGATGATAAGATCACTTATGTATCTTACTGCAAGTAGACCTGACATTATGTTTAGTGTTTGCTTATGTGCAAGATATCAGTCCTCATCAAAGGAGTCTCACATGCTGGCTGTTAAGTGAATTTTCAAATATTTGAAGGGTCAACCAAAACTGGGTTTGTGGTATCCTCAAAATTCTGACTTCTCTTTTAGAGCATTCACTGACAGTGATGAAAAAGCAAATTATCCCCAAGGACAATTGCCGCCCAATCAGGAATACAAGTAATGGAAAGATAAGAAGATTAAAGGAAGAAAGAATGATTTTATTAAACTTTGATTAGTGAGAACTACAGACGCATGTGTAATTGGATTATTAAAAATGATATCAGATCCTTAAACTATACTATTCTTCGGGTATTTATTGGCTTCCACTTCGATCTTCCAACTTCCCATCTGCAAGAGCGCATCTACCTGTGTTCTGCAAAGACACTTCCGCAAAGCATCATGTCCGAAGGACTTGGAAGTAAGCGATCGGATGTGTAAAACACATCCGAGCCGTCGTTTACTTCATCAAGTCCCCCAATTCTATTAAGTGAGCCAATGAGGTTAATAGACTTACCTTAGAATATAAAGAGTCACTTACACATCCTATGATTGCATCTGTTCAATCTGACACGTATAACTAATATTACAGTTTTCAATACCCATCAATGTCGCGTGTTAAAACCCGTACCTATTCTGTTTCCTGTCACATCAAAAGTTATGGCAAAAAATCTTTTCAAAATTTTAAAAACCCTACCTTCCGTTTTTACCCTCCGTAAAATCCGCTTTTGCAAAACAGCTCCATATAAACCGATTTCCTAAACCGCCTATCAGAGAGCCTATATATAAGCCACTCCTTCTTCCCCCAAATTTTTACCGAAAATTTCTTGCAAACTTACCACCGCTCTCTGCACTACCTTCATCAATTATCCCCTTTTCCAGGTCAGTTATCTTTCCGATTCTTTGCTTTTAATACCTTCTTTTTCGTTTTACGCTCATGGCTACTACCAAAAAACTCCCTTCCAATCATGACCTTTCCATTTCCTACCCCCAAATTTCTCAAGAAGAACTAAATGAATTCATAAAAGAATTCCGCATTCCTAGAAACCTAAATCCAGTAATTGCAAATGAAGGAAAACCCATCTATCCTTTCCCTGATTTTTCAACACTGGCCTTTAACACCTGCATGAATGGTAAAGACCTCTCTGCAGCCTTAGAAACAAACCTTTGCAATGCAACTAGCCTTCCATTTAAAACCTTCACATCCTTTACTGTGGATGGTGATCCCATTTGCAAAATCGCAGCTACTTTGTCTGGACAAGCCCGAATTCCTTCATTATCTATCATCATTCCCAAGAATTTTCCTGCATCCATACCAAAGGAACACCTTTTGGAATTCAATCGCATGTTAATTTCTTTGAGCTTTGCAAATGTCTCCTCTATATCCTTAAGCATATCCTCACTTTTCTGCCAACGTACCAAGCTGTGGACCAAGAAAACCAGCGAACCAAATACCCAAAGCGGACCAAAAACGTACCAGACCTTCAGCGTACCACCCTACGGACCAAACTAGATCAGCGGACCAGAAAGCTCAGCGTACCAAGTTGGTACGGCGTTTGCCAGCGTACCAGTGAATAACCGTCGCGTACCACACTTGAAGATTGTCTTGCGTACCAAAACCCAGCGTACCAGAATCTATGAATATTGCCTTGCGTACCAGTCAGCTTACTACAAGCGTAACATCAGTTCATATGGCGTACCAACAACGTATGAAGCTGAATTTGATGGATTTTCGCGAATTTTGACAATTTCAACTGGAATTTGATACGGTGAGGTGCGAAAACACTCTAGGAACGTTCAAAAATCATTTTTAGCTCCAGAAACACTGGAATGGAGAAAAATTGATGAAAAACAAAGAAAAACACACTTTATCTCACTAGAAATCCGAATTATGATAAAAAAAAAACACAGCAGTAGAGCATCTAAATGCTCTGATACCAATTGTGAAACCGAGATACAATCTTACTACTGCATGCTTTGATCAATCTAGTGAAAACGAGAAGTAAATAAGAGAAATCTTATTAAATCACTTGAAGATTACAAAGACTCTCTCTGGTTTCTCTCTAACTCACACACAGAAAAGTGTAGAAATGACAGTTGCTCTTAGTTATCATTCTAACACATGGTATTTATAGTTAGTGACAATCTGTCTTGCGTACCAAGTGGTGAACCATTTGGTATGGGCGTACCAATTGGTATGGCGTACCAGTTGGTACGGCACCATTGATATTGCCACTACAACTCACAGACTCGCTCTAATCTAGATACAATACACGAGACACATTGTAGCATAGGAATATGCTCTAACATCAAAGATAGTGGAAGATTGTGAGGCTCAAGGTTCAAAATCACAAAATCTGAAGAAAATCAAATTGAAGCAAGTTAAGAAGGAAGTGTTTAAGGTTGAGAAAGTTCAACCCGAGAGGTTTTACAAGCTCAAGGGTTCGGAACAAATTTTTTCTGATAAAGAATTCTCACTTCAATTTCGTTGATGTTTAAAAGATTTCTGAAGTTTTTGTAAAAGATGTTGCTTCGAAGAAAACGAAGAATTCAAATGCAAATTTTTCTTCTGATGCTTCTACTCCAAAAAGCCCAACATCCATATGGGTTAATGATCACAAGCATCAGGTATATGATTCCTTTTATGATCATTTTGGAGATATTCATTTTTGTGAAGCTTTTACAGGTTCCTAAATGGGAAAACATACACAACCGTTTATGTTACATTTGTCGCCAAAAAGGGCATATGGAAAAAGATTGTCCGGTTCTTGCTGCTTCTAGTTCGACAAACAAAAAGTTTCAGTTTTTGGTAAACCTGTCAAACCGAGGTTCATTGATAAAAATGATAGAGTTTTTGATGAATTTCAGCCTACATTCTTTCAAAAGCAAAAACGTTTTATTCCAACATTTTCAAAAGAACAAAATGTAGGTTTTTCGTAACACTCGCCTGTGATTGATTCATCTAAAGCTGAATTACCAAAACACCAACAGAAATGGAAACCTAAAGTGGTTTCGAAGCAAAACCAAGACATTGGTTGACCAGAAGCACTGCGCTTCGGGTCATTTATAAGCTGATGAGTTTGACCAGTGTGTAGGTACTTCTAGAAGACCTATCGGTGCTTGAATAGTTACTAATGGAGGAGTATTTCCCTTAACTTAAATTTTATGTTTCATCATTCTAACCTGAAAATTTTCTGAAAGCTAAATCGAAAGGTATCCGTGTCGATTGATCAATTTTCTTTCTTTACATTTTGTTTGTAGTTTAGGGGGAGAAAATTGACAAAAGCAAAAAATAATGTCTTGTTTTTATAAAATGAAAAATCCAAAAATAGAGTTTTTCATTTTAAGGTGGAGAATTGCAAGAAAGGGGGAGAAATGGCATTTTATGGAAAATGCAAAATATTGACAAGGTGAATACATGCAAAATATATCAAATTTAGAGAAATTGATCATTTGGAAATGATGGTACATTGGCTTACGTATCTGGCTCATGGATAAAGTAGATGAAAAAGCCACAAGATCATTGTCTTATGTGCTTGGTAGGCTCGGCAAATCAGAAAGTATAATGATGTAATATACATTAAATACTATGCTTAACCATGTGGATAACATCTTGAAATGTATTTCATGACAAAAAGAAAAATAAGTGTGGAAAAGAAAATGAGATGTCACTGTGATGTGTTCATTTTGCAAAAATTTAAACTTTTTTGATTTATTTTATTTTCTCAAACGATCGACTTTCTTTGCGTGCTCACAAGGCCGACATAAATGTTGTTCGTTTGAGGTTCTCCTTTATTTTCTTTGGTGTTTCATATAATTCATCAGGATTTCTCTGCATTCCCACAAGACCGACCTGATCATTGTTGAATTATACAATTTCAACTTGTTTTATCTTTCTTGTTTTGTTAAATCCGAGGTCATATCTGCGTATCGAAAGATTGACCTTAAGGTAGACGATTTAACATTCTTATTTCTTTTTTCATGGAACACAGTTGACAATATCATAAAAACAATATGCTATGTGATAATCACAAGTGTATTCACACGAGAAAAGGAAAAATGTATGGATATGTCTGATAGTGTAGGGTACACTGGTCAAAGCAAATCTAATTAATACCTTAACATATCCAGATGTTATGAGTATGATTCTGTATGAGTTTAAGATGGATAAATTATATCAGCAATTAACATGGCTTGTGTGCTTCAATTAGTTAAAATTGAAGTGTAGTTCAGTGCGTTATGACGAATATGATCCAGGATAGTGATCTTTCTCATACAAAAAATAGAGTTTAATTCTGTATTACAATTTTATTTCATTTCAGAAAATTCCAAAAAGATTTTCGGTGTGTTTTAGCATAAGTTTGAAAAATCAAAAAGATTTTAGGTTTGTTTTGATATAATCTTTCTAAAAGCCAAAAAGATTTTATTTCTGTTTTATTTTTGTAAAACTAAGATACGATCTTACTACTGCGTGTATCAATCAATCATAGTAAACACAGATGTAAATAAGAGATTTTGTATTGATCACTTGAAGATACAAACACAAGCTCTCTGGTTTCTCTATCTAGAACACACAGTGAAGGTGTAGAAATGACAGAAGTGTTTAAACTCAATCTAACACAACCTATTTATACTTACTGACAAATAGCCTGCGTACCAAATGGTTCAACATCTGGTACGTGCATACCATATGGTCCGGCGTACCATTTGGTACGTTACCAATGATATTGTCACAACACCTCACAGACTCACTCTAATCTAGATACAATACACGAGACACATCATAGCATAGGTATATGCTCTAACAAACTCCCCCTTAACGTGTAGTGTATCCATAGTCTAACTGAACTTCAGTCTTCAATCTTCAACATTGCTGCATCCGATCTTCGACTTGAAATCTTGTCAGAAATAGAGCTTGCATGGCTGGATCACTCTTGAATCATCTTTGGTCTCCAAGATTCACTTGTGAAAGATATAACACACTCCCCCTTTCACCATGCTTGAGTCTTGACACACATAACCTGCAATTTCAGAAGACAAAAACGCGGTTTCTTTTTTCTTTTGAAAATTAATTTAATCTTGGCGCAAAACTTCTCTTCGAGAATCTAAGATATGTTTTTGAAATTTGATTTCGTATCACATGTTAATCGGTCAAAAACCAATAAGAAATAAAATATTTTTGGCTTTTTGAAACTTTATATCAAAACATACCGAAAATCTTTTTGGATTTTTCAGATATGAACCATAAAGGCACTACAAAATCAGACACTATTTTTGTCTTTTGCGAGAAAGATCACAACTTGTGATCATATTGTACATGACATGCTGAACTACACTTCAATTTCAATTACTTCAGCACATAAGTCATGTCGATTACTGGTATAATTTTTCCATCTTAAACTCAAGCACAATCATACTCATAACATCTGGATATGTTATTAGTATTGATTAGATTTGCTTTGACCAGTGTACCTCACACTATTAGACATACTCAAATATGTATTTTCTTTTATATCACACTTTGTGATTTCATTTGTGATTTAATCACATAACAATTTTATTTTCATGATATAGTCAACTGTGTTCCATGCGAAAATAAATAAGAACGTTAAATCGTCTACCTTAAGGTCGATCTTTCGATACGCAGATAAGGCCTCGGATTTAACAAAATAAGAAAATAAAAACAAGTTAATATTGTATAACTCAACAACAATCAGGTCGGTACTCCCGTACACACATAGAAAGTACGATGAGTTATACGAAACACCAAAGAAAATAAAGCAGAACGTCAAACGAACAACAATCAGGTCGATCTTTCGATACACAGAGAAAGTCCGATCATTTGACAAAATAAAAATAAATCAAACAATATTAAATCTTTGCAAAATGAACACATGTATACACAGTGACTTCTCATTTTCTTTTTCACATATCTTTTTCTTGATATATCATGAGATACGCATCAATATGTTGTCCACTTGGTCAAGCATTAGTATTTAATGTGTTTATCACATCTGAATACTTTCTGATTGAATGTCGAGCCTACCAAGCACATCGAACAATGATCTTATGGCTTTTTCATCTAATTTATCCACGAGTCAGACATGTAAGCCAATGTACCATCATTTCCCAATCATGTCGGATACAATTTCTTATTTTTCAATGTTTTTGTATTTTCTGTGTTTCAATGATTTTGTATTTTTCCTTTTTCTCCCCCTTAAAATGAAAACTCTATTTTTTGGATTTTCATTTTAACAAAAACAAAAAGACTCTATTTTTGGTATTTTCAATTTTCTCCCCCTAAACTACATACGACATGTAAAAAGAAGAAAATTGACCTGTCGACATGGATACCTTGCAGTTTTAACTTTCAGAAAAAAATCAGTTTTTATAATTTGATATTTCTTGAAATTTAACTTAAATCGGCAGAATACTCCTCCATCATCAACTTTTCAATCACCGATAGGTCTTCTAGAAGTACCTGCACACTGGTCAAACACGTCAGTTTATAAATGACCCGAAGCGAATCGCTTCTGGTTGACCAGTGTCCTGGTGTCCTTTCGAAATCACTTTAGGTTTCCAGATTTGCTGTTTTGGTAAATCAGTATCTGATGAACTAGTCACAGTCGATTGTGACGAACAACCTACATATGGAATATTTTGAAAACGAGGAATAAATCTTCCTTGAGTTTTGAAAAATGTAGGTTGTGAATATTCATCAAATACTCTGCCATATTCGTCAATGAATCGCTGTTTGGCAGATTTACCAACAATTGGAACCTTTCCTCTTTTCGATGTAGAAGCAGCAGAAACCGGACAATCTTGTGCCATATGCCCCTTTTGTCGGCAATTATAACACAAGCGATTGTTGACATTTCGCGTTATGGGAATCTGTAAAGCTTCACAAACATCAACATCTCCAAAATGATCATAAAAAGAATCGAATACCTGATAGAAATGATCATGAACCCATTTGGATGTCGGGCTCTTTGGAGTATAATGTGAATATTCAGAAGAAAACTTAGCAGTTTGTTTTTTCTCGGTCTTTGGAGCATTAGCAGATTTGATAAAAACCTCAGCTATTTTTTGAGAATCCACACAGTGAAGTTGAAACTCCATATCAGAGAATATTTGATCTGAGCCTTTGAGTTTATAAAATCGCTCCGGTTGAACCTTTTCAGCATGAAAAATCTCTTTCTTCACGTGCTTCATACTGATTTTCTTCAAGTTTTGTTGTTTTTGAACCTGAGAAGCATTCACTTTAACCTCTGTTTCTTTTGAAATCCCAAACCTGTATGTTTTCCAGAAACCTTCTCTTCTAAACCAGTTTTATGCCCGGTCTTTGCAAGACGAGAGAACTCTGCTTTGATCTTGTTGATATTGTTTGAAGCATCAACAATTGTTTCAGCAATATCAGTTGTTGAGCTTGCAGATTTCTCTTTGTCATCAGATACAGAACCAAACATAACCTTTGGAGCCTCAGAATTTTCAGCACTTTTTCCTTTCTTCTCTTTCTTTTCTTCAACCGATTTGGAACCAACAAACTCAGAATAATCACCAGTCTCAACCTTGTCTTTCAAATCATGAATTCCTTCTTTGAGACTTCCTGGTGGTGACACAGTTTTATTGAACATCTTCTCAAAGTTGTCATCTTTGACCAAGAAACTTGTAAAAGATTGTAAATTAGTAACATTGTTCAAAAGACGTTTTGAATCAATGACTTCTACTTTCAGATCAGAAATCTTTTGTTGAGCTTCAGCCAACTCCTTTTCGGTTGCAATCAGCTTCCTTGCCACTTTATGAGTTTCATACTTTTGCATACGTAACTCATCTAGTCCAGCCCACAATTCCTTCTGCAGCTTATCTTCATTTCTTTTCTGAATATCTAAATTTGCATCTTGCAACTTGTTTACTCTAACCAACTCCCTCTTCTCATCAAGTAACTTTTCCATATCAATCTGATAGGATTGAATCTTAATAGCTTGGTCATCAGAAAGTTTAGTAAGAGAATCAAGTCTGGACTTTGATTTGTCAAAAAGATTTTGAAAATCATTTGCTATATCTGTAGCATCATCTTTCCATTTCTTCACATCTTGAACTAATGCAGTATTGTCTTCAGATAACTTTGTAATTATCTGTTCAAACTCCTGTTTAACACTTTGAAATTCTTGATTCTTTCTCAACAAACTCTACTTGAAAATCTGAAAACTTTTCTTTCTGAGAAGAGAATTTTTGAATTAGATCTTCTAACTTTTGATGTTCATGTGCCAAGTCTTCTATCCTTCTTTTATTTTCCTCAATCAACAACCCATTTTCCTTGATAAATCCTTGAATCTTCTTGTCTTTCTGAGAACAAAACTCACAAATAGATTCATAACCACTATTTCCATAACCACTTATTTCAGATTCCGAATCAGATACTTCGTCTTCATCATCACTATGAACAACTTGAACAAGAAATGCAGACTCATCACCTTCCTCAGCAGCCCAATCATAACCTTCCTTCAATGCTTTTGTTTTCCAATCAGAAGTAATAGCAGTTAAAGCAAGGGGTTGAGAATCATCAGAAGTCCGTCCCCAGTTATATTGTTTATCAACTTGAGAAATTAAACTGTTGGAGGCTTTGATGAAGATGCATTTGTTTTTGAAAATTCACGAGCAAAATGTCCAAAATTAGAACATTTGAAACATTTTGCCTTTGATTTATCTATGCCAACTTTGCCATCTGGATTTAAACTTTGAAATCCTGTCTTCTTTTTGAATCTTTTAATTCTTTGAGCTAACATTGCCAGTTGCCAATTGATATCCATTTGCTCAAGATTATCAGGATCAATCTGATCAAAATCTTCTTCAATCAAATTAGATGTCGTCAAACCACCATTCAGCAATCCACAATATGAAGATAACAAAGCTGAAATTAATGCCAAATGCTCATCCGGTGTTTTTGCTGAAAATGAAGTCTGACTTGAATGATTTGGAATAGTGAAGTTACATCCTCTTGATGAATTTCCAGAATTTCCTGATCCCTGACCAGCAACAAAAGCTGTTTGAGGTGGATTTGATGAATCAACACCAAATGATTTAGACTTTGCATTGATGCTTGCAGAATTTTGTCCATGATACAATTCAGGATTTTGGAATTGAGCAGTTGACTTGTTTGAGGTCATCATTTCCATCTCTCTAGCATGAAGCTTTCCGGTTAAATCATGAAATGATAATGCATAATATTCTTTATCATGAGTAAGCAATAACACATAATTTTCCCACTTTTCCGGTAATGCTTCCATCAATTTCTCTTTCAATTCCTCCTCGGTCTTTTCAATTTTGACCACTTTCATCTCACAAATCAGATGTGAAAACCTTGAAACAAGAGCAGAAATATTTTCTTTTTCATATTGTTGAAAAATTTCAAATTCCTTGTTTAACACTTTTCGTCTACTCTTCTTATATTGGTCATTGCCTTCACATCGAGCAGATAAAGCATCCCATAACTGTTTAGCTTTCTTGCAAGTGCTGAATTGAGCAACACTCAGTAGGTAAAGCCATGGTAAGATAACCATAAACTTTTTGTTCAAGCTCATAATTTTTTCTTTCATCCTTATCAAAATCTTGAATTTCCTTATATTCTCCATCTGCAGTTGGACGGACATACAACTTTTGAATCGGAATCCATAAATCAATAACATTTGTGCGGATGTATGCAGAAAAACGGTGCTCCGATTTTGATAATCTTCCAATTTTAACAGCTTAGGAACTTTCTGACTTGTTCCCATTTCATTATCAAAATTGAGCATAGATTGTACCGTGCTTTGCATAGCCGCAAACGCTTGAAAATCAGACATTTTTCACCGAAAATGATACTTCAAAAACTTTGAACTCAAAAACGAAGATGTTAGAATTTGATTTTGAAAATCAACTTTGAACGAACAATGTAGAGCTCGCCGAGACGATCGATTTGAGTACCTATGGCTCTCGTAGCGATTTACGATGCAAAAGTTATGACACTTTTAAGAAACTGCCAGCGGACCAAATTTCAAGGGACCATATTTGGTTCGGCGGACCAGATTTGGTTCAGCGGACCAGATTTGGTTCGGCGGACCAGATTTGTACTCAGCGGATCAGATTTGGTTCGGCGGACCAGATTTGGTTCGGTGGACCAGAAAATAACTGCCACGGACCAGATTTGAAGATTGCCTAGCGGAACATCGGCGGACCAATGACGGACCAGTGACGAACCAGATTTTCTTGAGGCGGACCAGAAACGTACCACGCTGATTTTGACGGATTTTCGCGAATTTTGACAATTTGGACTTGAATTTTCTTCAGAAAGGTGCGAAAACTCGCTAGGAACACTTAGAAATCATTTTCTTACCTCGGAAACACTCGGAATTGGAAGAATTTGATGAAAAAAATGAAGAAAACCGACACTTTTTCACTCTAAAAATCCGAAAATCGATCAATAACACAACAGTAGAGCAACCAAATGCTCTCATACCACTTGTAAAACCGAGATACGATCTTACTACTGCGTGTATCAATCAATCATAGTAAACACGGATGTAAATAAGATATTTTGTATTGATCACTTGAAGATACAAACACAAGCTCTCTGGTTTCTCTCTCTAGAACACACAGTGAAGGTGTAGAAATGACAGAAGTGTTTAAACTCAATCTAACACAAACCTATTTATACTTAGTGACAAATAGCCTGCGTACCAAATGGTTCACCATCTGGTACGTGCGTACCATGTGGTCCGGCGTACCATTTGGTACGTTACCAATGATATTGTCACAACACCTCACAGACTCACTCTAATCTAGATACAATACACGAGACACATCATAGCATAGGTATATGCTCTAACAATTTTCGATCAGATTGACACGAGATACAAATCAAATTTTCAAAATCATATCTTGGAGTCTTAAAGAGACGTTTAGTGCCAAGATTATTTATACTTGAACAGGTTGCTAAGTGAAAAAGATGTCACAACTTCAAGTCTTCTAAAGCTGCTGATAAAGATGGAAACACACTATGCATCGTAAAAGTATTCAAGATCAAGCTACCATCAAGTTGAGGGGCAGTTTGTTCGTAGAATATGTTCTTATTGGTGAACAGATACCGCACACATTGAGGGTGAGTTTGTTGATACATAATATGTGCGTTGTGTGAAGTATCTAGAACAAGTCGATGTGAAGAACATGACAAAGCCAAGATGCTACTACACGAGCTGGATCTGAACTGGCAGTTCGGATCAGATGAACTACGAGTTCGCCTGGAGTTCGGCTGGTCGAGTATATATAGAAGTTTTGTCTTTGTATTTCGTAACTGAGTGTAGATCTGGTCTGAGCTTAAGTGTGTGTTTCAAAGGTGTTCTCTGAGTGAACGTTCTAAGTGTCTTTCTAGGTTGTAATTTTTCGTTTGGTCAATAAAGCAACTTTTAATTATTTCTCGTATCCGAAATAGCTAGATTGAGTAGACAATCTGATGCTCATGAACTTTCACCGGTCATCACCGTCATTCATCACCATTCACTATGCTATTGTCGTGGGAGTCTATCGCATGCTCAAGAGGTTATAGATTGTGGAGAAGGCAAAACTGGCAATCATCGCTTGGGGAAACTGGAGAACGTCCGAACCCATTATCGTCCGATACTTTTGCCTCCATTCCCATGACCAAGGTAATTTTATAACTCCTACGCATTCGATTAATAGCGTTCTGGTCTATTGGTTCGTTTCTGAAAATCTCGCGCGTCATCAATGGTGGTCGGAAGTTTAGAGTCTTCAAATGAAGAATGTGACCTCCTGAATAAATAGATAAATACGTTTGGAAACGAAAATTTAAATCAAAAGCAAAGGTTAGCCCAGCGGTTCGGGTCATAGACTATGCAGTGCAGGGTCGCGGGTTCTAACCCGGCGACCGTCATATGTTTTTAAAAAAACCTTTGCAACCTCTTTCCAATCCAAAATTCTATATATGATTTGATACCATTCTAAAGTGTGTTAAATAAAGACCTTTACACTAAAAATTATATGCATCGATCAAACATGTTTTCTAAATAGTGAACATTTAAATAATTTAAAGATATTTTCTTTCCATTGATCGTTAACACGTGTGTATATGATTATTCCTCGGAATCGTCCAATATAGACCGTGTGATGTGAATTTTTACTTGTTGTAATGAATGATTAATCTTGCTAAATTATTTTTTTGTCATGGTCTCGCTAAACAAGTAGTTTGGTGAAATGTATATTATACACCAATATTAATCATACGTATTTTTGGGAAAAGAGCAACGTAACATTAAACGTTTTCTAACCATATCGGTATTTATTATTAGAATAATTAACCTTAATGATTAACCAAATTAACCATCGTGTTACTTGTCGTTTATTTATTTATTAGCTTATTTTTTGGGAAATTGGCACTCACTGAGTTAAACAACACAACTATTAAAACAATATTATATAAGACACGTTGTTAGTACGTTACACACACTTACGTTTGTATGCTCGTTAGGTGATATTTCTAACATATCACATGTACTAGATTTTCTTGACACTAAAAACTAAGTCCCTGTAAAATGAACTGTTAATAGTGAATAGTGAGGTAATGTTGAGTAGTACTACTAGGTTTGACAAACCCCTCTTAGCAGGCACGTGATGCACACCCGACTGGCGGTCGGATATAGAGCAATATTAGCCTATACGTACCGTTGTTTCTGGTGGGATACGGGGAAGGCAAAACACGTAAGGAGGATTCCTACAACTTATTAGTCAGCCTCGGTTGCGAACTATCTAGCGACATGATCACTTTAGGCTAGCTACCTTCGATATGGAAACATAGTATAAACTTTACAACTTATTTATAGACTGTATAACCGTTGGGTCCATAGACTGAAAACATAACTTGATATCAAAACCTGTGAACTTACCAACCTTCGGTTGACACTTTCTTTTAAACATGTTTCTCTCAGATCGCAGTTGTTCGAGTATCACGAGTATGCATGCATGAGTCCTTCAAACCTTGTCATGGTTTTGTATAGTTTGTGTTATTTCATATAACAACGTTTTGTTTATACTTCCGCACTGTAAACCCCTTATTTTATGTTTTAATTAAATACAATTTATCTTTAATGATTGTTTGGTATAACTAATGGACTGGGATCTTGGTTTGTCACGCCCCACACAGTAAAACTCCGTTAGTGGAAATTGAAGGTGTGACAGATTAGTATCAGAGCCCATGGTTACGGTGAACTAAGTTTTTTGTCTTAGACTGTAACTTCTTTGCATTAGTTGCACACCTAAATGTTTTCTCATGCATCGTGGTACTCACTCCTACATGCACCTGGCCTGTAATATGTCATTTTCATCATCCAACCCTCTTATACTCACGGAGAGGAGACAGCTATTCTTGATTCGACTTCAACATCTCTGAGACGTGTATCTCTTATTTAACGTCCATGGACGACGAGACATCAAATCAGATCAGAGGATCACATCCTCACACTTGGCGAGTCGTTTGTTGCTCAGGATTATTCTAGACTGAAGCACTGGGCGTAGTACCCAAGCATTGGACGAGTGCTTACTTAGGAAGGTGGTGTGGTACCTCTTCCTGTTTTTAAATCTTTCTCCTAGCTTGAAAGGTTCATCTTATACCTGCCCTACATACACATCCGAATAATTTTGTTCAGATAAAATTATCATCACGTGCTAATAGCGCAATCATTCGGCTTCAGAAGAGGCAACATTGTATGGGTCCAGGCGGTTGGCTATGGGGTTCTTGTATCTACTTCCATTATCCTGATTGTTTTCGCATCTGCCCTGGTCTTTTAAAATCCTACTTTTCTCATCTCCAAAGCATAGTTGCGTTGTAACACTAGAACTTGAGTACAACTCTTATGATCTGAACGGTACCTGATGTGGGCCAGGTGAACTTTTTTTATTTGTTTATTAGGTTTGTGAGCAAATCATCATGTGTGATAACTCATCTATATCTTCGAGCTAGCTATGGTCATTGTGATATGCCCTATTTCAAATTCTTGTTAAAACAGGTTCCTTAATGACGCGTACCAAGTGGTACACTTTAAAACCAAGCAGGCATTCTATTTTCGGAATTTATCTTCCTAATGATTTCGGTCAGATAACCTTGGGTTAGTGAGCATACTCTTGATACCCATTCCATGGATTTCACATCTGTACTCCACCATACCTCGTAGCTAAAGTAAGAGGAACTAGGGTGACCATACAAGGTAAATTACCGTTACGGGTGCAAACGTAAACGTAATTTGCAGTGGATGGAAATTCTAGGAAATCCTACTTGGCAGGTCAGTAATTATAATGGATACAAACTGCTATCTTAAAACCCCATGACAATGGAATGTCGAATGTATTGGACTCAACTGGATGACTGAATTCACCTATCTTTGTAAACACTAACACACCTGACCTCATCCCCTTGGCATATGCATTCAAGTTCGTTCGAAAACTCTTTAGAAACATTTTAGGAATATTACTCCTCGAAGAACACTGTTTCACTTGTCTGTTTTGATGACAAGTCTTCCTTATCCATGAACACTCTCGACGAAACCTTTGACTGGTTTGAATTTATTTTGAATCATAAGTCTACTTTTACCACTTTACCTACCATATCAATCCCTGGAACTTTACGATCGTGAGACACTTTGGACATATATTCACCGGACAGATACTTAGAGAATATTAGATGAACGAATTGGATAAATCATATACGGTGAGCATTGGAGCATATTTCTTGGTTGAAGACTCTTGTGAAGTTACCCTATGAATATTCATACTTCTTGATTTTTCTTATATGAACCAAAACTTGTTGCCAGGAGCATCGACACCATCGCACAAATTTCCTACCTCACCACAAGCATATCTTTCCCTAATGGGGGTAATGTTAGTGAGAAGTTCTCCTTGTTTCAAACTAATTACTTTCAGCTTTAACGTAATGACTATTCTGATTGACCTTCTGAACCTGTACTATCAATTTTTGTCTGCAAGATTCAAACCTTTCATGAATTTAGCAACCAATAATTCCTGATTCTCGCGCTTTTGTATTCCTTTGTGTCTTGGTTAAGCTTTCAAGCTTTGAACCAGCAAGTGTTACACTCCTGGTTAGCATTTTAACTAGTTAACACCATTGATGATGAGACTACCTTGTGCCTTTATTGTTGTAACGGTACAAAGTCTTTTATGAAAACCCTATTTACACTAATCGAGCATGAACTTGTTATTATCTATAGCTAATCGTACCATCAACCTTATATTTCCCTTTATTATGCATTGAGTACGCCAAGTTATCTATACACTTTATATATTTATTAACGCTCCTGTCATAACAACTACCGACAAATTTCTGGTCCACGGATCCTCATCATCGTTTCTGGAAACTTTCAGTGATGAACCCTAGCTTGAACTTAAACTTTATGACCTGTTTAAAATTTTGATTGTCTTGAAATCTGAAGCGTTTATGATATTCACACTGCGCGTGCCAACCTCTTGATGACCTTCGCTAGAATAGCAAACCTTCGCTAGAATAGCAAACCTTACGCATCTTACTGGTATTGTGAATGGAACTCTTACACCTTTTGTTTTCACCACATATTTAGGTTTTAATCTCTCGTCCCCTTTACATTCTAACGGATGGGAGAAACTTGACGTACTCTATTTATATTAAAAATATCCAATGTGGTTGGACTGATAGCCAGTAACGGTAGGCAACTAGTATGCCTTCAAGGTGCCGGTAGTGTGGTAGGTTAGCTGTGGTACACCCTATATATAAGCATTAGTGGCATGTTGAATGTGGGACCAGAATCAGACCAAGGATTGACTTTAGAGTCACATCAGGACCTCATCTTGAGAAACTCCATCTAACGGGTCTATATTGTCGACAAACTGTTTAATGCTACTTACTCTGAGATTATAGATATCCCTCATGCATTTCTATAAAAGAAAAAAGACATACCCGAAACATCAACGTTTTAAAAACCGTAGATTTTCCCATATGGATGACAACCACCTGATGAAATGATCAACTCCAACATTTAGAAGCATGTGTTAAGAAGTACACTGACCTCCCTTTAAAGGAAAATTACTATTGAATCAACTGTCCCTTTTGATAAACTTTCTGGCTATCATCAAATAGATACCCTCCCCGATCCTTTTCCATGAAGCACATTATTTGACCTCTTGATTCGTGGTAAACCTGCACTAAATGCTAACAAAAATTCCCATGTACGGTTATCCAAAACCAAAACCAACTTTAAATACCCTAATGTTCTGTGTTTCAAAGACACATGTTTACTTCATGCTCACGTCGCGCAATATTTTCAGACACTATTTAAACTAATATTATGGAAAGAACGATTCATATCGCATAAAGAGCGAGAACACCAAGTAGATTGGCATTGGCAAACTTAAGCAATGAAGTCCCCTCTTGAAGAGATGTTTATTCAATGGAACGGTATAACCGTTGACACATTCATCTCGATATCTAATGATGTAAATTTCTTGCCAATTTATGTCAAGCATGTTAGATGATTTCCTTTGAACCCTATGCTATCTACTACGACTGAAATTGCGTGAGCAGTGGATCGTCTACTCGGTCGTATAGAAATCAATGTAAAACGAGGAACACAAGATGTAAATACAACAGAACTTGTATGAAGACCACTAAGAGAATACACACAGGAAACACACACTCAAGATCTGACTAGAATTCCCCATTCTAAAAAAGACTAAGCTATTTATAGTTAAACATAAGTGTGTGAACACACGATCATCCGAACTGCCAGTTCGGACAAGTCTGTATGCATCCGAATTGGCAATTCATGTCAGTTCGGACAGGCACAATCTTGTAGCTTTTATCTTGCATTTGATACTTCACATGACGACCAAGAATCATGCACCAATAAACTCTCCCTCGATATGTGCAGTATCAATCTTCATATAATCTTGTATCTTCAATCAAACTCCCCCTCAATCTTAACAGTTAGTCTGATCTTGAATACTTGACGTTGTAACGCGTGAACTCTCTTTATTAACAGCTTCAGAAGAATTGAAGTTGCGGTGTTCTCTTTCCACTAAGAAACCTGCCAACATAAATAATCTTGGTGCAAAACGTCTCTTCGAGACTCCAAGATATCATGATTTTGAAAATCAAATTTGTATTTCGTGTTGATTAATCGAAAAGAAATAAGAGACAAAATCTTTTTGATTTTTCTAAACTTTATATCAAAACATACCTAAAATATTTTTCGTATTTTCTAAAATGAAAAGTAAATGTAATACAAAATCAGACACTATTTTTGTCTTTTGTGAGAAAGATCACGAATTGGGATCATATCGGACATAATATGTTGAAATACACTTCAATTTCGATTATTGTAGCACATAAGCCATGCCGATTGCAGATATAATTTGTCCAACTTTTTACTCAAGCACAATCATGCTCATAACCAATGGATATGTTAAAGTATTGATTAGATATCCATTGACCAGTGTACCCCATACTATCAGACATACTCAGATATGCTTTTGCTTATCACACTTTGTGATTTCACTTGGGATTTAACACAAAATGATTAAATTTATGATATAGTCAACTGTGTTCCATGCAAAAAGAAATAAGAACGTTAAATCGTCTACCTTAAGGTCGATCTTTCGATACACAGACAAGGCCTCGGATTTAACAAAATAAGAAAAATAAAACAAGTTGAAATTCTATAACTCAACAACAATCAGGTAGGTACTCCCGTACATGCAGAGAAAGTCCGATGAGTTATACGAAACACCAAGAAAATAAAGCAGAACCTTAAATGAACAACTACCAGGTCAGTCTTGTGGACACGCGGAGATAGTCCGATCAATTAAGAAAATAAAGAAAATCAAACAAGTTTAAATCTTTGCAAAATGAACACATGTATACACAGTGACTTCTCATTTTTATTTTCACATATCTTTTTCTTGATATATCATGAGATACGCATCAAGATGTTGTCCACTAGGTCATGCATTAGATTTAGTATATATCACATTTGTATACTTTCTGATTTGCCGATCCTACCTAGCACATCAAACAATGGTCTTATGGTTATTTCATCTAGTATATCCACGAGTCAATCATTTTCACATTAGATTGGACAAGAAGTTCTAACTCTAAATAAGACTAAGCTATTTATAGTTGAACATAATTGTGCGAACACACGATCATCCGAACTGCCAGTTCGGACAAATTCGTATGCATCCAAACTGGCAGTTCGTATCAGTTCGGACAAGCACAATCTTGTAGCTTTTATCTTGCATTTGATACTTCACATGACAACCAAGAATCATGCACCAACAATGATATTAACAACCTCTCAGTTTGTATCTTAACCGGTGCCATTTTAAGCTCACATGTCATACCTTGGAATGTGTAGTTGCGACTATCATACGCTACCATCTAAACACTTAGTTGAATTCATGAATTAAGCCATTGGAGCTCTTCGTGTTAAATTGCTATCCTTATACTTGATTCCATGCATTTTTTTCTGTTGGGCATCAATGATTATTGGTACATCATAGATTGTACTTTTATATTGTTGAACTTTCTCCCTTATTATTGGACCTTTACCAAGGATAATATGTATGATGATATGTTGTTTGATGTTGAATCCCAGTATGAATTTGAACCTGATCATTTACATTATTACCTGAATGATTCTTAGCAAAATTTAGTAGATTTTTTTTAGAAAAAAACTTCTACGTGTTATCTTTCAAAGGAAATTGTAGCACTTTATTTGATTACTATCTAGACCTCAGTTCTGCTTTCACAAAATCAGTAAGCTGGTAGCTATGTTTTAGTATGTGAGCCACTATTGAACCATTTTAACCATGATAAATAGTTTGGGTGTTTTTGACCTTCTAATGAGAAATGTTTGCAAAACTTATGTGTATATGCATGCTAAATTTGAGAATCTAATTCTATGTTTAGGGTGTACAAACTGATTAATAATGGAAGTGATGGTTTGAACATAAGTTACGTAGGATTACATGATTAGCTATGTGTATAAAAGGTGCTAAGGAACTAGAAAGTGACATGTTGTTGATGTATTAACTTGATTGAGTATGAAAACCATACACCAAACAAGGTTCTAAGTCTCCTACCTCAGTGGGAATGATAAGACTGTGAGAAGTTTCTCGTCAACTTTTCACCGTATCGGTTGTTTTGGTTAGTTCATGAACTGATATGCTAGAGATATGCCATGCTAGGGTTGTATGCTAGTATATAAGGTGTTATGACAATTGTATGCATTGTATGGTAAAAACCTTACTGATAGTTTGCATGCTACTACGCATTGACCATATCAACCACTAAAGGAAGCCTTCATAGATACTCGAATGCTATCTGAACTGTTATTGCATAAAATGTGAGTTGAATGTTATTACGAATCATGTAAACTTAGTTAGTCATAACTTCATAAAAGTGCTAAGCCAACCAATGAGTCCTCATGTTAACTTGACCAGTCTTGTGTAATTCTATGCTATTTGCTAATTGAAAAGTAAAAATCTAGATGTTTATATTTTCGTTAGACAATGGGTCAATTAAACAAACACTCATGAACTGGATGCACACACAGTTTTCTCATACTCAAATTCCCTTCTCTGCGATTCACCTGAGTTATTGGTGGATGTGAATGCTTTAAGAGAAAATGAGACACGAAATGAGAGTCTCACTCATAACATTGAGCACAGTAGCCGGAGACTACTAAAAAATATTATGGTTCCTTTTCAGCATTGAAATTTTTATTTCAGATACGTATGTTCTCATGTCACTCTGTTCGGTCTTGCCACTCGACATGATCCCCATAGTGCATTCGTTCGACCTTTCTTGTAGAAACGCTTGATCAAGGAAACCGCTATCTATACTATTAATTTGAATTCCAATCGAAATTCTTTAAACATTTGACATCTCCTCAACATCTTGTACACATTCCTGGACATAATGTCCATCACTCCTTTTGGAGTAGGAAACCTGAATTCTTTCGATACATTACTGTCAATTCGACTCTTCAAGCAATTGTCACTAATTTAGATTTGGGGATGAAATTCCTTTCAAAAAAGGGATGATGTGACGTCGGAGAAAATTTTTCTTTCCTTTTGACCAGCTCTGTAGTCACTTCGTGCAAATTGTGGGACGAAAGTTCTTCAACAAGGGGATACTGTGGCAATCCGTCTTTTTGGGTTCTTTTCCTGATCTAACCAAAACCTAAACTGCTACAAATGTTAAATGTTGTGTGGACATTTATGAGATTGACTCGTGTTGACTTTATTATCTAGGGTTTGTGTAACCATCACTGTACGAGCATGCACGTGAGTCTAGACGTTTTATATTTTATGTAAATCAGGACCTATGATTTCCTGTGACCAATTTTTTTGTCATTCTATGTGGCATTGAACTTATGATTTTATGTGAAAAATATATATATAGGGTTAGGTTCAAATGAGAAGTTTTGAGAACCAAATCTCAACCAATAATTTCAGGTGGAGACCACTATAATTTATGGGGGTTATTCCATATATATATATATATATATATATATATATATATATATATATATATATATATATATAAACTAGTGGCTTAGAATGGTTCTCAAAAGTTCTCAAACTCAATTGGTTCTCAAATGATCCTCTCCCTATATATATATATATATATATATATATATATATAGACACACACACACACATTATATTCTATTATTTTGCGTGACTACACCTAACTTTCTATTATTTATGTGAGTTTACACGTATCGTTACGATTTCAGATTCATCATTTTATGTGAACTAAAAATGTATATTTATGGAATTATATTCACAATTATATGTGGTGAAACGAGGTTTGTATTTTATAAACGTTATACGTTATATATGTTTTGACATATACACATATATATACCGTTATAGTATTTTCCGCTAACCCCTTAGGATTAGCTAACCCTCCGTTAACCTCAAGGGGCTTATCTAGCCATTTTCTAAATTCATTTTGATTAACCAGACCTACGGGGACTAGCGTTGTAATTACGAAAACCTAAACCTTTAAGTTGTCAATTCATGAGGGACCAAGGTTGTCAATTTCTCAAACTCGATATAATGTAACTGGTTGGAAACTGTCAAAGGTTCTCATTCATTTTTTCAGCAAGCGATCGTAGCTTCAAAACGATGTCAGCTGTAACTACATTTTAATGATACAAATTCAATCATAATGAGATTTTGAGTCACATTTTCACCAACCATCACTAGCTCCAAATACTTTTCTCTCTCATGAACTCTCTCAAACATCATCATCGTGAGCCACCGCAAGCAACCGCGAACCACCTTCGTTCATGTGCCGGTCATCACTGTCGGTCATCACCATTCACTATGCGATTGTCGTGGGAGGCTACAACTTGCTCAGGAGGTTATAGATAGTGGAGAAGGCAACACCGGAAATCATCGCTCGGGGAAACTGGAGAACATCCGAACCCATTGTCGTCCAATGTTTCTTCCTTCGTTCACACGGGCAAAGTAATTCTAAAACTCCTACGCATTTGATTAGTAGTGTTCTGGGTCTATTGGTTCGTTTCTGTAAATCTCTCGGGTCATCAATGGTGGTCAGAAGCTTAGATTATTTAAAAGAAGAAGATGACCTCGTGAATGAATAGATAAGTACGTTTGGAAATGAAGATTTTGAATCAAAAGCAAAGGTTAGCCTAGCGGTTCGGGTCATAGACTATGCAGCGCAATGTCGCGGGTTCTAACCCGACGACCATCATATGTTTTTAAAAAATCCTTTGCAACCTCTTTCAGATCCAAAATTGTATTTATGATTTGATCTAAAACAGTTCTAAAGTGTGTTAAATAATGACCTTTACAATAAAAATTATATGCATCGATCAAAACACGTTTTCTAAATAGTGAACATTTAAATAATCTAAAGATATTTTCTTTCCATTGATCGTTAACACATGTGTATATGATTATTCCTCGGAATCGTCCAATATAGACCATGTGATGTAAATTTTTACTTGTTGGGTAATGAAGGATTAATCTTGTTAAATTATTATTATTGTCATGATCTCGCTAAACACGTATTTTGGTGAAATGTATATTATACACCAATATTAATCATACGTATTTTTGGGAAAATAGCAATGTGACATTAAATGTTTTTTTAGCCTTATGTGTTTTTATTATTAAAATAGTTACCCTTAACGATTAACCGAATTAACCATCGTGTTACTTGTCGTTTATTTATTTATTAACTTAATTTTTTTGGGAAATTGGCACTCAACGAATCAAACAATGCAACTATCAAAACAATATTATATAGGACATGTCGTTAGTACATTACACACACTTACGTTTGTATGCTTGTTAGGTGTTTGGTAGAACACCGCTATTTGCTATACTGGTTGTTGTTGATTATCCGGATTTGCTATGCACCCTAAGGTGAGTTTTACGGCCCCACTTTACTTTTTTCTTTTGGGGGAAAGAACATGCAAAATTACTTACTAGTTTTTATACAGCTTTTATATTTCCAACATATCACATGTACTAGATTTTCTTGACACCAAAAACTAATTCCTTACAAATCGGACCGTTAATAGTGAATAACGAGGTAATGTTGAGTAGTACTACTGGGGTTTGACAAACCCCTCTCAGTGGGCACGTGATGCACCAGCCGACTGGCGGTCGGACTGAGAGCAATATAGCCTATACGTAATGTTGTTTCTGGTGGGACACGGGGAAGACAAACACGTAAGGAGGATTCCTACAACTTATTAGTCAGGCTCGGTTGCGAACTATCTAGTGACATGAATACTTTAGGCTAGCTACCTACGATATGGAATTATAGTATAAACTTTACAACTTATTTATGGACTGTATAAATATTGGGTCCATAGATTGAAAACAAAACTTGATATCAAAACATATGAACTCACCAACCTTCGATTGACACTTTCTTTTAAACATGTTTCTCTCAGGTCGCAAGTGTTCGAGTATCACGAGTATGCATGCATGAGACCTTCAAACCTTGTCTTGGTTTTCTATAGTTGCATTATTTCAAATAACAACGTTTTTTTATACATCCGCACTGTAAACCCTTATTTTATGTTTTAATGAACTATAAATCTTTTATCTTTAATGATTCTTTGGTGTAACTAATGTACTGGGATCCTTGTTTGTCACGCCCCACACGGTAAACTCCGTTAGTGGAAATTTAGGGTTGTGACAAAGATGGTGGAGGTAATCTATCAGCAACATCATTAGATTATGGTTTAAAAAATACATCAGTTGCCTTACCTGTGATAATTTCAGATGATGGAGGCAACACCATATTAGGATCTACAACATATTTATCATCTTTGACCTTCTGATAGATAGAATTTGTAGGATTGGTGTTAATTAGATTTTAACTTAACAAGAAAACCTCTACTTGTAAATATAACTTTGCGGAATGAAGTTATATTCCACTTTACTCAAGCTGATTTTAGTTCTCTTGTACAGTGTAAGTATTTGATTGCATAAAGATAGTAACAAAGATGTATAAAATACTCGGCACTATTTGCATTAACTCAAAGTTACACTGTTACAAGTTGATCAAGAACCGTGTGTAAACAAAGAGCTAACTAAGCTATATATAGTGCAGATGAGGTCAATGACAACCATTGATCTCAAACGATTTAATCTAAACCGTTGAACAAAAAGTCAAATACAAGTACCAAAAGATCAAACTTCGAAAGATGGGATATCTTGCGTGTGATCAGCAACATTCTACTATAGGAGAGCTGCTTTGATAGATTTAGAAGCAACCAAGAAGCTTTTGCAGGATTGGACGACTGAAAAGACTTCTCAGGAAAAGTCCGGTTGAACTTGTATCTGGTGGATAATCGATTTCACTCGGAATATTCACTATAAGACAAAATTTGCTTCTTCCGGTTGAACAGCCTGTTCCGATTGAACTTCAGACTTCCGCTCGAACTTCAACTTCAGCCGGAATAACTCAAAATTGGCTTTCAGCTGGAAATATCCAAAATAATATTCCTTACAATCTCCTCCGAAGCTGATGCTGTCAAATTATTCACCATCTTCCAAGGCTCTCTCCAAAAATTAACTTTGTACATAAATTCTTCTCCTTGACCTACTTGTCCAAGGACTTGATGCTGGCATCCAAAAATTAACTCTGTACATAAATTCTTCTCTTTCACTCTATTCACTCTGAACTGAGATGGATTCATGGGTAGTGAAGGTGCCATCAGCTCTATGCACATAGAACAGCTTCTCATCTTCTTCCCAAATAATAAACTTTATCTCACTGGCAGGCTCTTCTTCTTCTTCAATATCAAAATCTCCTTGTGATCTGTAGAGCATTCCACATTCAAGCACTGTTAGTTCTATGAAAATTCTCAACAGATGCTCTGCTCTAGTTGGGCTCAGAATTTCTCTAAGCTTCAGAATAATATCTGTCATTTGAAGGCGGACAGAAGTCTAGAAGCCTGATGAGCATTTACTACTTTGGATGTGCATGCCATCTGCTAGTTTGAAGGTGAAATCAAAGTTATCTTCAATTGTTGTCCACCCAACAATTTTGTTCTTTCTGTGTGGCCCTTTTCTTCTTTGACTTTGATCTCTCTTCTTTTTAGCATGCATCAATTTTCTCTTGTTCCTCTTCCTCTCTTTATCAGAATCACTTTCTGATTTTTGCACAGCAGGTGCTTTCCCTTTTGATGAAGGAGAAGAAGGACCAGGTTAAACATCAGTTGGTTTGGGTGGAGTGGTAGGAGCAATGGTGGTTGAAGTGTTAGAGCATATTCCTATGCTACATTGTGTCTCGTGTATTGTATCTAGACTATAGCGTCTTTGTGAGTCATATAGTCAACATACCAAGATGGTCGTACCATATGGTCCGCCGTACCAGTTGGTACGGACGTACCAACTTGTCCGCCAGGTGGTACACCGACTAGTATGTAAGTGACTATAAATAGTTCGTGTTAGAGAGAGTTAACTAGTTCTGTCATTCTCATCTTCTTAACTGTGTGTAACTGAGTGTGTTTCTCTCTCTAGCTTGTAACTCTTAGTGAATCAATAAAGCAAAGCTTTATTTACATCCGTGTTCATCGATTAATCGAATCATGCAGTAGTAAGATTCGTTCCGTGATTTTACAAGTGGTATCAGAGCAATCCTGGTTGCTCTACTGCTTTGATTTGGTCCATTTCAAAATTTTAGAGAGAGAAAGTTTGGGTTTGAGTCGTTTTTCATCAATTTTCTCAATTATGAATGATTCCAAGGTCAAAGATGATTTCTGAGTGTTCCTAGAGTGTTTTCGCACCATATTGATCCAACTTCCAGTTCCAAAAGTTGAAAATTCGAAAAATCTGTCGATCTTAGTTTGGTACGCCAATGGTACGCTCGAAGAACAGTTTGGTACGTTTCTGGTATGGAAGGAAATATTCCAAGCTTTCTGGTACGCCAACGTTTGGTATGCAAGGCAATCTTCAGAGTTGGTACGTGACGGTTATAAACTGGCCCGCTGATAGTTATTACGTACCACATTGGTATGTTATTCAAGTTGGTACGCTGAGTGTTTGGTACGCTGAGGTTGGTGGTACGCTGATATTTCTAGTCTAGGTTGTGGTACGCTGACTTGTTTGGTCCGCTAGTGATACGTTGAATCTCGTTGGTACGGAAGTCAACGGCTTGGTACGCTGGCGGAATAGTGGTCTTCACTAAAACTGACGTAACTTGAGAACCGTTAAGAGCTACAGGAGCTAATACCAGCCAAAATGTTCGTCTCGACGAGATCTATACTTTTACTAGCCTATTGTCTAGTACCCTCCGGTTTGACCCCCAAAATCCGCTTGGAAGACCCTCATTTTCGAGTTTGAAGTTTTGATATCCAATTTCATAATTTTCAAAATGAAATAAATTGATGCATTCGTTGTCTCATCGACAGACTGTGCCAAAATTGATGAAGTTTGAGGATTATCTAAGTTGGGTACCAAAATTTAAAACATATTTTGAAACCGTGGATAAAGATTTGTGGATTCCAATCAATAAGCTATATGTTTATCCAACTAATTCTCGTGGAGATTCCGTATGGCCAGTGGATCTTTCAAATGCAGAAAAGAAGCAATATGAAAATGAAAAGAAGGCATATGCGTTTATTAAGTTGGCATTATCAACAGAGTCGTGTGTGTATTTTAAGGATTGTTGAAATCAAAAGTATTGTGGGACAATTTGAAAATAATATGAGAATATTACAATATGCAACTTTATTGGAATTCAAGGTCAAACAAGAGTTCTAATAGTGAGATTGAGGAGTTAGGAAAGATGCTGACAAAGTTGACCGAAAAAAATAGTTTTCTGATAAAAGATTTGGAGAAATGGAAAAAGAGAGCTTAGAAGTTCTGAGAGTTTTATCTTCTTAACTGTGTGTAAACTAAGTGTGTTTCTCTCTCTAGCTTGTAACTCTTAGTGAATCAATAAAGCAACGCTTTATTTACATCTTGTTTTTTCTCGATTGACCGAATCATGCAGTAGTAAGATCCCTCCGTGGTTTTACAAGTGGTATCTGATTTTGTCATTGAGACAAGAAAAAATTCAAAGATGCCAGATTTGATGTCAAAATTTTCTCGTCTAGTTGATAAATGTGAAGTGATTTCACATAGAAAATAAGAAGATTCGGGAATTGTTGACTGATTCTAATTTCTTAAGTGATGAAAGTCTCAAGAAAGAAGAGAAATGTTTTCCATCTAAGGTTGCTGCAAAACACTTGGAGGTTCAAAGTGAAATTGAAGTTTTAAAGTCAACAGTTGAGAAATTACAATATTGTAAGGATCAAATCGAACCCTCACGCGATATCAAAGTCTATAATCACCGTGCGGAATCCGGTGATTATAGGTGATTCAAGACTAATCGAAAATAATATAAATAAGCAATTAAGAACGAGATTAAAACACAAACCACAAGTAGAGAACACTTGAATAACCACCGTTTGATTGCAACACACTGATCGAAATTCTGCTTTGTGAATTTCGTAAAACACCTCTTGAGAGAAACATAAAAACCAGCAACCCTAAACTAGTAGTTACATATTCCTTATATAGGGAAGGCAAGCTTGGTCAACAAGCCATCTCAAAACCCTAATAAACCTAAAATTCCCGTATTTGACATTAATGGGCCACTAAACTCTATCTAAACACTTTCTAAATGAGCCCAAATATGTCTAAATAGGCTCAATGACCCAATATACCCATAACCCAACTAACTTTCACCTATTCTAACACATAGGCCTTCAAAATAGTCCGCCAATAGGTGATTTAATACACAAGCCACAAATTATTCCCTTACAATCTTCCCCTTGGCTTGTGATATTAAATGTCTTCTACTTTCAATCTTCAAACTTGCAGTCTTCTCCTTGGCTTGAGCATGGGTTGATGAAGATTCTTTTTCTTTAACAATCTACATTGGGCAGCATGTGGGATGATTGATGGCTCTTTCTCTTTATCAGCATCATCTTGAACTGCAAATGATAAACAAGTAATGAGAGGAGGATTCTCAAATACTTGCTTCTTCTTGAAAACTATTGAATCCTTGCTGAATCAGTAGTAACTGTCTTGACTTGCTCGTGACTTCAGAGGACAAATTTTGAAAACCTCTGTCTTGGCATTCTTGAATTTCTTGTTGTGACTGCTCTTCATCTTTTCTTCAATTAGCTTCCCCTAAACTTAAGAACGGTGTCTTTGGAAGCTTTACTTGAATAACCAACAAACTTCCCCTAAGCATAGGGTAAGTCCTTTCCGACTGTTTCTTCAACCTGATCAGTAGTAGAGTTCTTGCTTTGGTCAACTGAGTCCTTGACCTTCTTGTCCATGTGTTGTCTTTTCCACTTAACCTGTCAAGCACAACATGGAACAAACACTAACCAGCAAATGATGCTGGTTACTAGGTTAGCAGGAGATCAACATAATTTAACACAAACCCTAACATTAATTACGGGTTTCTTTTAGATACTTCCCCTGAACCCAATGACTCACTTCACATTTTCTCCCCCTGAGATTCTGGACAGGTGATACTTTCTTGCACAAAACCCATAAAAACTTATTAAAACCTTTAAATTAACCTGGCCATTGTTGAAAAATAAACAATAAAAAACTTAAGATAACACAAAAGAAAAATAAAAATAAAAACAAACATACCAAATTACTAAATGAGAAGGTTTCTATGGGATCAAACCGTATGAATCTGACCGAGGAACACTTTTCAGCTTCTGTTACTTAAACACGTCCAGGTGATTGCCAATGTACTGATCCATTTTAAACTCAAACCCTTTTCTTACTCAAACTGTTTGTTACTTTATTATATTTTCAGGTGCATTAATTATGGACAGCAAGTGGGTTTCAACAAATCCTAGGTACATGTTATTGCACACTATCAAGCATATAAATTCCCTACCACATATTTTCACAACCTGAACCAGAAGTTTGAAACTGAGCTCGAGACTTGGTTGAGAAAAGAAAGAATAGATCACATAGATTTTTTGGGTATAATATACAAAGTCAACTGAATTTTTGAAACAATTTTAATAATGCTCTCATCAGTGACAAAGGCTGAGGGATTTGGACTCTTGAGGGTCTCTTTTCTTGTGCTCTTTGGCATATTTTGGGTGTATACATACAATTTTTTTAATTGCATATATTATTTAAGGTGATCTGTAAGCACGTATGCATGGACAACTCCAGGTCATTTCTCACGCAAAGCAGAGGAGGGCCTTACATACACGCGAAGCATCCCCAGATCATTGCTCACGCAAAGCAGAGGGGACACCGACTTTTTAAGCTCAATTTCACACTCTTGGAGACAAGCGTGTGTATCGGGAACTTGAACATGCAGTCAAATAGAAATGCAAATAACCTAAGTGTTGTTACCCAACAAACTGCCATACGTTATCTTCAAGTGTGTAACGCATACCTTTTCAGATTTAAGAGCCGAGCCTACCAGCATATCACCATGGATCATGTCTTTCACATCTGCCTTAAGCGTGTCAGCCATCTCCAAAACGGAAATTTACTTCACTTCCCACCTTCTCAAGCAAACAAGCAAAAGATTAAAAATTAAAAAGCACAATTTAATTTTGAGGGGTCAACAATTTCATCTTTTCTATTCTTCCCCTTGCTTTTTTAATTTTTAATAACAACACACATTTTTTCTCTTCCTTCTTCTTCCCTTTTTTTTTAATTTTTTTTTTGTTTTTTTTTAATTCTTTTAAATTTTTTATTTTTATTAATTTTTTTTATTTTTAACTTGAACACACTGACACATCACTAAACATCGACTCACTAAACACAAATGACCAAATTAACCTTCAAAGTTTATCTTTTGAAAAAATTTCAGAAATAGGTTTTGTTTAATGCACTACCATACTCCACATCAAATTAGCCAAGAAACAACCAATTCAGACAGTACCTTGTTGATTTCACTAGATTTACCTCTTACCAGAAGAACATCCCTACCATTGAAAATCTGCATGTCATGTAGTTGAGAGATGCCTTCTATCCTGTGCCTAGAACAATCACTATCAGAAACAAAGAAATGTTAATGTAAGTCCTCCTTGACTGTTCCTGCACACATTGAGAGATTAGTTAGCCATAAATACCCAGGCCATTGTTGTTCTGGGTATACCTGCAGAATCATTGAAAGTTATTTCTTTTAAGCACATTCTCTTAGAAAAATTGGGAATTGGGGTTGTGGGAACCTTTGTTTTGGGTTTCTTGCTTTTGTTGGGCATTGGAGTGGGCTTTGTAAGTTCATTAGAATTCACACGACCAGCATTGGAAATGACATTCGTGGGCTGATGGTTCTCTTTCCCTTTACCCTGAACCCTTTTTGGTGGAATTTAATAGACGTTTGATTTATTATCTATAACTTCATCAAATTGTTTGGAGTGTTTTTTATACACCCCTTTAGGTAGGTAACACTGATTTACCACCTTTTTCACATTCCACCTCTCTTGATTATTTTCTGAAAGACCATCATGTTTGAGAACCCAAATAGGTTTTAAAGCAACAACAGATTTGTTAACAAAATTATTCAATTTATGACCTTTGAAATCAGTTTTGGTTGGTTGTTGAGGTGACTTAGGCTTTTTGTCAACTTTTTGTACCTTTGGTTGCAGGGGTACAGACTTCTGCACCTTGGGGATGAAGGTGCAGGCTTTTTGGTCACCTTAGATACCTTTGAGCCTGTAGGTACCTTTGGCTGAGAATTTACCTTTCTGTGGCCAGGTTTGTGGTTTGTGCCACCATATGATTGTCCTTGGTAGTTTTGCAAATGATTTTTAGGGTAGTAGGGTTCATATGGCCTATATAAACAATTTCTTGCCACATGTCCAGGATGGCTGAGAATTTACCTTTCTGTGGCCAGGTTTGTGGTTTGTGGTTTGTGCCACCATATGATTGCCCTTGGTAGTTTTGCAAATGATTTTTAGGGTAGTAGGGTTCATATGGCCTATATAAACAATTTCTTGCCACATGTCCAGGATTCCCACACACGTGGCATGACTGTTTCTTTGGGTATGCGGGAGCTTGGGAATATTTCTTCCCTGTGGATACCCAAGATGGTTTGGAATTTTTGTGGATCCACATAACTTTGCCATTGGGCCTAGTTGTTAGCACATACTCCCGCTGTACTGGCACAACATGGTCATACACAGAATTTACCTCAGGATATGGGATAAAGTCATGTGGTCTGGCCTCGTGCGCATTCTGCACATTCTGCACATTACTAGTATTATCACAAATATTAGCACACACATTCAAACAATTATTCAAACCAACCAAATTGGCATCAGTAGGCTTAGGACCAGCAACCTGTGGTCCCTTACCCTTTCTCAAAATCCTGACTTTCCTCAATGGTTTGGAAAGTTTAGGATCACAAACACCGAAATTAAAAGCACCACAAACAGAAGTTTTGTCAGAAACATCATACTTAGCAAAGCTTAATTCAGACTCAGACTTATTTGACGCAAAAATTTCAGTTTTAAATTCAGGAAACTTTTGACTCTCAATGCCAACACTTTCCCCCTTTGAACATGCTTCTTTGTTTTCTGTATCTGCACAAGAAGTAGTAGGGTTAGAAACAGGAGCAGTAATTTTTATAGGACATTCCGAAAGTCTTTTGTCAATGTCAGCTAAAGAGTCTATTGTTCCCTTTGATGGTTCAGGTTCAGAAATCATCTCATGCATATATGGCATAGGCACAGTGTGAGATGAAGTTTCATCTTTGTTGTCATCCCCAAAACCCAGACCTGAATTCTGTTGAACATACTTCATCCTAACATCAGAGTTATAGAAAAGAGACCTTGCTTCCAGCATTTTTGATTGAATCTTATTATTAGAGTCTAATTTACTTTGAGATTTAGCCAGTTGATCTCTCAATTCTTCTACCTCTTTTGTTAGTTCTTCAACTTTTGTATTAGCAACTCTTAGCAAGACTCTAGTGTCACTCAATTGATTGTCAAGATTTTTGACATCTAACTTAGCAGCTTCATACTTTTCCCTATTTACCCTAGCTTGATCTTTAAAATTATTTGACTCTCTATTGGCACGTTCACAATTTAGGGATTCATGATGAAATTTGCTTTCAAAATCTTTATAAGAATTGTACACATCTTGACAGTGAGAGCTAGAGCAAGTGCATACCTCTTTGTTGCTGGTAGATACAGAATTACCTGGTAGAAAGGATGCCATGAATGTCTTTGATTGAATGACAAGGGAATTAATTTGATCAGATCGGATTGAAGATGGTGGATGAAAAAGTCTCAACAGGATTGGAAAGTCAGGTTCGTAAATGAGTTTTTTATTTTAATTTTTTTTATTATTATTATTATTATTTTTTATTATTACCGAAAAGAGGGTTTTCGATCAAAAAACTGAATGGATCAAAAAGTGGACTTTTGATCGAAAAGTGGACTTTCTTGATCGAAAAGTGGACTTTTTGATCGAAAAGATAACTTTTTGATCGAAAAGTGGATCTTTTTTATCGAAAAGTGGACTTTTTGATCGAAAAGTGAACTTTTTGATCGAAAAGTGGACTTTTTGATTGAAAAGTGGACTTTTTGATCGAAAAGTGGACTTTTTGATCGGGCAGAGTTTTGGCTCGATCGAAAAGCCTATGACTGGTCGAAAAGTATACTTTTCGATCAGAGTGAACAGGGACTAGCCATAGTATCTGATCGAAAAGTTGGTTGGCTGATCGAAAAGCTGTTTGGCCGATCGAAAAGCCTCAAAAAGGGACTCTCCGAGTGGAGACAACTGATCGAAAAGACACGAGGGGTCTTTCTCGATCACAGGAAAGCGACAGAAAAGACTTTTCGATCGAAAGGTCGATCGAAAAGCTGTTGTGCGGATCAAAAAGTGCTCAAAACACGTGCAAATCACCACGAGAACTCTTGTTTTGCGCTAAACCTGCAAAAATACTTCCGAGTGTGCTAAAAACTAAAAATCACCAACAAAGCTCAAATCGTTAGTTCACAAGACCTTGAATCTGATATCGCGAGAGCCTCGAAACTTGTGTTTCTTGGCTCTGATACCAATTGTAAGGATCAAATCGAACCCTCACGCGATATCAAAGTCTATAATCACCGTGCGGAATCCGGTGATTATAGGTGATTCAAGACTAATCGAAAATAATATAAATAAGCAATTAAGAACGAGATTAAAACACAAACCACAAGTAGAGAACACTTGAATAACCACCGTTTGATTGCAACACACTGATCGAAATTCTGCTTTGTGAATTTCGTAAAACACCTCTTGGGAGAAACACAAAAACCAGCAACCCTAAACTAGTTGTTACATATTCCTTATATAGGGAAGGCAAGCTTGGTCAACAAGCCATCTCAAAACCCTAATAAACCTAAAATTCCCGTATTTGACATTAATGGGCCACTAAACTCTATCTAAACACTTTCTAAATGAGCCCAAATATGTCTAAATAGGCTCAATGACCCAAAATACCCATAACCCAACTAATTTTCACCTATTCTAACACATAGGCCTTCAAAATAGTCCGCCAATAGGTGATTTAATACACAAGCCACAAATTATTCCCTTACAAACATGAAAATGCAGAGTTGATTAAAACTGCTGAAAAGTGGGAGTACGAAGCAAATGATGCTATTGGAGATTTTGATGCATTGTATAAGAAATCAAAAGCAAGATTGGAATTTCTTCAGCTATCTAATTTTGAATTTCAGAAAGCTTATGATGAAATCATGGTTTCGAACAATGATTATCAAGTCATTCAGTAGAATTTACAAGGTAAAGTCACAAATCTGACCAAAGAAAATAAGTTGTTGACAAGAAATGTAGAGATTTATCAAGGAAATGTGGAAAAGGTTACACAGGAAGTGTACAATGCACATGATAAGATGAGAAGAGAAAATTTTTTGTCTAATAGAGCTTCAGAGCAGTTAATTGAGTCAGAAAAAAGCATTGGGTGAAGCACAAAAGAAGATATCAGACTTAAATGTTGAAGTTTTGGATCTTAAAAGACAGTTAAATAATTTGACGAATTCACATTCATTTACCAGCTACTTGTGCAATGATGAGAATTTTAAGAAAGTGTTTGGAGGAGAAGAATTCAATCAATTACCAGCCCCGGTGATTGAAACTAATCCTCTGGCTGATGTCAAACCTTCTGATGCAAATGGTGATTATTCTGAATTTGGTTCTTTAGAAATCTCAAAAAAAGAGATCAAAGTCTCAAACTAACAAGAAAATGGTGAAGGAGGATAGTTTGCTTGACAAACCTACTGCTAAGTTTATTTTTGGTGGGTTTATATCTGATGAGGGAATCATTTCTACTAACAAGGTGATTGAGAAAAATGAGGCTTTGTTGAGTGAAGCACAAGCTGCTGCTAACTTGGTAGAAGCTAACAAATTAAAGGATATTAAAGCTTCATTCAATCAAGCTACTAAAACTGGTCCCTCGTGTTCTCAAGTAGACTTATCAAAGTTACCAGGTTACAAACAGTCTGGTTTGGGTAGTGAGCACAAGAAATTTGAGAACAAAGACAAAAAGAACATGCCCAAGTAAGCTCCAAAAGAAAAGAAAGATACGAACCTTGATCAAATTTATCATTTGGCTCAGGTGTTCATGTCTACAATGGAGAAAGGATTCGGGAGTCAACAATCGAAGAAAGATTTAAAAAGAAGATTTTCTCAAATTCGTCTCCCGTTGGTCAAAGACATTATGGATGGTCTTCTTCATCTTGTTCAAATCCGACTCCTCGAAGTCCGACTTCCAAATGGGTGCACAATAATCGGTTTCAAGCATTTGATGATTATTCTGATAGTTATGAATCTGACGAAAGATGTCATAAATTTCAGGGCAAGCCACAATCTAAACGATCATATCGTTTGTGCTATCAATGTCGCCGAAAGGGACACATGGCATAGGATTTTCCTGAAAATGTCAAAAGATCATTTTTCTAACAAATCTGCCACATTTATTGATGAATCAGGCAGAGTTTTTACTGAGTCCACATCCACATCTTTTAAATCTTCAAAGAAACAATTTTGTAAATATAATTCAAGTGTGGATAGTTCATCAACTGGTAATGACTCATTAAAAACAGAAAAATCTAAAATGCAGTGGCGACCTAAGGTGGTTACCAAAGCTGCTAATGAGTTTACGGAAGACACTAGTCGACCAGAAGTTGTGTGCTTCGGGTCATTTGAGTACTAATTCTTTAAATCCAGTGTGCAAGTTACTTCAAGAAGACCTGTTGGTGATTTTGAAGTTTAAAGCTTCAAGCAGTTACTGATAGTGGAGTCTCCTGTTTAATTTAAATTGAATGATCCATATTTCAAAACTAAAAGTTTTTCTGAAAGCTAAAATCTAAAAGGTATAAGTATCAATTGGTCAATTTTCTTTCTTTTACATTTCGTATGTAGTTTAGGGGAGAAAATTGAAAAACCAAAAATAGTGTCTTTGTGTTTTTGTTAAAATGAAAATCCAAAAATAGAGTTTTCATTTTAAGGGGGAGAAAATAGAAAAATACAAAAACATTGAAAAACAGAAAATACAAAAACATTGAAAAATTGAGAAATTGTATTCCACAAAAAATGGGAAATGATGGTACATTGGCTTACGTGTCTGACTCATGGATAAAATAGATGAAAAAGCCATAAGATCATTGTTTGATGTGCTTGGTAGGCTCGGCATTAAATCAGAAAGTACTCACATGTGATATTCATTAAATTCTAAGGCTTAACCAAGTGGACAACATCTTGATGATATATCAAGAAAAAGATATTTGAAAAAGAAAATGAGAAGTCACTGTGTATACATGTGTTCATTTTGCAAAGATTTAAACTTGTTTGATTTTCTTTATTTTGTCAAACGATCGGACTTTCTTTGCGTGTCCACAAGACCGACCTGATTGTTGTTCGTTTGACGTTCTGCTTTATTTTTTGGAGTTTCGTATAACTCATCGGACTTTCTCTGCGTGCACGGGAGTACCGACCTGATTGTTGTTGGGTTATACAATTTTAACTTGTTTTATTTTTTTATTTTGTTAAATCCGAGGCCTTATCTTCGTATCGAAAGATTGACCTTAAGGTAGACGATTTAACGTTCTTATTTCTTTTTGCATGGAACACAGTTGACGATATCATGAATAAAATCATTATGTGATTAAATCACAAATGAAATTACAAAGTGTGATAAGCAAATACATATCTGAGCATGTCTGATAGTGTGGGGTACACTGGTCAATGAAATCTAATCAATACAATAACATATCCAGATGTTATGAGTATGATTGTGCCTGAGTTTATGATGGATAAATTATACCAGCAATCGACATGACTTGTGTGCTGAAGTAATTGAAATTGAAGTGTAGTTCAGCTTGTTATCTCCAATATGATCCCAAGTTGTGATCATTCTCGCAAAAGACAAAAATATTGTGTGATTCAGTATTTCATTTATGTATTGCATTTATGTTTCATGTCTGAAAATTCCAAAAAGAGTTTAGGTGTGTTTTAGCATAAACTTAGAAAAATCAAAAAGATTTTCGGTGTGTTTTGATGTATAGTTTCAAAAAGCAAAAAAGATTTTGTTTTTTATTTGTTTTCGACCGATCTATACAAGATACAAAACTATGATTTCAAAAATATATCTTGGATTCTCGAAGAGAAGTTTTGCGCCAAGATTAAATTAATTTTTCAAAAGAAAAAGAAAGCCGCGTTTCCGTCTTATGAAATTGCAGGTTTATGTGTGGCAAGACTCGAGTATGGTGAAAGGGGGAGTATGTTATATCTTTCACAAGTGGATCTTGTAGTTCAAAGATTGTTCAAGATTGATCCAGCCATGCAAGCTCTATTTCTGACAAGGTTTCACGTCGAAGATCGGATGCAACTATGCTGAAGATTGAAGACTGAAGTTTAGTCGGATAGATAGATACATAGATACACTACACATCAAGGGGGAGTTTGTTAGAGCATATTCATATGCTACATTGTGTCTCGTGTATTGTATCTAGACTAGAGCGCCTTTGTGAGTCATATAGTCAACATACCAAGATGGCCGTACCATATGGTCCGTCGTACCAGTTGGTACGGACGTACCAACTGGTCCGCCAGGTGGTACGCCGGCTAGTATGTAAATGACTATAAATAGTTCGTGTTAGAGAGAGTTAACTAGTTCTGTCATTCTTATCTTCTTAACTGTGTGTAACTAAGTGTGTTTCTCACTCTAGCTTGTAACTCTTAGTGAATCAATAAAGCAAAGCTTTATTTACATCCGTGTTCATCGATTAACCAAATCATGCAGTAGTAAGATCCGTTCCGTGATTTTACATGAAGGTTCTCTTATAGTAAGAGGTGGCGAGGATCTTTGTGTTGGTAGTCTAATGGCTTCAGGTGTTGGGCTAGTGGGAGGAGATGGTGGAAAAATATCTGAAAAGTCCACGACAGGGGCATGTTATTTTTTTTAAAGGAATGATTGGGGTGAAGCTGTCAGTTCGGTATTTTGGGTTAGAGAGTTTGGTGGCAACTTTCTTGGATATTGTGGGTGGTTTGTAGGGTATGAGGGCAAGTGATTGACATGCTGATGGAAAGCTGTAGGTTTGGGGTTTGGCTCATAGATAAAGGAGGGTGGAGGTAGGATATCTTCATCATCCTCAAACTCTGGTTTAACAGAAATGTTAGTTGCCATACCTGCAGGGTTTTGGGTTAACAGCAACACTGTCTCCTTTGAGCTCTTGGAAGATGGAATCAATCAAGCTGCATAGTTCTTTTTGTTCGAAATAGAGTGTCCTGACCCGACAAATTAACGAACCCGACCAATATTAACCCGTAAGAGTTACACCCGGGTCAACGGACTATTAAATCTAATTAATTGTTAATTAGTATTAAACGAACTAAATGGTGAATTAAATAAATATTAATTATTTATTTAATTAAAACGACAAAATTTATCGGTTCAAAATTACTCGCTAAATAAAAGACAGACCGATCAGTTGTTACCGGGTTAACAGAGTGATTGGTTGGTGGATTAAATGGGAATCGCGACCTGGCCCAATCCGTCAGGCCCCGTCCGCGATTTTATATTAAAAGAAAGAGGGAGGAGGTGGATTGCAACACAAGTCACAAAACCCTAATCTCCTCTCCCTCTCTCTACGCCGATCCGAAGCCGAAGCCGGCTCCCGCCGCCGCCGTCGCTCCTCCGACCGCTGCCACCACCTCCACCGTAGCCTCCTTGTGATCTCCGATGGATCCCCGTCTTGACAGTATTTGCGCCCGACTCGAAAGCGAAGCGTCGCAGCCCGAGCCGAAGCCGAAACCGCAGCCCGATCCGAAGCCGAAGCCGCAGCCCGAGCCGCCGCCACGGTTCAAGCCGCCGCCGCCGCCTCCGCCGCTTTCTCCGTGCCACCGCGCGTCGGTGACCACCGACCGGTGGTCCTCGCACTGCCGACGCAACCGAGGCCACCACGTCCGGTTCCGTCGTCGTGGCCCGCGCCCTCGTACCCGCCGGCCACCGCCACCGTGTCACCTCCGGTCACCGGTGACGCGATCATCGTGGGGACCGTTCCGGTCACCATTCCGACGGAGAAAGTTTTGTCACCACCACCGGTGGTATCCCTACCACCGCCACCGCCACCGATGCCGCCGTTGACGATTGTCTCGAAGGTTCGAGTCAGACGTCACAGTTGGTCTTAGCGCAAGCTCGTTGAATCCGGGTGTCTCGAGCGGTTGCTCGGATCCCGCCAAGGTATATCTAATCCGTTAGATATTTAATTTGATTATTTATTTATTTATTTTAAATAAATATATTTATGTGTTTGTCGTGTCGGTGATTGATCCTGTTACAGTTGCATCCGCGTTTTAATTCGTTTCCGCTGCCAAATTATTTTAGAATTAATTTAATTATTAAATCGGTTTTAATAAAAATTAAAATCGATAACCCGGATCCCACTGTAAATCCCAACAGTGGTATCAGAGCCATTATCACCGCGCGCAAATCATAACCGGTCTTTTCGTAACCGGTAGTTCGCAATTTCGACTTAAATCCAAATTGCGAATTAGAATTAATTTAATTATTTATTTTAGTTCTAAGTAATTATTTATTGTGTGTTACGGCCGACCCCTCTGTATTTTGTATACATGTGTGTATATGTATTTGGCGTGATTTGTCATTCTCTGTTTGGCCCAAGTTGTTGGCCCAATTGGTTGTTTTTGAATTTTTTAGTTTTTTGGACCCGGTTTTAGGGTTTCAAAGTTGTACAAATTTAGAGCTAGATTACTAAAAGTAGTTTTAGTAATTGTAAATTTGTATGTAACCAAAAGTCGAAGACTGGACACGCGCAAGAGGGATGTCAAAGCAAGTAGGAGCTGAACTGGATTCAAGATCGTATATAGTTGCCATCTCGATCGTTCACCATTCTATTAATTTAATTTGTCCCTTATGATCTCGCTTGTATGGCTCGAGCGAGATCAAGACCTTATGCCGTTTAACACACAATATGCCATTCGCGACAACTTAGTAATTTTAATTAGGTTAAATTAATTGACTAGTCCCGAGTGGTGATAGGGTTTTATCGTTCGTGTCTAACGGTAATTAAATATTAAAAGTAATTAATATCCCTATATGGTAATTCTTAAAACTGATAGTTCGTGCCATCCTATCTCAAGTCGAACTTGGAACGTATTGACCAGAGCATCAGTGTTGGAGTATTTCAACACCGCACTTAGTGCCGAGGGTACCTTCTAAGGTGAGGACATTGGAGTATTTCAACACCGTGTCATCACATCAACCATTTAGGATTACTATCGCTTTAAACGTATATGTTCGTGGTGTTGGAGTATTTCAACACCGCGCCACGGATGTATATTGCTAAAGTAGGCACGGATGAGGCTAAACGTATCGCAAAATACAATTGTATGTATATAGCGGCCTCATACCGAGAGTTGTGACTTGAGTCTCACAATTGACAATCGTTGTCAGTTTGTTTACACAGCTTTGCTCCTGAGGCTCATTTGGCGGTCTCAAGGAATGTCGTCTAAACGAATTCTCGATTTCTTAAAAATAAACCTTACCAACTTATTTTTAAAGAAATATAAACATCGAAAATACTGATTAAATTTACTTTGCTTATTTCAGAAGGCTAAAGAAAACTCACCTCCATTAAGTTCAATGGTACAACTCGACCCCTTCACTGAGACTAGCTTTCTCGCATGGCAGACCACCCTGAGGAATCTTTTAAGGCTCTTCGGGAAACTCTATGTCATTGACCGACCTATCGCGAGTATTCCATATTACTTGTTAAATGAGAACTCGCGATCTGAGCTCCAAAAGCACACTGACGATGATAAGGACGTCACTGACCTGATGTTATCTAGCATGACTCAGGATTATCGGTACAATTTCATGGGGATGTCTGCTTATGACATCATTCGTAAACTCAAGGATTTATTTGAGTTATGTCAGAGGACTGAGCGAGCTGATGCACTTTCACAATTCGTGAACTGCTCTATGGCTAACGACTCCTCTCCATACGATCATGTCATGCTGATAAAAGCGTATCGCGACAGGCTGATCGACCTTGGCTACTCCATCTCTGACGGGATGGATCTTGATGTAGTACTCAGATCTTTGGCTAAACATTATCGTATTCTTGGGATTAATTGTTCGGCTCAGTCGATCGAGGAGGTTATTCCGTTGATACCCAACGTGAAGATCAGGACCACGCTGGACGTGCTCAGAGTTGCTAATACGAAGATCTCCAAAGCCAAGAAGGTTAAAGAAGGCAAAGGCAAGAAACCACAGGTGCAGCCTCCCGAGGATCGCCTGTGCTATGAGTGCAACAAAATGGAACACTGGCGTCGCAACTGTCCCGTTTATCTTGCAAAGCTGAAGATTACCAAGAACCCCAATAAGGGTTGCTCATCAGGTATGTCAATAAATTTTATTGAACTTTTCACTGTTTCCTCCAATTCATGGGTATTTGATACTGGATGTGGTTATCACATTGTTAATGTTTTGCAGGAACCTGAGAAGTGGAAGAAGACAGAACGAGGTTGCATGGACCTCATCGTTGGTGACGGGAAGAGGGTCCCAGTACTTGCTGCTGGCACTTATTCTTTTTCATGCTCTTCTGGCCTTGTAGTTAATTTGATTAACTGTTTATATGCACCTGGTTTATCCATAAACATTATTTCTGTCTCTTCATTTTTTGAACAAGGATTTCGGTATAAATTTAATGGAAATGTGATTTCTGCTTACCTTAATAATATCTTTTATTTCGAGGCTAAACCTCGACATGGAATATATGAGATAGATGTTCAAACAAACGACCAGCTCTATCATGTTTCTAAAAGAAACAAAGCTGACAGTAACGAATCCTCGTTATGGCACCATAGACTTGGTCACATAAGCAGGTGAACGGGCCCAAGGCTTGTTAGGCATTATTCACACCGATGAGTGCGATCGTGCTTATCTGGTAAATTAACCAAGTCACCCTTCACCCACGCAGGTGAACGGGCCCAAGGCTTGTTAGGCATTATTCACACCGACGTGTGTGGACCCTTTCGAACCGAGACGAGAAATCGTGAATGGTACTTCGTGACTTTCATCGATGACTACAGCAGATATGCCTACGTCTATCTGATGAAACACAAACATGAAACTTTTGAAAAGTTCAAAGAGTTTAAAAACGAAGTATAAAATCAGCTTACTCGAACTATTAAAATACTTCGATTCGATAGAGGTGGTGAATACCTAAGCGCTGAATTCCTAAATCATCTGAAGGAATGTGGAATCGTTTCACAACCTACTCCACCTGGCACACCCCAGTTAAATGGCGTTATTGAAAGGAGGAATCGAACTCTGCTTTACATGGTTCGATCGATGATGTGCAAGACGACCTTGCCACATTCCTTTTGGGGATATGCCATCTTAACCGCTGCTCGCCTAATAAATCTGGCACCGACCAAGAAAGTAGGGAAGACCCCATATGAGATATGGCATGGTTCTCTTCCTAAATTATCATACCTCAGGGTATGGGGATGTGATGCTTATGTCACCAGTGAATCTGACAATAAGCTCGATCCCCGAGGTGAAAAGGTAACTTTCGTTGGATACTATTGTAATACCGGATATTACTTTTACCATCCAGATGCAAACACAGTTTCCATCAAAAGGAAAGATAAATACCTTGAGAAAGAATTTCTTGCTCGAGGAACAAATAGTGATCCAGTGGATCTTGAAGAAATTCGAGATACACCTAACCCTGAGACGGTCGCTGTGTCTGACCGACAAGTTGTTGTCGCACCATCAGACCCAAACACAAGCACAAGCGTTCGTAGGAGCGAAAGAACACGATATGAACCTGATAGATACCTTAGATATCATGAGGCCTTCGACGTTCTGTTAATAGCCGATTCTAACGATGAACCTATTAACTACAAAGCTGCTATGTCAGATCCGGAATCTGATAAATGGCTTGAAGCCATGAACGTTGAGATGCAATCCATGCGTGACAATCACGTCTGGGACTTGATTGAGCTACCCCCGGCACACGGGCAGTAGGGAGCAAGTGGATCTTTCAAAAGAAAAACTGACATGCATGGAAATGTGCAAACCTACAAGGCACGGCTTGTAGCGAAAGGTTTCACTCAAACCCATGGGATTGACTATGATGAGACTTTTTCGCCCGTTGTCATGATCAAATCGATCAGGATTCTCCTTGCCATAGTCGCATACCATGACTATGAGATATGGCAAATGGACGTTAAAACCGCCTTCCTAAACGGACAACTCGAAGAGAATGTCTACATGGTTCAGCCTGATGGTTTTGTCGATCCAGAGAATCCAAACAAGGTTTGCAAGTTAAGCAAGTCCATTTATGGACTCAAGCAAGCATCTCGAAGCTGGAATCTTCGTTTTGATCAAAAGGTTAAAGAGTTTGGTTTTGATCAAAATAAAGATGAGCCTTGTGTTTACAGTAAGGCAAGTGGGAGCTCTGTATCGTTTCTCGTACTGTACGTGGACGATATACTGATCATAGGAAACAACATACCCATGCTTAACGATGTTAAGAAATGGCTTTCATCTTGTTTCGCTATGAAATTCCTTGGAGAAGCCGCTTACATTCTGGGAATTAAAATTCACAGAGATCGATCTAAGCACCTTTTGGGACTCAGTCAAAGCACATACGTTGATAAGATAATAGCTCGGTTCAACATGAGTAATTCCAAGAAGGGAACCGTTCCCATGACTAAGGGAACAATCTTGGACAAATCTCAAGCACCTAAAACGGAGCGCGAGATAAGCTAAATGGCATCAATCACATTTGCCTCTGCTATTGGATCTATCATGTATGCCATGCTCTGCACACGATCGGATGTCTTGTATGCATTGAGCGTGACAAGTGGGTACCAACAGATGCCAGGACTAGCTCACTGGACGGCTGTAAAGAACATACGAAAATACTTGAGAAACACCACTGATATGTTTCTAGTATACGGAGGTGTTGATGAAGAGCTCACTGTAAGATGTTACACTGACGCTAGTTTTCAGACTGACCGAGATGACTCTCGCTCACAGTCGGGATTCGTATTCACTCTTAACGGATGGGTTGTTTCTTGGAGAAGCTCAAAACAGCCAGTAGTAGCTGATTCTACTACTAAATCCGAATACATAGCCGCCTCAGAAGCTGCGAAAGAAGCCGTGTGGATGAAGAAGTTCATATCCGATCTCGATGCTATGCCAGGTATCAGGCAGCCCATCGAGATGCTGTGCGATAACACAGGCGCTATAGCTCAAGCCAAAGAGCAAGGGTCTCATAAGAAGGCCAAGAACGTCCTGAGGAAATTCCACTACATAAGAGAAGTAGTCGACAAAAATGAAATCAAAATAAGCAAAGTACACACAGATCAAAACTTAGCTGATCCCTTTACTAAGCCTATGACTCAGGAGACTCATATACGCCACAGAGAGGCGATAAGGCTTAGGTTAGCTAAAGACATGTTTTGATTCGGTATTTGGATGTGTGAACACCAACAATTATCTATATTATTCTTATTCCATCTGATTTATGCAATAATGAATTACATAACTGTGTTCAATATTTATACGTTTAATAAGTTCTTGTCCTAAATGTCCATAGTCGATTAGTTAGTGGGAGCTATACTAAATTAAGACTATTGTGACTATTTGAGCCTTAAAGTTGTTTAACGTTCAAACTCACGGACCTCATTGGTGAATGACGTTGGACGTAACTCGCATCATGTAACGCAAACATGGAAGTCTTGCTTGCTTGATTAATGCATGCTCTAATGTATCCTTAGACCTGAGACGCATATTCGAACTCCCTTCTACTAAAGAACATTCTTTGATTATAGCCTAACGTTGTCGCGTAACTGCCAGCCATAACGGTTATTTTTGGGAATGGCTCTGAGGTTTAGTGGGAGCTGTATGCCTCAACAAGGGATTCTGTACTCTTGCTTCGGCAACAGTTAGACATAAAGGCGCCCTCGTTGGTTCCAAGTGATAAGTGTGAGGCCTCACCCAAACTTACTGTGTGTTTGTTGGATCACTTCGAATTGTATCGAAAACGAAAATCGATGTATAAAATATGAGAGTCCATGTCTCATAATTCATCAATGTCTTATACAGAAAGGAACATATGACAATGAATGCACAAGTCATGAGTCTGCTTGATGGTCAATCAGATATACTTTGGCTGACGACTTAAAGTGTCAATATTAGTTGGTGTAGCCATGCATAGCTAGAGTGCCTCTGACTACGCTCGTTAAACTGTCGCGTTCAGTCCAAGTGGGAGACTGTTGGAAATAGAGTGTCCTGACCCGACGAATTAACGAACCCGACCGATATTGACCCGTAAGAGTTACACCTGGGTCAACGGACTATTAAATCTAGTTAATTGTTAATTAGTATTAAACGAACTAAATGGTGAATTAAATAAATATTAATTATTTATTTAATTAAAACGACAAAATTTATCGGTTCAAAATTACTCGCTAAATAAAAGACGGACCGATCAGTTGTTACCGGATTAACAGACTGATCGGTTGGTGGATTAAATGGGAATCGCGACCGGGCCCAGTCCGTCAGGCCCCGGTCCGCGATTTTATATTAAAAGAAAGAGGGAGGAGGTGGATTGCAACACAAGTCACAAAACCCTAATCTCCTCTCCCTCTCTCTGCGCCGATCCGAAGCCGAAGCCGGCTCCCGGCGCCCCCGCCGCTCCTCCGACCGCCGCACCACCTCCATCGCAGCCTCCTTGTGATCTCCGATGGATCCCCGTCTTGCAAGTATTTGCGCCCGACTCGAAAGCGAAGCCGTCGCAGCCCGAGCCGAAGCCGCAGCTTGAGCCGAAGCCGAAGCCGCAGCCCGAGCCGCCGCCGCCGCCGCTTCCTCCGTGCCGCCACGCGACCACCGACCGGTGGTCCTCGCACTGCCGGTGCAGCCGAGGCCATCGCGTCCGGTTTCGTCGTCGTGGCCTGCGCCCTCGTACCCGCCAGCCACCGCCACCGTGTCACCTCTGGTCACCGGTGATGCGATCATCGTGGGGACCGTTCCGGTCACCATTCCGACGGAGAAAGTTTTGTCACCGCCGCCCAACCACCGCCGCCGCCACTACCGTCGCCGCCGCCCATGGCCGCCGCTGCCGCCGTTGACGATTTGTCTCGAAGGTTCGAGTCAGACGTCACAGTTCGTCCTAGCGCAAGCACGTTGAATCCGGGTGTCTCGAGCAGTTGCTTGGATCCCGCCAAGGTATATCTAATCCGTTAGATATTTAATTTGATTATTTATTTATTTATTTTAAATAAATATATTTATGTGTTTGTCGTGTCGGTGATAGATCCTGTTACAGTTGCATCCGCGTTTTAATTCGTTTTCGCTGCCAAATTAATTTAGAATTAATTTAATTATTAAATAGGTTTTAATAAAAATTAAAATCGGTAACCCGGATCCCACTGTAAATCCCAACACTTTTACCTTCATTTGATTCACATCTTCCTCTGATTTCCAATTTCTGATAATCAAAACTGTCACACCCCCAATTTCCACTAACGGAGTATAACCGTGTGGGGTGTGATCCAGACCAGGATCCAAGTCTTTAGTTACAACCAAGCCATAATGAAGGGTAAATAGTCATATAATAAGTTATTACGAAACGGAGTTTAAATAACTATTCAGTGGAAGCATTTTCAAAGTTTACAAAGTTGTAGTTTTGCAAAAGTGAGTGCTGATGTGTTTGAAATACATTTCCCAAAATATTTTACAAAAATGAGTATTGCCTACGCCCGTGCCTCCAAGATCCTCCTAGTGACCTGAAAAGCATTCAACAATCAAGCGTCAGCAAAAGCTGGTGAGTTCACAAAAGCAGTCTACACTTTACCGTGTAGACCAAAAATGCATACGAATAATGAAAGACCAATTGGTAAGTTACAATTAATATCCATATCGTTAGGTAGCTAGCCTATGCTAATGTTCACCTGAATGTTCGCAACCGAAGCTGACTATGCGTCACAGGTTTTAGCCTGTGCGATTTGCCTTCCACGTGTCTTCCCGATCACAGTAGTTCTAGGCTAATATTGTTCTCAGTCCGACCGCCAGTCGGGAGGGTGCATCACGTGCACCGCTGAGTGGGGGTGTCAGTCCCCAATAGTACTACTCAACATTACCTCGCTATTCTATATTAACGGCCCGAGAAAGTAAGGACTTTTTGTAATTATTAAGCAATTCAGTGAATCATGTGATATGTGTTGGATAACTATTTGAACATACAAAATATCTTTGTCGTTGCATTGCCATCCTTTACTGGACGCAACTAGTTGTGTGTTATCATACTCAACCGGATATAACTAAATAGAGTAGTGACCTCACCTTATGGTGCACGGGTACTCGGCACTTGACTTTAAATGTTGGTCAGAATTGACCTATTGGGTGAATATGGTCTAATCAAATTAGAGGTCGTCGCTAGAACGAATATAGCATATAATCAACTAAACAAGTTTCATATAATCATTCAAGCCATTACACATACACACATGTCCGAATTTAGAAGTAAAACATAGATTTACTTTACGAGTCAAAATGCATACCAAAACGTTAAACTTATAGCACGTATTTGGTGACATAGCTAAATTGCCCATTTATTGGAATTAACTCCTAAAATTTTGCAGGCACGAACTACTCAACATTTAAGGAATGTTACAAAAATAATCAACTTAAAATGTTAAGTAACGAGAAAGTTACGTGCGTCGGAATTTGGCAATTTCAGCTTTTTGCAAAATAGTCTAAGTACGTTTAAAATTTGCATAGCTCATTCAAAACTTAGAGTTTGAGCACGAAACTTTCCAGATCTTACTTTTAATATATAAATCTCATTTCCATATAAGAAACTCGTCAGAAAAACAAGATTATCACGCTCAACCAAAAAGCAAAGTCTACTTTTCACAGAAAAATATTGCTCTGCCCACCTAATTTGTAGCAGTGCTTTGGCTGACCAAACGGAGATTTTAGAAAGCGTTCGAGAAGCCCAGTTAAAGCTAAGACATGGAACTTTACTACGGAAAAAGAATTAACTGATTCGATAAAAATTGAGCAAGTTATGACCTGCGCAAGTCGACCCATTAACTTGGACAGAATCTGTCCTAATGGCTCAAAATGCATAAATTTCATTTTGACGGTTTTGACCAATCTTGTGATCACCAAACTTCATGTAAATACTTGTAACAACCTAGATATCATATTATCATGCATTTCTAGTTGTCATAACGATCATACAACAATCATAGCAAAAATCAAGCATGTCACTTGCATATAAGCACATATTCCTCATTTTCAAGTCCTCGTATACCCAAATTCTTCAAGAACACTTCTAACCACCTAACCACATGAAAACCACAGCCATAACACACTGGAGAATCTACCCAAAATTATAATTTAACTTAACCTATCATAAAACATGATTCAAGAGCATGAATACACACCAATTTGCACAAAAACACAAGATAAACACATGTAATCAACCAATTTCATGTTAGAGATTTTTAGGGCTTAAGACTTGGAGAAGAAATGGCGGATTTGAAGAGAATGAGATGGAACCAAAGCTTCTTCTAGTTTCCTTGAGTCTTGAATGAGGTTAGGAACCTAATTTCTTGCTTGAATTGAAGAAGAATTGAAGAAATTTGAAGGTGTATGTGTGTGTGTGTTTAGAACCCTAAGAAGGGAGGAGGAGGGAGAGAAATACGTGGGATGAAGGGTGGCAGGAGGTCTTAGGGCTGCATTTTAAGTTTAGGGTAATTACATATTTGGTCCCTCTTGTTCCATTTGATGCCCAAATGTCCCAACACAAGTAAAGAGTGGGGTTTAAACCCAAAACTTAGTAATTAAAATACTAGAAATGTTTCTAAGTGTTTATAACTTATTTAACATGAAATATTTAGTCGGGAAAAGTCTCGTTACCGTGTACGCACATAAAACTTAAATCGCATACGTAACCCGTTTTCTTACAAAGTGCAATTTTTCAAGAAACACAAAAAGTCATGAATTAAATTACTAATTTAATTAGTAATATATTTTTATATAAACGTTTAAGTAACGGGTTACGGGTTTGCTAACGAAGCTAACAGAATAGTTAACGAAGTTAACTAACGAAACTAACGGAACTTGGCAGTTGTCACATCATCTCCAAGTTAAAAGAATTTTCGTCCCGAAAATTGCCTACTACTCGAGGTGCTCAGGCCAAATGAATTTCCGGTTGTCACATCTTCCCCAAGCTGAAAGGAAATATCGTCCTCGAAATTTGATTTAATGTAAACAGTTAAAAGGTTTTGCCCTGACAATATCATTATGAGAGAATCCAAGTTCTCTGTTCCACGGGGCCGCGATGGAAGGTATATGATTAAAAAGTATCGAAATAACATTTCGCATGAGCGTATAGAGGGTTATCTTCTATAATGAGTGTTTCCATGAGTGAGTCTAATCGTGTCGCGCAGTTGGGTTTAACAAGTATCACGACGACATAAGTGTCCGAAATCGAAATATTTAATGCGACGAAGTGGCCATACGTCTGAGTAACCTTCGACTATAGTATCCGATTCTATAACCGGGATTTAATTTCGCGCTTTCACCAATAACCTGGGTGAACCAAAGACAACAGAGAATGTTGTTTCCAATGACATGGTAGGGGCATGATGTGCTACATAAGGTTCAAATGTTTACGTGACTGGAGGGTGGGTATGCACCCTTGAACTTTAGCTAAGATTAGAGATTCATACAATTCGCAAAAAGGGTATAGACATATGACGCTACAAGGCACCATAGTACCAATGGCATGGTGAATAGATGTAGTAATCTCCTAAAGATTCGCTAGGCTCCACCAAGTCAATGACTAGTTTTAAATTTAGACGTACGTGATGTCAATAAGTAACGGAAGGTCAAAAATGTAATAACCGAAGGACCAACTGAAATATTTCACCAGTTTCTACTGTGAACCGAAGCAACAAACGCCCATAGGAGTCTTGAAAGAAGTAACATGGGTGTTCAGGGAGAACATGTGGTTTGTCATTTGTAATGCAAAACTTGAGTTGTTAAAACATTGATGTTCATCCGGGTCGAAATCTACATTTGACCCTTAATGGTTCCTCTCGATTGAGAGGGTTGGGAAAAATAAGTGTTTATTTGACTAAACTGTGTATGTCCCTTCTAGTGAAAAATATATATATAACGGACATGTAAAATTATAAAGGGAGTAATATTAATTTGTTTTACTATGGGCATAGTCCCATTAGACGAAGTTCTCAAAATAAGATTTTTGTGCACAATTCTGAAGTAAATATGCGGTTAAGTACTGGTCTCACCTTCCACATGCCGCTAGTGCTTATGTATAGGGTGTACCGCAGCTAACCCACCACACTACCAGCACATTGAGGGTGCACCAGTTACCTTGCCATTTCTAGCTATTAGCCCAAAACTCATTAAATAACGTTCATGAAAATAGGGCACCTTAAGTTTTACCAAATACATTTGAGTTGAATATAGGTGAGAGCTTAGAAATCACAATGCATCGTATGCAAAATTTGAATTTTTATGACAAAGAAACTTTTCTGTGTTTTTGGTTAACGAGGTGTTCACCCACGGTGAGGATTTTCGGGAGTTTAGTAAGTGCAATGCGAACATCAATATGGTTTGAACTTTCTGAAGTGGGTTGGAGAGGTAAATCAATCCATTAGGTTGGTGTTTAAGCTGGGTTCGCCATCAAAGGATACATCATTATGCATAGCACCTATCGGTGGAGATTTAAAACAATGGCGATGTTCCCATGATCGAAGGGTTTTTTACAGATGAATGAATAAAATCAGGCATGGGAATAACAATTTCAGGATGAAGAACGTGGTAGCAAGCATATGGTAGTCGCAATTGTGCCTATCCAATAATTGTCCGACAAGTTTGACGTGGATTTGAGAAAAGAATTGGAGTCAACCAACATCTATGCGAAGGTGTTAACGGTTGTACCGTCTAGTAGTGTAAATACTGTATAGGAAGATCAGGTTGTACCGGTACTCAAGAGTAAGTAAAGGTGAAAACGTGCAATAAAAGCGGGTTTCGGAAACACAGAGCGTTGACGAATTTGGTAATACATGGCTTTTCATGTATGTAAGTATGAACTGTAGTTAAGGTTTCGCGAGGCCTACTATAGATCGAAGGGTCGCGTTATATATAAGGCATAAAAACATCGGTTACTTGGGTCACTTTTAGTGATCCTCGGGTAGCTTATCGCATATGCTATTTATTTAAACGTATCATCGTTTCATCGGAAGTCAAACTTCTTCCTTACGCATATTTTTCAAAGGTTTGAGTTGATCATTCGACCAGTCAACATTTGCTATGACGCAGGGGTTACAAATGAAAACTTCCTGGGAAAGAAGGGATGAAAACAAAGGGTATCTATGTTTTTGCAGTTTATATGTCGTCCTGCAGTCGATGTGGTGAAAATCATTCCAGGCATACCGCTTCCTATTGGTTGTTGTTGATGTTTGTCGTGCAGGAGTATACGGCGGTAAAGTAACGAGATAGTGTCATCAGTGTGATTATGTAGCCACAATGGCTCAAGTCTTGGAGTCCATCCAAATCACGAGAGATAATAAAAGAATGAGTTTTCTGGCGGTTAAGTTCACAGATAAATCGAGTCTTGAAGACAAAATAGACCGTAAGGGTTAGAAAGTCGTTTCACCTACATCGCTCCGTTATGTGAAATTACAATTGTAGTGAGGTACAAAGATAGTGAAATCATGCCGAGACTGTTGGCAACAAATTCTGACTCGTACAGACGTACCAAGGGATTTCAAGTCAACAGAGGAAAACTTAATAAGATTTTCCCGTTGAAAGGTTAGTTCTAGTGATTGAGGTGTAATTGTACATTCAGGACATCTGTGTTTTCATTAGGTTAGCGTTTACTGAGTTGTTGTGCAACTGTGAGGGTTCAAAGAATGGACCTGACGGTCAATGTCATAGGAGTAGAGTTAAGGTTGCGGGTGAATTAAAACTAATCAAGATTTAAATCGAAGATCGCTCACAGTGAACGAAGATCTTGTCGTCACATTGTACGAACAATACGATGTTTTACTGGGGTTATAATTTACAGAAGTATTTTAAAGGGGTTCTGATATGTTTGAAGCCATATCTAGAAGAAATGAGATCAAGGGTGATAGTGCAAGGAACACTGTTAGATGACCATAAAGATATAGTTAAGTCTCACATATTTGACAAATCGAAGTCATGAGGTTTTTGAAATGGAAGGTTGTATCCCTTACAACTAGCAGTTTGCCTAGTAGAATTCCCTAGTGTTTCCATACACTGCAAATTACATGTATGTATGCACCCGTAACGGTAATTTACCTTGTATGGTCACGCTGGTTCCTCTTACTTTAGCTACCCGGTTTTATGAATACATAAGTGGTTTCCCATGGGGTGAGTATCAAGAATGTGGTCATAGCAACAAAGTTAACTGACCGGAATTCACTGGAGAGACGTGCCAAGAATAAAATACTCGCTTAACTTAGAATTTACCACTAAGTTCAGTTTAATAAGTAAGTGGTTCAACAATAGTTTGGGTAGGGCAGGACATAACGCCCCTAGCTTAGCTCTAAGATATAGAATGGTTTTCGCCCACGTCGACCCGATCACGAATCCGTTATACATATATATAAAGAGAGAGAAATTAACATGCTAATCTTAGTCATCACATGCTTAATTCCTTTTAGGTTACAAAAGTCACATCCACATTGGATTTTCACATAACAACTATGTGTTTAAAATGCGAGCTCAAAATGACCAAGGAGAAAGGGTGTCAACAATTAGGGGTAACAAAAGCTATTACAAGCATCCTTGAAAAATCATCCAGTTCTAAACAGTGATGCCTTAAATAAGGCTAAACAGCGTTCTTACCAACGCATTTCGATAATGTTACTCTTGGATTGTGTTAATAGGTGACTTACTCAAATAGGATTTACAACAGTTCCTATTTATGCTATAAAAGAGTATGACCAGTCAAGCTTAAGATACATTGGATCACTGCCTTAGAGTCTAGACCGTAAGGGATAAACTTACCAAGGTCGTTAAACAAGGTCGTTAGGTGTTAACAAGACCGTTAAGAACAACCAATGTCGTTAAGGGTGGAACAAATCCATAAAGATGTCAGGATCCATAAAATGGGTCTTACCCTATTTGTGAAGCTAGTGCGAAACTACAAGCACTTACGATCAATCCTTCAAGTTTTGTTGAAGAAATCTAGTAGAAAGAGAAAACCCTCTTTCTAATTGTGTTTTGGGTGAGACTTATCTCAATAAAGTTTTCAGGGTCCCTTATACGATATACAGGGAGCATGTGCATTTAAACACATGGTACAAACAATCGTTATATATAAAACCAGGAAATTTCTCCGTGTGCTAGTTGATGTCTATTAAGAACGACTAAAGCGCGCTAAGACACGTTACAAGTAGGTTAAGTGTTGGAGAATCCAAGATATTCCTATGAAATGTTTCACACCGGCTAAAATTTACATGAAGACTCAATTTACATGCAAAAAATCATTTACGTGAACAAAACATTCAAGAGAATATTTATTAAGTTAGAGACCATAAGAACCGACCCACCAACCGTAGGTGCCAAGATCGTAAGGAAAGACCATGGTGGCTGCTGCTGCTAGCGAGATCGCTAAGCCCACTTGGGGCACCAGACATTGGCGAGATCGTTAAGGGAGGGAGGGATGGTGAGGTCGCCAAGATCCAGCCTCGAAATCACCAAGGCAAAACCAAGATCGCCAAGGCAAGCCGAGATCGACAAGTACACTTGGCGAGATCGTCAAGTGCAACACCAGACCTCTAAGTGAAAACCTGAGATCGCCAAAGGTACTGGCGAGATCGCCAGGTGCAGAAGTGAAATCGCCAAGTACAGACTCGAAATTACTAAGGCAAAATTTTCCATAACCAAGTGTGAAAACATATAACAAAGCTAAGCATAGATTTCAGAAATTTCACATTACAGTTAACCTACTGTCTACATCAAGAATGGAAGTCCTAAACAGACACAAGCCAAGTGAATTAAGTGAGGATCGTCTTTGGCACGCGTAACAATACCCTTAGAGAAAGTTACAACTAAAGTTTTCAAAAACAGTTACAGTTTCGAAAACACTTTTGAAAGGTTCTGGTTCGCTGTAAACAGAGGCTCTGATACCAATCTGTCACACCCCCATTTCCACTAATGGAGTATAACCGTGTGGGGTGTGAATGTGTGATCTAAACCAGGATCCAAGTCTTTAGTTACAACCAAGCCACAATGAAGGGTAAAATATTCATATAATGAGTTATTACGAAACGGAGTTTAAATAACTATTCAGCGGAAGCATTTTTAAACTAAACAAAATGAGTATTTTGAAATACATTTCCAAAAATATTTTACAAAAATGAGTATTGCCTACGCCCGTGCCTCCAAGATCCTCCTAGTGACCAGAAAAGCATTCAACAATCAAGTGTCAGCAAAAGCTGGTGATTTCACAAAAGCAGTCTACACTTTACCGTGTAGACCAAAAATGCATACGATAATGAAAGATCAGTTCGTAAGTTACAAGTAATATCCATATCGTTAGGTAGCTAGCCTATGCTTATGTTCACCTGAATGTTCACAACAGAAGCTGACTATGCGTCACAGGTTTTAGCCTGTGCGATTTTCCTTCCTCGTGTCTTTCCCGATCACGATAGTTCTAGGCTAATATTGTTATCATTCTGACCGCAAGTCGGGAGGGTGCATCACGTGCACCGCTGAGCGGGTCTGTCAATCCCCGGTAGTACTACTCAACATTACCTCGCTATTCTATATTAAGAGCCCGAGAAAGTAAGGACTTTTTGTAATTATTAAGCAATTCAGTGAATTATGTGATATGTGTTGGATAACTACTTGAACAAACAAAATACCTTTGTCATTGCATTGCCATCCTTTACTGGACGTAACTAGTTGTGTGTTATCATACTCAACCACTAATAACTAAATAGAGTAGTGAAACTCACCTTAGGGTGCACGGGTACTCGGCACTTGACTTTAAATGTTGGTCAGAATTGACCTATTGGGTGAATATGGTCTAATCAAATTAGAGGTTGTCGCTAGGACGAATATAGCATATAACAACCAAACAAGTTTCATACAATCATTCAAGCCATTACACATACACACATGTCCGAATTTAGCAGGAAAACATAGATTTACTTTACAAATCAAAATGCATACCAAAAAGTCAACTTAGACCACGTATTTTGTGACATAGCTAAATTGCCCATTTCTTGGAGTTAAATCCTAAAATTTTGCAGGCAGGAACTACTCAACAATTAGGGAATGTTGCAAAAAGAATCAACTTAAAAAGTTAAGTAATAAGAAGGTTACGCGCGTCGGAAGTTGGGAATTCAGCTTTTTGCAAAATAGTCTAAGTACGTTTAAAATTGGCATAGCTCATTCAAAACTTAGAGTTTGAGCATGAAACTTTCCAGATCTTACTTTTAATATATAAATCTCATTTCCATATAAGAAACTCTTCATAAAAACAAGATTATCACGCTCAACCAAAAAGCAAAGTCTACTTTTCACAGAAAAATACAGCTCTGCACACCTAACTTGCAGCAGTGCTTTGGCTGACCAAACGGAGATTTTAGAAAGCGTTCGAGTAGCCTAGTTAAAGCTAAGACATGGAACTTTACTACAGAAAAATAATTAACTGATTTCGATATAAATTGAGCAAGTTATGACCTACGCAATTCGACCCATTAACTTGGACATAATCTGTCCTAATGGCTCAAAATGCATAAATTTCATTTTGACGGTTTTGGCCAATCTTGTGATCACCAAACTTCATGTAAATACTTGTAACAACCTAGATATCATATTATCATGCATTTCTAGTTTTCATAACGATCATACAACAATCATAGCAAAAATTAAGCATGTCACTTGCATATAAGCACATATTCCTCACTTTCAAGTCCTCATGTACCCAAATTCTTCAAGAACACTTCTAACCACCTAACCACATGAAAACCACAGCCATAATACACTGGAAAATCACCCAAAATCATAAGTTAACTTAACCCATCATAAAACATGATTCAAGAGCATGAATACACACCAATTTGCACATAAACATAAGATAAACACATGTAATCAACCAATTTCATGTTAGAGATTTTTAGGGCTTACAACTTGGAAAAGAAATGGCAGATTTGAAGAGAATGAGATTGAACCAAAGCTTCTCCTAGTTTCCTTGAGTCTTGAATGAGGTTAGGAACCCAATTTCTTGCTTGAATTGAAGAAGAATTGAAGAAATTAAAAGGTGTATGTATGTGTGTGTTTAGAACCCTAAGAAGTGAGGAGGAGGGAGAGAAATGCATGGGATGAAGGGTGGCAGGAGGTCTTAGGGCTACATTTTAAGTTTAGGGTAATTTCATATTTGGTCCCTCTTGTTCCATTTGATGCCCAAATGTCCCAAAACAAGTAAAAAGTGGGGTTTAAACCCAAAACATAGTAATTAAAATACTATAAATGTTTCCAAGTGTTAATAACTTATTTAACATGAAATATTTAGTCGGGAAAAGTCTCTTTACCATGTACGCACATAAAACTTAAATCGCGTACGTAACCCGTTTTCTTACAAAGTGCAAATTTTCATGAAACACAAAAAGTCATGATTTAAATTACTAATTTTAATAGGAATATATTTTTATATAAACGTTTAAGTAACGGGTTACGGGTTTGCTAACGGAGCTAACGGAATAGTTAACAGAGTTAACTAACAGAATTAACGGAACTTGGCAGTTGTCACATCATCCCCAAGTTGAAAGATTTTTCGTCCCGAAAATTACCTAGTGCTTGAGGTGCTTAGGCCAAATGAATTTCCGGTTGTCACAAGAAGCCTCTTAACCTTTTTCAGCAGTGCATAATTTTCATCATTCTTCACCAATTTGGTGGGCATCCTTGAGGCAATATCAATCAGCCTTTGCCTTTGATTTTCTGTCATATCTTCGAAATTATATTCCCTCAATCTCCAATCAAATGACCTTTTCTTAGCTTCTTCAAATAGGCTCTCAACAACCCAATTTTGTGAAAACAAGTCCAATTCCTCTTGAAACTCTTTTTCCAGCCTTTCATGTTCAGCAGCCATCCTGGCATCTTCCACCATTTTGTTTAAGGCCTCTGATTCTAGAGTTTGAACAACCTACTGAATAGTTAGAACATTTTCAGGTTGAAGTTGCTCTTCACTCCTCATAGCCACTAGGGTTTTAGCAACATCTTCAGTGTCATCCCTAGGCTGTTCAACCAGTTGAATCACTGGGAAATGATAAGTCCTAAAGATGGAGTGATTCCTGCCAAAAACAGGGGTGTATTTTCAACTATTTCAATTACCTCGACCTGTGTTTCAGTTTGGACTTCCGGTTGAAACTCAGCTTCAACTTCAGGTTGAACCTCAGGTTAAACTTCAGGTTGAACTTCAGGTTGAACTTCAGTCACCACCTGTGGTTTGGTGACCCCGGGTTCTTTATCATCCGACTCAATTACCTCTCTTCCTTCTCTTTCTCCTAACAAATTTCATCTCCTCCTTCGGTTATGGTTCCTTCAGCTGCTGTTCCTCTACTTTCTTCAACATTTTTTGCTTTTGCTTTGCTGGTGGAGGCTGTGTTCTATTCAGCTTGATTAAAGGCTCTTTCAACTGGAAATATCACATCTTTCAGTAGCCTTGTGATCATGTTTATATGCTTAGGGAGAGCACCAGTAATTAGCATGGAGGATTGAACCAATTCAGTGAGGTTAGGGTCTTCAAATGGTGAGATAGCTATCAGTTGGCTACTCTTTATATTAACCCAACTGTCTTAACTAAGAAAGGTTAACACCAGCTCTTCTATAGGCAGTGGCTCTTACTCAGCTAGAATTCTATCTTGTTCTTCAAACTCCCTATAACAGGTGTTGAGATAAGCTTCTCCCCTAATTTGACAGTATCAGCTTCAGATATGTTTGGGTTTGAAGGTCCTGCTTCAGCCTGAATAGGAACAGTTTAGCCAATGATGCAATAGTGACATTGAGTGAGTCAACCTGTTGTTGGAGAGATTTGTACAGATTCATCAATTCGGGTAGTGTCATGCTGTCCTCAACTAGCCTTTTACCAATATCCTTGGACGAAACCAGGTTATCAATCCCAGATTGATCAACCCTGGTACTCATGGCTTCTTAGCACCTGGGATTCTCCTCTTCTGTCTCAGCAACCCTTGGTTCCATTGAAGGACCCGTAGGTGCTGATTCAGACAAGATTGCCACAGATCGGGTCTTATTGATGTTACTACTAGCACTAAGGTCCAGTAGGGACTCATGGACAGCAACAACCCTTTCTGTATGAATCTCATCATCACTCCTGAGATTCACCTCCGGTAAAGAGTGGGGGCTCAATGTAACAGGGTCTAGATCCATCATAATGTTCTCATGTAATGAGGTTGGTGAGTTAATAACACTCTCATTTGGATAAAGATTGAATACATTGTCACTCCTAGGTGATAGGGAATGTAGGGGTGAAGACCTTGTGAATGGGGATTATACATCCTTGTCTACTGACCCCCCCCCCCCCCTCAAAAGAAGGTTCATCTCTAAGAGATAATCCCAGTTTGGTTAGCTTCCTCTAGGGTTTTTTGCCTTTTATGGGGCTAGAAGCTTCGGGTTGGTTGGTGGGCATAGGTGGAGGAGACCTAGCAACCACATTTCTCTATCTTTTAAAAATGACAAGTGGGGATTTGGATGAGGAAGTGGCAGTGGTGGAAGAATGAGCAGTGAACTTCCTCTTTTTGGAATGGTAAGTTTTTAGAGTAAAGGAAGTGGGTCTAGATGTGGGCTTAGGAACTATGGGGTTTGTAGTCCTGTCATCTTGAGCAGGATGCTCACTTGCAGCAATAGTTTCCGTTTGAACCTCAACCTGTGCGGGTTCATCAAGAAACTGCCTTGGAATTGGCAGGGAATGGTTTGTATCCTTCCAAGAAATACTGTCTTATTTAGGGCTAAGTTAGAAAAAAGTTTCTCATTTAGAACCTTTTGGTGCACAATTAAACCACCCAAATTAATTTCAGGGTATTTTTCTTTGAGAATGTAGGTTAAAAACCTGGCATAAAGATAAACATATGTTGGTGTTGCGTTCATTTTTAGGGCATGAAAAATGAGTTTTGAGAAGTTAAAGTTCTCACCTATTACCACCGCATAGAATGCGAAGCCTGTTTAGTGGCAAGTTCATCAAAGCCTCCTTTCTTGGGAGTGAGACACACCAAAATTGTGTGGGCTAGGAACCTCCAGTTGTATGGTAGTTGCCCCCTTTTGATGGTCTTGCTTTGCATTAAACCACCATATCCAATATGTCTCAATAGTGGCAAGTACTTTTTGGAATCCACAACCACATATCCAATTTCATCCCTCAGTTTTAACACTTTCTAACTTTGGCTTCATCTATTTCCACTATCGTGCCCTGAACTGTTGACACGATTGATTCACCACCGTTGCTATCTGTGACTACCCTGGCATGGGACCAAAATTCCTCCATAATTTCTTTAAAAATCACCGCTTCAACTGTCAGCGCGTGATGAAGAAGGGAGTTCTTCAAGAATTCGATCATGCCGTTGTAAATGTCGGAGTTCTTCAAGAATTCGATCAAGTTCTTTTCTGGAAAATCTCTAATAAAGTGATACCTGATATCAATGTGCTTTGTTTTGGTGTGCTTGACTGGATTGTTGATGATGGAGATGGCATTGTTGTTGTCTGCAAAAATTGGAGTTTCCATGAAGGTGATTCCATAATCAAGCATCTAATTTTGGATCCAAAGGACTTGACTATAGCAGCTTGAGGCAACAATTTATTCATCCTCAGCAGTTGATGTAGAGACACAAGTTTGCTTCTTGCACTGCCAAGAGACAAGTCTTTCACCTAAAAATTGACATCCTCCTGATATATAGATTTCTTGTCTATATCACATCCTCCATAGTCACTTGATGAAAGTAAACGATGGCTCGGATGTGTTTTACACATCCGATCGCTTACTTCCAAGTCCTTCGGACATGATGCTTTGCAGGAAGTGTCTTTGCATAACACAGGTAGATGCGCTCTTGCAGATGCGAAGTTCAAAGATCGAAGTGGAGGCCTATAAATACCCGACGAATAGTATACTTTAAGGATCTGATATCATTTGTAATAATCCAATTACACATGCGTTTGTAATTCTCACTAATCAAAGTTTAATAAAATCATTCTCTCTTCCTTTAATCTTATTATCTTTCCATTACTTGTATGCCTGATTTGGGGGCAATTGTCCTTGGGGATAAGTGCTTTTTCAATGGCGCCATCCGTATAGTGACTCGATGTGACTGAGAAGTAATGGAATCACTTGTGAATTTGGGGAAGTCGTTGGGAGCTTCTTCGCCAGGGGAGAAGAATGTGGAGGGAAATCTGTCTAAGCGAGACGTAATGACGGATTTTGCTTCTACTCCAAGGATGAAGTATTCGGCAGTGTTACAAATCGAACGTGATGCAATTACACCAAATTTTAAAACATTACCTATCGAAGCAGTTTGTCATAGTAACTCAGGATGATGAAAACAAGGATCTGTGTGTAAAAGAGTATGACGAATTGGCTGAGCTTGATGCTGAGTTCTTAATTAGAAATAAGGCATTGCTATGGCAATTGAAGAAGAGACAGTTGAAGGAGGATGTCAAGCGGATAGAGGAAAGTGCTAAAAGGAAATGCAATGAGAAACAAGAAGAAGAGTCTTTGAAAGAATGGGTTGTTCAGATGCGTCAGAAGGAGCATATGTTTGAAAAAGATCATCCTGTCAATAATTTGGATAGACGTGGCTTTGGTAAAGGAGCTATGGTGAAAGGTACATGCTTACTAAACAATTACTGATCATGCATTCAAGTTATTATTACTAAGGGTCATGTTTGTTCCATGATATTGTGTGTACTATATTATAAGTGTAGATTTTTAAGAAAAAACTTGTAGTTTAGAGTTATTTTTTATATTAAAGCATATTATGTGTTCTTTTGAAAAATGTTGTGATAACAGATATAACTGTCCCATATATGCCTCAATCAATGATTTCGCATTGAAAATTTACGCCATGGATTTCCGAGGCTGTTTTTCCGAAAAAACTAAAACTACCTTCGGTTGTGGGAAAATATGCGGGTTTGGCTGATCCGGATGATCATGTATTTGAATTTTATTCTATGGCACGACTGGAACATTGGACAGAGAAAATCTGGTCCCACATGTTTGTTCAGACCTTTACTGGAATAGCAAGGGTTTGGTTTGATTCCTTGCCAGCGGGTCAGGTGGATGGTTTTGAGGATTTGAAAAACAAGTTTTTGCGACAGTTCAGTCAGCAAAAAAGATGTATGAAAGATCCGAAGGATGTGCACAATATTTGTAGAAAGGATAATGAATCAATTGAAGATTTCATCACAAGATTCAATAAAGAAAGTATGAGGGTAGAAGGGGCAGGTGACCAACTGCGCATAGCAGGGTTTTGCCATGGTGTAAGGTGTGCACAATTAGTAGAAAAACTACATGAGTACTTGCCTAGGTCGATGGATGTTTTGATGGATAGGGCAAGAGCTTTTATGAGAGGTAAAAATGCATGTGCCTACTTAAACGGCGGTAATGGTAGGTTTGGTCAGATGCGACATGGTTTAATGCCTTTTGGACGGGGAAATGGGGGTCCGGTACGAGGTGTAAGTTCGGTTCCACAAAATAAGTGGTTAAGGGTCCCTCCGTCTAGAGGCAAGAATTTTGGAGGAACTTTAAGAAATACATTTGCAGATTATCGAGGTGCAAAGTTTTTGGAGCTGATTAAAACCCCAACACAAATCTTAGCAACTGAGAAGGTGGATCTGCCTGTACCACCAAAAATGAGAAATGCGCCCACAAGAAATTTAGAAAAGTATTGTGAGTACCACAAAGATAGGGGGCAAATTACGGATACATGTTGGATCTTGAAAAGAGAAATTGATAAGGCAGTAAGATCGGGGAAGTTGGGGCATTTGGTAAAAATAATCAGAAATAATGTACAGGGAGATGCACATGTGATTAATATGATACAGATGCGAGGGTCGGATCAGTGTAGAAATAGATTGTGGCAGCGCTACCGAAATTATGTATGAGCAATGTTTTCGACAGATGGGACCTGCTGTATGTTCACAGTTGCGATCGACTACTATTCCTCTGATAGGTTTTACAGGAGAAGTGGTTAGACCAATAGGAGAAATAACTTTACCTATGACCATGGGTAATGGGTTGCAAGTGCGTCAATTGGATGTAACATTTTTGGTAGTTTCGGCAACATCTGTGCACAATGTTATTTTGGGGAGACCAATTTTGAAAAGGTTAGGGGTTGTGATATCGGTAATGCATGGGATGATTAGATTTCCGACACCCGTGGGCATTGCAACTCTGGTTATGGATCCGGGTGTGTAAGTGCATGGTGTGGATGTGCGAGTGGGGGCAGATGTGCTTGATCAGAAGGAAATTAAAAATGATAAATGGGCAATTAATTTGAAATTTCCGGATAAAAAAATTGCAGGTTGGAAATGGTTTTTAGATTGAAGAGCGGGGAAAGCTGTATGTTTTATTAAAAAAGAATGTAGATGTGTTTGCTTGGGAACCTTCGGATATGACGAGGGTACCAAGGTCATTGGCCGAACATAAGTTAGCGTTATATCCCGGCAGCAAGCTAGTTCAACAAAGGCAAAGAGGGATGGACAGTGAATGGGCAGAGGTGGTAAATGAGGAAGTAAAAAAGTTGGTAGAAGCTGGGATTTTAAGGGATTGGGTGTCAAATCCAGTGCTGGTAAAGAAACTTGATGGTTCATGGTGGATGTGTATAGAATTTAAAGATGTGAACAATGCTTGTCCAAAGGATTGTTATCCGCTACCGAAAATTAATTTTAAGGTTGATTCTGTTGTCGGTTTTCAGTGGAAATGTTTTTTAGACGCATACAAAGGATATCATCAAATACAGATGGCAGTAGAAGATGAGGATAAAACTTCGTTTATTACAAGAAAAAGGATATTTTGTTACAAAAAGATGCCCTTTGGTCTTAAGAATGCAGGAGCAACTTACCAACGTCTTATGGATTGGGCCTTTCAAAAGCAAATAGGGAGAAATGTGGAAGCTTATGTTGATGACATTGTAACTAAAAGCAGCGTTCACTAAAACTGACATAACTTGAGAACCGTTAAGAGTTACGGAACCCAATACTAGCCAAAACGACCGTCTCGACGAGATCTAGAGTTTTAATAGCCTAGCGGCCAGTACCCTATAGTTTAGTACCCAAAATCCGCTTAGAAGACCTTCGTTTTGGAGTTCGAAGTTTTTGAAGTATCATTTTTGGTGAAGATGTCCGATTTTCAAGAATTTGCTGCTATGCAAAGTGCAATGCAAACGTTGCTCAACTTTGATAATGAAATTGGAACAAGCCAGAAAATTCCTAAATTGTTGAAGTTGGAGGATTATCACAATTGGAAACAAATATTTTATGCTTACATCAGCACAAATAATGTCGATTTATGGATTCCAATTCGCAAGCTTTACATGCATCCGCAGGAAGATGGAGATTTTAAAAAATTCACAATTTCGATGCCGCTGAAAGAAAACTCTATGAGCTTGAAGATGTGAAGGAAATGATCAATACAAGAAGAGTAGAAGAAAAGTTCTGAACAAAGAATTTGAAAATTTTCAACACTATGATAAATAAAATATTCCTGCACTTGTATCGAGATTTTCACATCTAATAAGTGAAATGAAAGTGGTGAACATTGAAAAGACCGATTAGGAACTGAAAGAGAAACTGATGGAAGCTTTACCAGCAAAGTGGGAGAATTATGTTCTACTACTTACTCATGATAAGGAATATTCAACATTGTCATTTCATGATTTGACCGGGAAGTTGCATGCTAGAGAAATGGAAATGATGACATCTAACAAATCAACTGCTCAATTACAAAATCCGGAATTATATCATGGTCAAAATTCGGCAAGCATCAATGCAAAGTCTAAATTATCTAGTTTTGATTCATCAAATCCACCTCAAACAGCATTTGTTGCTGGTCATGGTTTAGGGAATTATGCAAATTCATCAAGGGGGTGTAACTTCACTATTCCAAATCATTTAAGTCAGATTTCATTTTATGCAAAAACACCTGATGAACATTTGGGATTAATTTCTGCTTTATTATCTTCATATTATGGATTGCTGAATGGTGGTTTGACAACATCTAATTTGATTGAAGAATATTCTGATCAGATCAATCCGGATAATCTTGAACAAATGGATATTAATTGGCAACTTGCAATGCCAGCTCAACGAGCCAAAAGATTCTAGAAGAAGACCGGATTTCAAAGTTTAAATCCGGATGGCAAGGTTGGCATAGATAAATCAAAGGCAAAATGCTTTAAGTGTTCTAATTTTGGACATTTTGCTCGTGAATGTTCAAAATCAACTGCGTCTTCATCAAAGTCTCCAACATATTTGGTATCTCAAGTCGATAAGCAATATGATTGGGGACGAACTTCTAATGCTCCAATTGCTTTAACAGCTATTACTTCTGAGCCGAAATCACTAACATCAATTGAAGGTTATGATTGGGCTGCCGACGATCTTCCTGATGAGTCTGCAATTTTTGCCTCATCTACAATGATTGCTCAAATTGTACATAGTGATGATGAAGAAGAAGTAACTAGTTCTGATCTGAAATTAGTGGTTCTGAAAATAGTGGCTATGAATCGGTTTGTGAATTTTGTTCTCAGAAAGACAAGAAGATTTAAGAATTTATGAAAGAAAATGAGTTGTTGGTTGATGAAAATAAAAGACAGATAGAAGAATTGGCAAATGAACAGAAAAAGTTGGAAGATGTCATTCAAGAGTTCTCATCTCAAAAGGAACAATTTTCTGATTTTCAAGCAGACATGGTTGAAAAAGAGTTAAAGTTTCAAATTCTTGAAAAGGAGTTTGAACAGAAATTTACAAAATTATCTAAAGCAAATGTGGAATTAGCCAAGGAAGTTGAGAAATGGAAGACCAAGGCTTCTGATGACTCGGTTGTTAATTTGAAGCATATCAGCTTGATATGGAGAAGTTGTTAGATGAGAAGCGGGAATTGGCAAGAGTAAATAAGTTGCAAAATTTAAATTTGGATATTCAGAAAAGAAATGAAGATAAGCCGACGAAGGAATTATGGGGTGGACTTGATGAGTTGAGGTTGCAAAAGTGTGAAACTCATAAAGTGGCGAAGAATTTGATTGCTACGGAAAAAGAATTGGCTGAAGCTCAACAAAAGATTTCTGAACTAAAGATTGAAGTCATTAATTCAAAACCTCTTTTGAACAATGTTACTAATTCATAATCTTTTACAAGTTTCTTGGCTAAAGATGACAACTTTAAGAAAATGTTTAACAAAACTGTTTTACCACCGGGTAGTCTCAAAGAAGGTGTTAATGACTTGAAGGAAAAGGTAGAACCTGGTGATTTTTCTGAGGTTGTTGACAAGAGATCTGATGAGGGAAAGGTTGTGAAGTCACCGAAAGAACAGAAAGCTGAAACGGGTATGTCTGATTCTTCGGCGACTGAAGAAGAGAAATCAGCGAGTTCAACTAAGAAGACAGCTATTGATGAATCAATTTTCCATGAACAAAAGAATGTTCAAGCAGTGAAAGCTGAATTTTCTCGACTTGCGAATAATGGTCATAAATCATCTGGTTCGGAAGAGAAGATAGCTGGTAAGCATGTTGGTATGGGTTACAAGACCAAGAATGTTAAAGTTGATGGGTCTCAAGGTTCAAAACAGCAACATTTGAAGCAAGTCAAGTTGAAGCAAGTAAAGAAAGATGTTTTTAAAGCTGACAAGGTTCAACCCGAGAGGTTTTACAAACTCAAGGGTTCAGAACACATCTTTTCTGATAAAGAATTTCCACTCCATTTTGTGGATGCTCAGAAAATTACCGAAGTTTTTGTCAAGAATGTTTATCTGAAGAGCAAGAAGCCACAAGTTGCTACATATTCTTCTAGAGGATCAAATTCTGCTCCAAAAAGCCCGACATCAAAATGGGTTTATGATAATCGTTTTCAGGTATATGATACTTTTTATGATCAATTTGGAGATGAATATTTTGGTGAAGCTTTGCAGATTCCCAAAAGGTGAAATGTAAACAATCGCTTGTGTTATAATTGCCGATAAAAAAGGAATATGGCACAAGATTTTCCGGTTTCTGCTGCTACTACATCACGAAGAGGAAAGGTTCCATATGTTGGTAAATCTGCCAAACAACGATTCATTGATGACTATGACAGAGTATTTGATGAATATCCCAACCTATATTTTTCAAAAATCAAGGGAGGTTTATTCCTCGTTTTCAAAATGTCCCATATGTAGGTTGTTCATCACAATCGACTGTGACCGGTTCATCAAATAATGATTTACCAAAATAACAAAACTAGAAACCTAAGGTGGTTTCAAAGGGTAATCAGGACACTGGTCGACCAGAAGCGATTCGCTTCGGGTCATTTATAAACTGATGTGTTTGACCAGTGTGCAGGTACTTCTAGAAGACCTATCACTGATTGAAAAGTTGATGATGGAGGAGTATTCTGTTGATTTAAGTTAAATTACATGTGACATCAAATTTCAAAAACTGAAATTTTTCTAAAATCTAAATCGGAAAGGTATCCATGTCGAAAGGTCAATTTTCTTTCTTTAATACTTTTTGTTTGTAGTTTAGGGGGGGGGGGGGATTGAAAATACCAAAAATAGTGTCTTTATGTTTTTGTTAAAATGAAAATCCAAAAATATAGTTTTTATATTAAGGGGGAGAAAAAGAGAAAAATACAAAAACATGGAAAAATAGAAAAATATAAAAACATTGGAAAATGAGAAATTGTATCGAACATGATTGCGAAATGATGGTACATTGGCTTACGTGTCTGACTCATTGAACTTATTAGGCCAAAACATGTATGCTAGAAACCACCAAATAACTCTGATTAGTCACGGTTGTAGTTTCCCAATCGGGAGACGATGGCCATTCCATTGTTCTTTATCAAATCAACATGATTTCGTGATTTACATGTTATTATCGATTCTTATGTTTTCAACGACCCTGATGTTTTGTGTTTTACAAGATCACGATTATCAACATGCATGTTTTACATAATGATTCCTCGTATTCCATCAACTCATCAATTTCATGACACAATTTTCTCGTGACGTTCGTTATTGGACACCTACTTTCAAGATTTACACCTTCTCTCCCCTGTGTTTTTATTCAATCAATTTACCAATTTGAATATCATAACATTTACAAGGTTTCATTGACACCTACATTTCTTTGGTGCTTGATTTGAAAATTTAAGATTTACATACAACCCTCTTGTGTTGTATTGCTTCACATGCTATATCATGTTTTACATTACACAATTACGGATCTATTTTACCATGTTTTACAATTTCATATGTTTTCCCTTTGCATTTTTTTGGCACCCTGAGTTCCATGACGTCACAATCTTATTCTCCATTTGCATTTCGCATCTTTTGATTTCTTCGTGCACCTCACTCGCGATTTTCATATCATTCTCCGTCCCCACCACCTGTATACCAACTTCAAATTTTTTTTGCACAAAATTATACTTCTTTTTGATTCCCGAGTCACATTCACACTATGCTCTCTACTCGTTAACCTTTATGCCTCAGCATCACATGCTGACATCATTTCCATGCATTTCTTCCTAGAGAACTTTTATTGCTGGTCTAAAATTCCTTCGTAGTGATGCACTTGCGAATAAGACTTGGGGATCAGTGACGATAAACCAGCCGGTGGGCTCATGCTGTTGTCTAGCACGCAGCCCACAAGTACTTATGCAGGAAGTATCTGATGTAATCTGGCCCAACATGTGGAGGGTCGTAATAAAGAAAGGGGGGATCGAACACATCCAAGTCATTCAAGAATCTCCTAAAGACATATCGGGTCTTCACCCCGTTCACCAAATCAACTTCCATGTCAACCCTGTATCTTGTGTACTCCTGTGGAAAATCACCTTATCGTCTCACCCTCTCAGAAATCCAGAAACAATTAACCCACAAGAGCCACTTTCACTTAGAGTATTTTCTTCTCTATGGCGACGATGATTCCCGAACATGTTTTATAAAGTGGTATGGATTTTATTTTTATTTTTGGCTCACGGTTACATCAAAATCCTCTTTTCACATGTATGGTTGTTTTGGTTAATGGTCATCTCTTTCGAAACCACGATTATGGTTGATCTTGACACTTTCATGTTAATCACAAACTCCTGTTGCAACTCCTAAGTTTGTGATGCCCCCATTGGCGATATTCGAATGCACTCTAATTCCAATTAGCCAAGTACGTACTCTGATTCAGTCCAATTAGCCTTTTACTCCTATCCCTTGAAATCTTTATTCCCAGAATATAGGCAGCCTCTCCTAGATCCTTCATAGCGAAACACCTTCCAAGCCAAGACATAACATCTTGCAAGGTTGGAATGTCATTTCCTATAAGAAGTATGTCATCAACATATAATACCAGGAAGGTGACTATGCTCCCACAAGCTTTGACATATACACAGGACTCATCCTCACTTCTATAGAAGCCACACTCTTTGATTTTCTCATCGAAGCAAGGATTCCATCTGCGAGAAGCTTGTTTTAATCCATAAATGGATTTTTTAAGCTTGCAGACTCTATTGGGGAACTTTGCATCCACAAAACCTTCTGGCTGACTCATGTAAACATCCTCAGCCAACTTCCCATTTAGGAAAGTGGTTTTAACATCCATCTGCCAAATTTCGTAGTCATCAAATGCAGCTATGGCTAGCATTATCCTAAAAGATTTTATCCTAGCCACTGGTGAGAAGGTCTCATCATAGTCAACCCCCGGGATTTGAGTAAATCCCTTCGCCACCAGTCGGGCTTTAAATGTGCTTACATTACCATGCATATCGGTCTTCTTCTTGAAGATCCATTTACAACCAACCGTCTTCCGACCAGGTTGTTGATCAATCAAATTCCATACTTGATTGTCGTACATGGGCCTGACCTCGCTGTCCATTGCCTCTTTCCATTTTGCTGCCTCAGGGCCTGCCATGGCTTCCTTGTAGTTAGCTGGCTCATCCAAATTCACCAGTGTATTATCACTGATAAACGTGTCCTCGTCTGTAGTTATATGGAAACCATAGAACTCAGGTCGCATGCTAACTCTACTAGAATGCCTAAGAGGTAATGAAGTGTTAACCGGTTCAACTGGAATCTCTTCCTTTGGTTGAACCCTAGTGGTTCCAGAGATTCCTTCATCGGATGACTCTTGAATCTCTTCAAGGTCAATGGTGCTCCAACTGTCCTCTTTGCATATGAGCTCTCTCTCTCAAAAGACTCCTCTTCGTGCTACAAAGTGAAAAACCGTACGACGGATCTTACTAAAGGTTTGCTTGATCGTAGAGTGAAAACGAGACGTAAATAATAGTTTGTTTTATTGAAATCAACATAGACTCAATTACAAACTCTCTCTTAAGCTCTCTGGAGAAACACTGTCAAAAACACATAGTTAAGAACTGGTCTCTCACACTCGTTCTCATTCCCCCCTAACATTCAAAGTACAAGTTCCTATATATATACGTCTGCTCCGAACTCCCTCTGAACTCCAAGTTCGGCCGGTCCGAACCTCAGGTTCGGCCCTAGTTCGGCCAGCAGCATGAACTTGTCTTGAAACTTCATATCATCTTGTTCAGATACTTCACATGACGCACAGATTATGTATCAACAAACTCCCCCTCGTCATGTACAGTATCTGTTCGCCAGTTAAAACATATTCCTTGAACAAAATCCCCCTCAACTTGATGGTAGCTTGATCTTCGAATACTTGACGATGAACAGTTTCTTTCATCTTTATCAACAGCTTCAAAAGACTTGAAGTTGTGATAAACTCTTTCCTTTGAGTACCTGGCCAACATAAATAACCTTGGTGCAAAACTTCTCTTCGAGAAACCAAGATATGAATTTTGAAAATGTTTTTGGTATCTTGTGTCGATCAATCGAAAACAAATGAAGAAACAAAATCTTTTTGATTTTCAGAAAGTTTATATCAAAACAAACCTAAAATCTTTTTGACTTTTCAAACTTATGCTAAAACACACCAACAATCTTTTTGTACTTTTCGGAAATGAAATGTAAATGCAATGCAGAAACAAACTCTATTTTTGGGTATTTTGTGAGAAAGATCATGATGCAAGATCATATCAGACATAACGCATCTAGCACATTTCAATTTCGGTCTTAATCAGCATGCAAGCCAAGATAATCGCAAATACAACATTGATTGTTTATTTCAGCATGTACCAATCATATTTATCGTTTTCAGATATGCTTAAGGTGATTTTTATCATGCACTGATAACTCGGCCTCTACTCTGTCAGAAATACTAGCAAATCATCATGTTTATCATATAGAAGTAACTTTTGTTTGAGATTTAAACATCCTTGATGAGTCATGCAAAAATAAAGCAGAACCTCAAATACCTAGCAATCAGGTCGGTCTTTCGACACGCAGAGAAAGCCCAAGTATTTGAGAAAATAAGAAAGCAAAACAAGTTGAAATTGTATAATCCAACAACAATCAGGTCGGTTCTTCCGAACGCGCAGAGAAAGTCCGATGGATTATACGAAACACCAATAAAAATAAAGCAGAACGTCAAACGAACAACAATCAGGTCGATCTTACGATACGCAGAGAAAGTCCGATCGTTTGACAAAATAAAGAAAATCAAACAAGTTTAAATCTTTGCAAAATGAAAACATGCATTCATCAGGATATCTCTTTATTCTATTTTTGTTTTAGAATCATCACATAGCATTCATCAAGAAGCAAACAATCAAAGATTATCAGGCAAGCTTTATGTTTATATCTTACTTGCAGATATCAGATTAGTCATGCACATTCACAGATCATACAAGCACCTACAGCCTTTAGACTTACTCTATCCATGGCAGATAGCGTATATGCTGATGTACTATCATTTCTTTCTTTTGTCAAATCAATTTCTCAATTTTTCATCATGTTTTTTATATTTTCCAATTTCTCCCCCTAAAATTCAAACAAATACTATTTTTTGAATTTTCAAATGTTCTCCCCCTAAGATATGAACGAAAGAAAAATTGAATAACAAAAATGAAAAGGATCGATCAACACTTGACACATTTTGAAAAAGATATTTTTTGAAAATCTGTTTTCAAAGATAAGAACGATGCATTTTAACTTAAAAACACAAGTATCTCACTGTCAGCAACCTTACGATTACTAACAGGTCTTCCTGAAATACCTGCAAACACTGGAAAATAGTAAGTTCTTAAGACCCCGACCCTCATCCCCAACGATGGTAGGTCGTCCAGTGTCTTCAACAAAATCTGTGTTGGCCGTGGAGACAGCTTTAGGTCTCCATTCCTGTTTTGGTTTGATAATTTCTAGTGAACCATTGTCAACTGATGAGTGACAATCAGAACTACTACCCAATTTCTCTGAAAGAGACTTCTTTTTCCATGAAAATTTAGTATTGGGCATTGGTTCACTAAAAATAATGCCATCAAGATCAACATACTTTGTATGTTTGGCATTTGATGATGAATTGGTAACAGTCGTAGGACAATTATTTGCATAATGACCTTTCTTACGACAAACAAAACAAAGTCTTTTACCAGTTGAATTGATAGAAATCGGTTTTCCAAACTGATCATTAAGACCTTCATCATGAATTTTTTAAAACACAGGTTGAAATTTCTTTGGTTTATGAAATTTTGGAAAACAGTTTGGAGAATCATAAAAATCAGAATCATCTCCATAACCAAAGAATTTATCTTGACGATAAAACCTGTTAGAAGTAGCAGAATAAAATGAATCTGAATTGTTACCGTCTTGTGGTGTAGCATCAGATATACAAGAAGACTCTTCAGAAGAAAGCTTTTCATCTGGTGAAGTTACTTTCTGCTTCCAACATTGTGTCTTCTTATCTGAAAACACCTTCTGCTTCTTTATCTTCTTCGCTTTGAACTCCTTTTTGTTGAAATCCTTAGTCGGCATTTCTGTTCCTTTAAATCCCAAACCTCCATTTTTCTGTTTAAACTTATCTTGAACAGAAGTTGGTATCTCATGACCTTGTTTGGCAAGCTTTGTAAATTCAGACTTGATACCTTTCAAATCATTCTTCCCGGAAATCAATGATTCATCTATCACAATTTCAGAAAACTTTGACACCGTTACTTTTTCTGGATTCCCATAAAATACCTGTTCTTTCTCAAGAAAAGTAGATTTTGAATCAAACTTCAACCCTTTGCGGTAATCAACCTCCTTCTTATTCTTCTTTGATTTGAATTTTGTTTTCTTCCCTGAACTGGTATCAGCAAACTTTGAATAATCATGCTGTTCAACACCAGATGATGTAGCCGGAACAGACATTTCAATGTCCACTGGAGCAGGAACTTGATGAAGACATTCATCTTGACCATTTTTCTCACTCTTTTCCAGTTTATACATATAATTCAGAAAAGTCGGTGAATGGTTGCAATTTTTCAATCTTCGTTGCAAATCAAACATCTCGATCTTTTGTTCAGATATTTTCATATTAGCTTCCGATAACTCTTTCTGTGAAGCAATGTACTTGTCAGACAATTTGTTATAATCACTGATATGACATCGTCTCAAGCGACACTCTTCCAGAACTTCTTCAGAAACCTTCTCCACTTTTTTCTTATAGTAAATAACATCCTGTTTCAAAATGTTATTTTGACTTTGAATCTCACCATTTCTATCACGCAACTTGGTAAGTTCCTCTTGAAGTTGAATTACTCTATCGGCAACTTCGACAGCAGCTTTAGTAACTTTTTCATATTTTTGTTGAAGAGGATAACATTTCTCAAATAAAGCATCAAAATCTTCAACAGCTTCCTTTTCTTTAGCTTGAGCTTTATTGCATTCTTCAACCAACAAATCCCTTTCTTTCAACCATCCTTCCTTAATACTAGCAAACTCCAAACAATTTGCACATGATGTAGACACATCCTTTTGAATTTTGGTAGCTAAATCATTACAAACTTTACTTTTCCATTCCTCCACTTCTTTTGTCAAGAAAGCATTTTCTTCAGTCAACATTCCCTCCTTTTTCTCTAACTTTTCAATTATTCCTTTAAACTTCAAATCTTGATCAATTGTTTTCTGAGAAAGTTTAGACATATGTTCCTCACACTGTTTCTTCACAAAATCCCATATCCGTTTTGCCTTTCGAAACTTCCTGATTGGATTCTTAAGAGTTATAGGCAAAGCTAACATAAGAAGTGTAGTAGCCCTTTCATTTTGATCAAATGCTTCCCTTTCTTCACTTGAAAAATTATGCATTTCCTTAAAATCACCATCACTATAAGTTGGATACTTATGTTCGTTTGTAATTGGTAACCATAATTTTTTATCCAAATCGTGTACATATCCTCGAAAATCTGTCGCCCAACCATGATAATCTTCAAGATTTATCAATTTTGGCACATTCTGACGATGACGCTCAGCCTCAATTTCATTCATTTTGAGAATTTTAAAATTCTGCTTGGTCCGAACTTCCACCGAACTTCGTCCGAACTCAACTGACCCTCCGATCTTGCTCCGAACGTTGTCCGAACTTGATTACACTGTCCAAACTTAGATCTTTGTCCGAACTCCTCCGATCTTACTCCGATCCTACACCGAACTACGAAACAGACTCCGATCCTTCACCGAACTCCTCCGAACGTACTCCGAACCTGGTGTTCGGAGCAGTTATGCCGAGCGTACTCCGAATCTGGAGTTCGGAGCGGTTAATTTTCGGTTACTCCGAACCTCGAACGAATGTAAGCACTCTCGACATAATTTTCGCGATTTTGAGAGAAATTGGACGAGATTTTTGACAGAAACTCAGATAAAACCAATAGAAATGTTTTAGTAATGAAAATTACTCGAAAAGCTCACAGATTTACCCGTTTTTGAATGAAAACAACTCGGTTTTATCAAGAAAATCGACTACAATCAAAGCAAACGCAATAGAGCAACCTGGATTTGCTCTGATACCAATTGAAAAACCGTACGACGGATCTTACTAAAGGTTTGCTTGATCGTAGAGTGAAAACTGAGACGTAAATAATAGTTTGTTTTATTGAAATCAACATAGACTTAATTACAAACTCTCTCTTAAGCTCTCTGGAGAAACACTGTCAAAAACACATAGTTAAGAACTGGTCTCTCACACTCGTTCTCATTCCCCCCTAACATTCAAAGTACAAGTTCCTATATATATACGTCTACTCCGAACTCCCTCCGAACTCCAAGTTCGGCCGGTCCGAACCTCAGGTTCGGCCCTAGTTCGGCCAGCAGCATGAACTTGTCTTGAAACTTCATATCATCTTGTTCAGATACTTCATATGACGCACATATTATGTATCAACACAAAGACCTCGTTTTCACTAGGTCTGTAGAACAAATATCCAAAGGACTTCTGTGGATAGCCGATGAAATTACATCAATCACTATGAGGTTCAAGCTTATCGTGAGTTTCTCGTCTAATGAAAGCTTCACAACCCCAAACCTTAATATGTTCTAACGAGGGAACTCTTCTTGTCCATACTTCGTGAGGTGTTTTGGCAACCTTCTTTGTTGGGACAAGATTAAGAATGTGGGCGGAAGTCTCTAAGGCATACCCCCAGAATGATATTGGAAGTGAAGCTCGACTCATCATGGAACGACCCATGTCCAACAAGGTTCGATTGCGTCTCTCAGCCATACCATTAAGTTGTGGTGTCCTAGGAGGTGTCAATTGTGAAACTATTCCACACTCCTTGAGATAGTCGTGGAATTCAATACTATGATACTCTCCGCCTCTATCTGATCGGAGAATCTTTATCTTCCTGCCTAATTGATTCTTGACTTCTTGCTTAAACTCTTTGAATTTTTCAAAGGTTTCTGACTTATGCTTGATTAACTAGATATAACCATATCTGCTATAATCATCAGTAAAAGTTACATAGAATTGATTAGCATCCCTTGTGGACGATTTAAAGGGCCCACACACATCTGTGTGTATGAGATCCAACAAACCTTCACCTCTTTCACAAGATCCAGTGAAAGGTGATTTTGTCATCTTACCCAAAAGACAAGATTCGCATGTATCATCTGGCCTCAGGTCAAATGATTCCAACACCTCATCCTTTTGGAGTTGGTCCATGCGTTTCTTGTTAATGTGTCCAAGACGGTAATGCCACAAACATGCTTTGTCTATACCGTTAAACGAATCAATTTGAAATACACTATTGCCTAAATTGTATACACACATCACAGTTACATACACACCATTACAAGGTGGAGCTTCAAAATAGAAAACACCATTTTTATAAGCAGAAATAGAACCATTCTCATCATTGAAAGAATATCTAAAACCTTGTTTGAACAATGCATGAAAAGAGATAATGTTTCGTGTCATTTCTGACGAGTAGCAACAATTCAGTAAATCCAAACTAACACTATTACTAAGAACTAGACTATAAACTCCAATCTAGGTGACAGGTGAAGATTGCCTATTCCCCATGATTAAGTTCATTCTACAATGCTCCACATCCTCACTTTTTCTTAGTCCATGCAAAACAGAGCAAATGTGGAATCCACATCCTGTGTCAAGGACCCAAGAATTAGAAGATAAAGAGTTATTAGATGAAATAGTGTATGTATCTGCAGAAGTTGGCTTCACTTTGCCATCCTTGAGATCTTGCAGATACTTTGGGCAGCTTCGTTTCCAATGCCCATTTTCGTTCCAATAGAAGAAAGTGGCCTCTTTAGGATCAGAGATAGGGGTAACATCAGAACTGGATTTTACTTGAGAGTTTACCTTCCAGTTTTGTTTGGGAGGACCTTTCCTCTTCTTCCCCTTTCCTTGACCAATGGCTAGAACGGGAGGTTGGAACATTACGTGGATCAACTTCCCCTTATCTTGAACTCCTTACCAATTGATGTGCTGGTTAACCATAAACGCTCCATCAACAATAATAATTTTTGAGATACCCATCACAACTCTTTATTAGTCCCTATTAGTGTGCTGGTTAACCAAACACGCTCCACTAATGACTTATAAAGTGTAATGTGCAATTTCATGGGTTTGCATACAAATTCACATTTTTCCTAAAGTAACTTGGAATTTATAATAAAAGGTTTAGTTACTTTTAATGTCATTATACTTTTAATGGGAATTAAATTTAGTCCTATCAAACCCGTTCGGCTAACGACCCTCCACTAATCAAGGAAGCGGTGGGTGAGAATGGACACCCATTCAACTACCATTTTATAGGTAGTTTCCTTATACCCCTTATAGACTAGCTTCATGAATAAGGCCTACTATTGATTTGACTGACTTTCGTTCTTATACATATAATAACAATTAAGCCTTTAATCATACATATAGTATAAGGTGTATCTTTAAAACTTTTAAAAATACCAATATTATATATCAATAATAATAATAGGATAATAAATTTAAACAATTAAATTAAACCTTATCCTAAAGGCATTCGGAACTTAGGGGGCAAGATTAGGGTTTCAAAAAATCCTAATACCTAAAATCGAATGTGAGCCTCCTAACAGTTCAACAACTATAGCAAATTCAATTGAAAATAAACCTTATGCTCTGATACCACTAATGGGTTTCAGGCACTACAAGCAAACTTAAACAATTAAGGGTGCATGCAACCTAAAACAAGATCTATGTTTTCACTATTGAACCTATAACTATGAGCATAATATGAACCCCAGTAAACAATAAAATTACTAAGAAAGACAGTGTTACATACCTTTTTGTTGTTATAGTAAACAACCATAATAATCCCTCTTGAACTCTAGGAAGCGAGCACCACAAATGTCGTGCCTCTGATGGGATCACACCCAATGACTCGAAAAAGAATATTAACTAAGGGTGGGATGAACTATAAGAAGTTCTTCCACAAGGAGGGAGAAAGAAGGAGGCGAATACTCAAGCCCAATGAGCGAATTGGAATGAACCACCAAGGCCCTTATTTATAGCTTTGGATATTCTCCTTAGTTTAGTTATCCACCAATGTGGGATAGAGAATTTCGAAATTCCCTTGGCAAAAAGGAGGATTTCGAAATTTCCAATGGGGGATAGAATTTTTTCCCAACTAATCAACTATTGGTTAATTGTTATTCAATCCTTCTATTAACCAAACCGTTAACTAGCCTCCTAAATAGTTTCATTTAGTTATTAACCATAATAATTAATAAACTATTTTCCCTTTTCCATTATTTATAAATTGTACTTTTTTCGAGTCTTGAGGGCAACCCAAAAGGACTATGTTGCTATCAATTATAGTTATGGACTTAGACACTTAATCCAACAACAAACAGGTAACCAAAAGTGAGTCCCATAGGAAAAGTGAGTTTTATGAAACCAGAGTTCTAGAATGCATGTTTAATGGTGAACAAGGACGCTTAACTGCTATGTGTCAATTCAATCCTTTGAGCAAAACTAAACCTCTTTCAAAATCAACATTTGTTCAAAAGCCAAAAGTCGAATTTTCAAACAAACCCACTGGTAGAACTTCTCTAGTGAATAGTCAAACAATGAAGTACTTTGGATCTAACAGAGTTTTAATCGGAAATAAAAGAAATGGTAGTTTTACAAATTTGAAACAAAATCAGTTTCCAGTTGAAGTTCAAGCGGAACGACTTTCCGCTCGAACTCATGTTCAATCGGAAAACAGAAGTCAACCCAGATCAGCCACTGCTCCAAAGCAGAGACCAAATATCCACTTTACTGACGGGTTTGAACATTTTGAAGCTCAAGGAGGAAGAAACCCCTCAAGAGGAAAGACCACCTCTAGAGAAAACTTTTCAAAAGGCAGAACAAATCTAACCAACCGGAATTTGTTGCTAGTTCAAGTGGAAGTCATTCTATTCCATTTCAGGGTGAAAACTTGAGACAAAACAATCACTTTTCACAAAGATTTTCAAAATCACCTGAAAGAACTAAGTTGGTCAACCAAGTCCACAACTCAACCAGTGAGATGCCTAGGAAAGTGACTAGTAAGCAAAGAAAATTTAGGGAATATAGGGAAAGAAAGATTGCTGAAAGAAGAAGTAATAAAAGTGAGAGATTCAGTCAAACAAGTACTCAAAATGAGAAATTGAACCTTGATAATGATGATCTGCTCACAGATGCTCTAGTTTTAAATACTCTAGTACTCAAAGAGTACAAGTATAATGATTCTTATGGTAGACCTGAAAATGCGTGAGCATCGGATCGTCTACTCGATCTAGCTAATCGGACATTGAAACGGAATTAACCGATTGTTTTATTGATCAAAACGAACAATTACAATCAGTGAAACACTTAGAAACACGACACAGAGAAACACCTAGAAACACAAAAAAGAGAAAAACCTTGAAAACACACAATTAGCAGAATTCTCACACGCTCAAAACTACCTATTACAAAGAACAACCGTCTATTTATACCCAGCTGGCCGAGATTGTCGTACATGGGCCTGATCTCGCTGTCCATTGCCTATTTCCATTTTGCTGCCTCAGGGCCTGCCATGGCTTCCTTGTAGTTAGCTGGCTCATCCAAATTCACCAGTGTATTATCACTGATAAACGTGTCCTCGTCTGTAGTTATATGGAAACCATAGAACTCAGGTCGCATGCTAACTCTACTAGAATGCCTAAGAGGTAATGAAGTGTCAACCGGTTCAACTGGAATCTCTTCCTCTGGTTGAACCCTGGTGGTTTCAGAGATTCCTTCATCGGATGACTCTTGAATCTCTTCAAGGTCAATGGTGCTCCAACTGTCCTCTTTGCATATGAGCTCTCTCTCTCAAAAGACTCCTCTTCGTGCTACAAAGACCTCGTTTTCACTAGGTCTGTAGAACAAATATCCAAAGGACTTCTGTGGATAGCCGATGATATTACATCGATCACTATGAGGTTCAAGCTTATCGTGAGTTTCTCGTCTAATGAAAGCTTCACAACCCCAAACCTTAATATGTGCTAACGAGGGAACTCTTCTTGTCCATACTTCGTGAGGTGTTTTGGCAACCTTCTTTGTTGGGACAAGATTAAGAATGTGGGCGGAAGTCTCTAAGGCATACCCCCAGAATGATATTGGAAGTGAAGCTCGACTCATCATGGAACGAACCATGTCCAACAAGGTTCGATTGCGTCTCTCAGCCATACCATTAAGTTGTGGTGTCCTAGGAGGTGTCAATTGTGAAACTATTCCACACTCCTTGAGATAGTCGTGGAATTCAATACTATGATACTCTCTGCCTCTATCTGATCGGAGAATCTTTATCTTCCTGCCTAATTGATTCTTGACTTCTTGCTTAAACTCTTTGAATTTTTCAAAGGTTTCTGACTTATGCTTGATTAAGTAGATATAACCATATCTGCTATAATCATCAGTAAAAGTTACATAGAATTGATTAGCATCCCTTGTGGACGATTTAAAGGGCCCACACACATCTGTGTGTATGAGATCCAACAAACCTTCACCTCTTTCATAAGATCCAATGAAAGGGGATTTTGTCATCTTACCCAAAAGACAAGATTCGCATGTATCATCTGGCCTCAGGTCAAATGATTCCAACACCTCATCCTTTTGGAGTTGGTCCATGCGTTTCTTGTTAATGTGTCCAAGACGGTAATGCCACAAACATGCTTTGTCTATACCGTTAAACGAATCAATTTGAAATACACTATTGCCTAAATTGTATACACACATCACAGTTACATACACACCATTACAAGATGAAGCTTCAAAATAGAAAACACCATTTTTATAAGCAGAAATAGAACCATTCTCATCATTGAAAGAATATCTAAAACCTTGTTTGAACAATGCATGAAAAGAGATAATGTTTCGTGTCATTTCTGACGAGTAGCAACAATTCAGTAAATCCAAACTAACACTATTACTAAGAACTAGACTATAAACTCCAATCTAGGTGACAGGTGAAGATTGCCTATTCCCCATGATTAAGTTCATTCTACAATGCTCCACATCCTCACTTTTTCTTAGTCCATGCAAAACAGAGCAAATGTGGAATCCACATCCTGTGTCAAGGACCCAAGAATTAGAAGATAAAGAGTTATTAGATGAAATAGTGTATGTATCTGCAGAAGTTGGCTTCACTTTGCCATCCTTGAGATCTTGCAGATACTTTGGGCAGCTTCGTTTCCAATGCCCATTTTCGTTCCAATAGAAGAAAGTGGCCTCTTTAGGAACAGAGATAGGGGTAACATCAGAACTGGATTTTACTTGAGACTTTACCTTCCAGTTTTGTTTGGGAGGACCTTTCCTCTTCTTCCCCTTTCCTTGACCAATGGCTAGAACGGGAGGTTGGAACATTACGTGGATCAACTTCTGAGGTTGGACGTGAACTTTGATGAGGAATTGGCTATTGATATAGTCTTGAACTCCTTACCAATTGATGTGTGCTGGTTAACCATAAACGCTCCATCAACAATAATAATTTTTGAGATACCCATCACAACTCTTTATTAGTCCCTATTAGTGTGCTGGTTAACCAAACACGCTCCACTAATGACTTATAAAGTGTAATGTGCAATTTCATGGGTTTGCATACAAATTCACATTTTTCCTAAAGTAACTTAGAATTTATAATAAAAGGTTTAGTTACTTTTAATGTCATTATACTTTTAATGGGAATTAAATTTAGTCCTATCAAACCCGTTCGGCTAACGACCCTCCACTAATCAAGGAAGCGGTGGGTGAGAATGGACACCCATTCAACTACCATTTTATAGGTAGTTTCCTTATACCCCTTATAGACTAGCTTCATGAATAAGGCCTACTATTGATTTGACTGACTTTCGTTCTTATACATATAATAACAATTAAGCCTTTAATCATACATATAGTATAAGGTGTATCTTTAAAACTTTTAAAAATACCAATATTATATATCAATAATAATAATAGGATAATAAATTTAAACAATTAAATTAAACCTTATCCTAAAGGCATTCGGAACTTAGGGGGCAAGATTAGGGTTTCAAAAAATTCCTAATACCTAAAATCGAATGTGAGCCTCCTAACAGTTCAACAACTATAGCAAATTCAATTGAAAATAAACCTTATGCTCTGATACCACTAATGGGATTCAGGCACTACAAGCAAACTTAAACAATTAAGGGTGCATGCAACCTAAAACAAGATCTATGTTTTCACTATTGAACCTATAACTATGAGCATAATATGAACCCCAGTAAACAATAAAATTACTAAGAAAGACAGTGTTACATACCTTTTTGTTGTTATAGTAAACAACCATAATAATTCCTCTTGAACTCTAGGAAGCGAGCACCACAAATGTCGTGCCTCTGATGGGATCACACCCAATGACTCGAAAAAGAATATTAACTAAGGGTGGGATGAACTATAAGAAGTTCTTCCACAAGGAGGGAGAAAGAAGGAGGCGAATACTCAAGCCCAATGAGCGAATTGGAATGAACCACCAAGGCCCTTATTTATAGCTTTGGATATTCTCCTTAGTTTAGTTATCCCACCAATGTGGGATAGAGAATTTCGAAATTCCCTTGGCAAAAAGGAGGATTTCGAAATTTCCAATGGGGGATAGAATTTTTTCCCAACTAATCAACTATTGGTTAATTGTTATTCAATCCTTCTATTAACCAAACCGTTAACTAGCCTCCTAAATAGTTTCATTTAGTTATTAACCATAATAATTAATAAACTATTTTTCCCTTTTCCATTATTTATAAATTGTACTTTTTTCGAGTCTTGAGGGCAACCCAAAAGGACTATGTTGCTATCAATTATAGTTATGGACTTAGACACTTAATCCAACAACAAACAGGTAACCAAAAGTGAGTCCCCTAGGAAATGTGAGTTTTATGAAAGCAGAGTTCTAGAATGCATGTTTAATGGTGAACAAGGACACTTAGATGCTATGTGTCAATTCAATCCTTTGAGCAAAACTAAACCTCTTTCAAAATCAACATTTGTTCAAAAGCCAAAAGTCGAATTTTCAAACAAACCCACTGGTAGAACTTCTCCAGTGAATAGTCAAACAATGAAGTACTTTGGATCTAACAGAGTTTTAATCGGAAATAAAAGAAATGGTAGTTTTACAAATTTGAAACAAAATCAGTTTCCAGTTGAAGTTCAAGCGGAACGACTTTCCGCTCGAACTCATGTTCAATCGGAAAATAGAAGTCAACCCAGATCAGCCACTGCTCCAAAGCAGAGACCAAATATCCACTTTACTGACGGGTTTGAACATTTTGAAGCTCAAGGAGGAAGAAACCCCTCAAGAGGAAAGACCACCTCTAGAGAAAACTTTTCAAAAGGCAGAAAAAATCTAACCAACCGAAATTTGTTGCTAGTTCAAGTGGAAGTCATTCTATTCCATTTCAGGGTGAAAACTTGAGACAAAACAATCACTTTTCACAAAGATTTTCAAAATCACCTGAAAGAACTAAGTTGGTCAACCAAGTCCACAACTCAACCAGTGAGATGCCTAGGAAAGTGACTAGTAAGCAAAGAAAATTTAGGGAATATAGGGAAAGAAAGATTGCTGAAAGAAGAAGTAATAAAAATGAGAGATTCAGTCAAACAAGTACTCAAAATGAGAACTTGAACCTTGATAATGATGATCTGCTCACAGATGCTCTAGTTTTAAATACTCTAGTACTCAAAGAGTACAAGTATAATGATTCTTATGGTAGACCTGAAAATGCGTGAGCATCGGATCGTCTACTCGATCTAGCTAATCGGACATTGAAACGGAATTAACCGATTGTTTTATTGATCAAAACGAACAATTACAATCAGTGAAACACTTAGAAACACGACACAGAGAAACACCTAGAAACACAACACAGAGAAACACCTTGAAAACACACAATTAGCAGAATTCTCACACGCTCAAAACTACCTATTACAAAGAACAACCATCTATTTATACCCAGCTGGCCGAGCTTCGTCCGAACCTCAGGTTCGGCCAGTCCGAACATCAGGTTCGGACCATGTTCGGCCAGACCTACTTTGGCATGAACTTGTTCCTTGCTCGATACTTCACACGACGCACATATCAGGTATCAACAAACTCCCCCTCGTTGTGTGCAGTATCTCTACTCTTCTACATCAGCAAATCTGTATCTTCAACCAAGCTCCCCCTCAAGTGGTAGAATCTGTTCGTCCAATGAAATGAATCTTCGAACAAACTCCTCCTTAACATAATCGTAGCTTGATCTTGAATACTTGACAATGACTGGTGTATCTCTGGTCTTTATCAACAGCTTCAGAAGACTTGAAGTTGTGATCACTTGTACTTTAGCATCCTGCATCAATACTTAAATAATCTTGGCGCAAAACGTCTCTTTGAGACTCCAAGATGTGACTTTTGAATATTGAATTTTGTATCACATTTTGATCAGATCGAAAATAAAGCAGAAACAAAATCTTTTTGACTTTTAGAAAATTTATATCAAAACAAACTTAAAATCTTTTTGATTTTTCAAAGTTTATTCTAAAACACACCAAAAATCTTTTTGTTCTTTTCTGAAAAGAAATGAAATCACAATACAGAATCAAACACTATTTTTTGGTATGAGAAATATCACTATATGGGATCATATTGGTCATAACGCACTGAACTACACTTCAATTTCAATTAATTTAAATACATAAGTCATGTTGATTGCTGGTATAATTTGTCCATCTTAAACTCAGGCAGAATCATACTCATAACATCTGGATATGTTAAGGTATTGATTAGATATGCTTTGACCAGTGTACCCCATATTATCAGAAATACTCAGACATTTTCTGTTTTTCTTTCTTTTTCCTTTTGTGTGATAGCACTTGTGATTTTTCACAATAGCATAGTATTTTTCATGATATAGTCAACTGTGTTCCATGCAAAAAGAAATCAGAACGTTAAATCGTATACCTTAAGGTCGATCTTTCGATACGCAGACAAGGCCTCAGATTTAACAAAATAAGAAAATAAAACAAGTTGAAGTTGTATAACTCAACAACAATCAGGTCGGTACTCCCATACACGCAACGAAAGTCCGATGAGTTATACGAAACACCAAAGAAAATAAAGCTGAATGTCAAACGAACAACGATCAGGTTGATCTTTCGATACGCAGAGAAAGTCCGATCGTTTGACAAAAAAAAGAAAATTAAACAAGTTTAAATATTTGCAAAAAGAACACATGTATACACAGTGACTTCTCATTTTGAATATTACACTTATTTTTCTTTTTGTGTCATGAAATATGCATCAAGATGTTATCCACATGATCAAGCATTAGTTATTAAATTTATATCACATCTGAATACTTTCTGATTTGCCGAGTCTACCAAACACATCAAACAATGATCTTATGGCCCTTTCATCTACTCTATCCATGAGTCAGATACGTAAGCCAATGTACCATCATTTCCCCAATGATCAATTTCTCACAATTTTTTTTTATATTGTGCATGTATTCACCTTCCTTCGTTATATATTTGGCATGTATTCACCTTCTCCCCATAACATACATTTTTTCAATTACTCCCCCTTAAAATGAAAACTCTATTTTTGGATTTTCATTTTATACAAAACAAGACTCTATGTCTGGGTTTTTGAGAAAAAATTATAAACAAAGAAAATTGATCAATCAACACGGATATTTTTCAGGTTTAGAATTCAGAAAATCCGCAGATTTAGAAAATTTGATCATGAAATTTAAATTATGCAGAATACTCCTCCATCAACAACTTTGCATTCGTCGATAGGTCTTCTAGAAGTACCTGCACACTGGACAAACTTATTAGTTCACGAACGACCCGGAGAGAATCGCTTCTGGTTGACCAGTGTCCTGGTTTTGCTTTTAGACCACCTTAGGTTTCCATTGTTGTGATTTTGTTAATTCTATTTTTGATGAACCTATCACAGGTAACTGTGATGATGAACCTACACTTTGAACCTTTGAGAACATTGGAACAAAACGTTTTTGTTTATGAAAGAATGTAGGTTCAACTTCATCAAAAACTCTGCCTTTTTCATCAAAGAACATTTGTTTGGCAGGTTTACCAAACACTGGTTTCTTATGAAACCTTTGTGAGGAATCAGCAGGCAGTGGACAATCCTTTGCCATATGCCCTGTTCGGCGGCAAACATAACAAATTCGTTTTGTTTTGTCCCGCTTTTGATGTACCTGCAAAGAAGTACACATAGGAATATCTCGAACACGATCAGAATTAGAATCAAATACCTGATGTTTGTGATCATGCACCCATTTAGATGTTGGGCTTCGAGATTGAGAACTTTCAGAAGAAATTTTATCTTTCACAAAGACCTCAGAAATCTTCTGAGCATCGACACAATGAAGAGGAAACTCTTTTCCGAAAAAAGATGATCAGAACCTTTGAGCTTGTAGAACCTCTCAGGTTGAACTTTGTCTGCTTTGAACACTTCCTTCTTCACTTGCTGCATCTTAAGTTTCTTCTAGTTTGTGAGGCAGATGCTGGAACCTCCTCAGCTTTATCCTTCTTCTCATGAAAACCCAAACCAACCCTCTTTCCAACAACTTTCTCCTCAGATGTATAATGTCCATGCTTTGCTAACTGAGAAAATTCAGCTTTCACTTCAGTTACATTCTTTTGATCATAAAAGATCTTTTCATCAAACTCAGGTTGAGACTGAATCTTGTCACTTGAAGTAGCTGATTTCTCATTATCAGCAGAAGATGAACCAGACACAAACTTTGGAGCTGGAAGAACCTCATATTTCTTTCCCTTCTGCTTCTTCTTCTTCTTGTTCATCTTTTTCTTCACAACGTTATCTTCCTCAACAGTAGATGATGATACATTTGAATAATCAAATTCAGAAAATTGCTCTTTCCTTCTTTGAAAGCTTCTTTGATCTGAGCAGGGGGTGATGCAGTTTTATCAAACATCTTCTCAAAATTAGCATCATTAGCTAAAAAGCTTGTGAAAACTTGAGAATTTGAAACATTGTTGAGCAAGCGTTTTGCATCGATTACTTGAATTTTGAGATCAGAAATCTTCTGTTGTGCTTCAGCCAACTCTTTTTCGGTAGCTAACAAATGCTTAGCAACTTTATGAGTTTCAAACTTTTGCATTCGAAGATTTTCCAATCCTTCAAACAACTCTTTCTTTAGTTTAGCTTCATTTCGCCTTTAAATCTCCAAATTTGCTATTTGAACTTTATTCACACTAACCAACTCCCGCTTCTCATCCAACAACTTTTCCATGTCAACTTGATATGTTTCAATCTTGCTAGCAGATTCTTCAATATTTTGTGTAAGCAAATCAAGTTTGAGTTTGGACTTTTCAAATAAATTCGTGAAGTCAGTAGCAGCATCTTCGGCATTAAACTTCCATTTTTCAACCTCTTTTACCAACTCATCCCGTTCTTCACAAACCTTTGCTCTGGCAGCTTCAACATCCTTCTTATCTTGTTTGAGCACTTCTAAAACTTCATTCAACAATTTGATTTCAGTCATTAAACATTCATTCTTCAAAACCAACTCTTTCTCATGTTCTTTAGAAATCTTCAAACATAAATTAATCACATCAAATTCCTCAGACAATTTTTGAACTTTATTCAACAACGAAGCATTTTCTCTCATCAGACTCTCCAAGTTTTCAGCAGATTCATAAGAACTTGGATTTGAACTAGTATCGGAACTAGTATCTTAATAGGAATCATCTGATTGAACATGATTGATAATCAAAGCTGATGAATCATAACCAAACCTTTGACCCCAATCATAAACAGCATCCTGCTGAACTTTTAAAGCTGTAGCCTTGTCTGTGTTACTAGAAGATGGCTGAGTAAAACCAGGTTTGCTTGACAAAGGAAAACCAGACTTGCTAAGATTTGCTTGTTGACATTCTTTGGCAAAATGTCCAAGTTGTGAACACTTGTAGCACTTCAATTTTGATTTATCAAAATCCAATTTCTCACCATAAATATTTCTTCCATGTTTCTTGAAATATCTCTTCGATCGTTGGCATAACATAGCATATTGCCAAGATATATCCAATTTAGTTAGTTGATCATCATCAAGTGCATCAAGATCATCGCCGGTTAACTTTGCATCAGCAACATTCTTGATAATCAACCCAAAGGATGAGGAAATCAATACAGAAATCATTTTGGCACAATTATCCGTTGATTCAACAGAAAACGCATTCTGACTTGATGAATTTGGAATTGTAAAGCTACAACCCCGTGAAGAATTGTTATCAGAATTTCCTGAACTTCCTTTCAAGAAAGCAACACTTGGTGCAGAATTCAAATATGGCTTAGCTTTTGCATTCATGCTTGCCCTATTCTCATCATGATACAATTCAGGATTCTGCTAAGTAGCCGTTGACTTCTTTGAGTTTAACATTTCCATTTCCCGAGCATGAAGTTTTCCAGTAAGTTCATGAAATGTCATTGTAGAATAATCCTTATCACGAGTGAGTAACAAAACATAGTTTTCCCATTTTTCAGCCAAAGCTTCCAAAATCTTTTCTTTTAAATCAGCATCGGTTTTCTCAATCCCAACCACCTTTAATTCACTAATCAAGTGTGACAGCCTTGAAACAAGAGCAGTAATGTTTTCATTGTCATAATTCTGAAAATATCAAACTCTTTGTTTAAAACTTTCTTCCGACTCTCTTCTTGTAGTCATCATTACCTTCACACCTCGCTGATAAAGCATCCCACAATTGCTTAGATTTCTTGTAAGTGCTAAATTGATGAAGCAACTCAGTGGGTAATGCCATTGTAAGATAACCGTATGCCTTTTGTTCAAGCTCGTATGATTTTCTTTCAGCAAGATCAAAAGTATGAACTTCTTTGAAATATCCCGCATCTGTTGGGTGTTGATAAAGCTTCTTAAGCGGGATCCACAAATCGATATCATTTGTACTTATGTAAGCGGAAAATCGTTTCTTCCAATTTTGATAATCTTCAAGTTTCAACAATTTGGGAACTTTCTGACTTGTTCCGATTTCATTGTCAAAATTCAGCATAGTTTGCATCGCATTCTGCATCGCTGCAAATGCTTGAAATTCCGACATCGTTGAAAAATTTGAATTCTGTCGGCCGAACTTGCTCCGAACCTGTCACGATGCTCCGAACCTCCACCGAACTCCCTCCGAACCTAAATCTATAGGCCGAACTTTGTTCGAACTTCAGAACACCTCTGAAACTCGACCGAACTTGCTAAACTCCGAACTCTCACCGAACACTGACAGAACTCTCACCGAATACTCACCGAGCTTGGTCCGAACTTCGAGTTCGGGGCAGTTACTCCGAACCTGATTAGAAAACTCCGAACTTCGAACTCATTTGTCAAAAACTCTTGAAAATTGACAGATTTTGACGAAACTTGCAACTGAAGATCAGAAAAAACTAATAAGAAGTGATTTAGGAGCAGATTTGACACCAAAAACTCGATAGAATTGATGAAAAACACGAAAACCAACTCGAGAAACTCCAAAAAATGCTTTAAAAATCCAAAAATAGCAATCACAGGTCAGTATAGTGAACCAGAAAGCTCTGATACCACTTGAAAATGCGTGAGCATCGGATTGTCTACTCGATCTAGCTAATCGAACTTTGAAACGTAATTAACCGATTGTTTTATTGATCAAAACGAACAATTACAATCAGCGAAACACTTAGACATGCAAGACCTGAGGTTCGGACCAGCGGGTTTCATTGTGTATAAATAGTAGTCTTGTATTAGAATTCAATAAGCTTCTTGGTCATATCTTCTCTGTGTACTTTATGGTTCTCTCAGTGGTTAATACAAGTCATTTGTATTCACTCTTTGTGTTCCATCTCGTATTACATTGATTTCATAACGATTAAGTAGACGATTCACACGCTCAAGCAATTACAAGTGGTATCAGAGCTTTTGGTTTGCTTTACTAGTCGGAAATCATTGTTTTTCGGAATTTTTGACTCAAAATTCACAATTTTGCAAAAATAATTATTCTTTTTTAGTTCATTTGATCATCTAGAGTGTGCTTCTCGTCAAAAAATCTGTTTCTAGATCGTTTCTATCGAGTTTGCTTGTATTCCTGTCGAAAATTCCAGTTAAAAACACTGAAAATCGAGATAATGGTGTCGAGTGAGCTAGGTCTCGTATGAGGTTCAGACAACTTCGGAGTAACCGCTCCGAACTCGAGGTTCGGATGGAGTTCGGCGTTATTCTGGTTCGGTGAGAGTTCGGTGAGGTTCGGAGATAGTTCGGTCCAAGTTTTGTCGATGTTTGGTGAGAGTTCGGCCCAGCCTTGATTGTTTGGTCCGAAGTTGAAGTTCGAACGACGTTCGGTCATTTTGTGTTCGGATTAGATTCGGACTAAGTTCTGAGACAGTTCGGCGTAGGTTCGGAGCAGGTTCGAAGTGAACAGTAACCAGTCTTTTCAAAGTATCCGATTTTCAAGCTTTTACGGCTATTCAAAATTTTGTTCAGACTACGATGCAAACGATGATGAACTATGATAATGAAATCGGAACAAGTCAGAAAGTTCCTAAATTGCTTAAATTGGAAGATTATCATAGTTGGATTACACGGTTTGAAGCATATGTTTCTGCTAATGATATTGATATGTGGTTGTCATCTTCTAAGCCATATGTTTATCCTAAAGGTGAAGAAGAGGAACCAATTCTACAAAGAAAGCTTTCAGGAGAACAAAAGAAAGCGTATCAAGCTGAGAAGAAGGCACATGGTACTTTAACAATGGCATTTCCTACAGATTTATTACATCAATTCTTAAGTAACTACAAGACGAAGACATGCAAGATTAGGTTTGGCCGAACCTTGGCCGAACCTGAAGTTCGGACAGGGCCGAACAGGTCCGAACCTGAGGTTCGGACTAGCGGGTTTCATTGTGTATAAATAGTAGTCTTGTATTAGAATTCAATAAGCTTCTTGGTCATATCTTCTCTGTGTACTTTATGGTTCTCTTAGTGGTTAGTACAAGTCATTTGTATTTACTCTTTGTGTTCCATCTCGTATTACATTGATTTCATAACGATTAAGTAGACGATTCACACGCTCAAGAAATTAAAAGTGGTATCAGAGCTTTTGGTTTGCTCTACTAGTCGGAAATCATTGTTTTTCGGAATTTTTGACTCAAAATTCACGATTTTGCAAAAATGAGTATTGTTTTTTAGAACCATGTGTGGCCGTTACTGTTCGAATTGTCAAACAGACTGATTTGTCGGAGACATGAACTGAGGTCCAAAACCCAGCCGAACTCTAGGTTCGGAGTTGGCCGAACCTTGATGGCCGAACTCCAAGTTCGGAGGGTGTTCGGACAGGGTTCGGAGGTGCCCAGTTCGGACAGAATTAAGAAGTATAAATAGTTTTGTCTTTGTATTTCTTTGTAAGTTTTTGTCCAGTGTCTGTGTTGAGAGGGGAGGTTCTGTCCAACCTCCCCCGGAGCTTAATTGTTGTATACTCCTTCGGTTTATGTAATCATTTGACACGAATCAATGACAAAACTTCCGTCTCGATATTATCTATCATAGAATCGATCCGTGTATGCTTTTTCAAGTGGTATCAGAGCTGTTGGCTCTTTCTATGGTCTAATTTCATCATTTTTCTAAATTTCGAGACGTTAAACCTTCAGTTAGGTGTGATTGGAAGTGTTTCTGTTTGATTTTTAATCAATCGAGTCTTCCCGAGTCATGTTTTTACCTAACAGAAGTATCTGGATGTCAAAATTTGATCAAATTCTGAATCTGGTGCGATTTCAAAAATTTCCACTGAAGTTCGGATAGAGTTCGGCCGAAGAACAGATTTGAAAAATAACCGCTCCGAACTCCAGGTTAGGACAGAGTTCGGACATGTTCGGACGTCCGAAGGTCAGGTTCGGAGGAGGTTCCGAAGGTCAGGTTCGGAGGTAGTTCGGACAAGGTTCGGACGGCCCCAGCTAGGGGCTCTGCCCCTTGGACCCCGCTAGGGGCTGCCGCCCCTTGGACCCCGCTTCTCAGGGGCGCTGCCCTCGAACCCCCGTTAGGTGGGAATTTCAAAGAAGCGGATCAGCTATCGGGTTTACCCTTGATTCGGTAGTTGTGGGGTGTTATGTTTGAAGAAAATCCAGATCACGATATTTGTTACGAGTTAGTGATCGAATTTCAAGAAATGAGTTTGTGGGTAGTCATTGTTCTTGATGATGGACAGAGATTCAAGAATACGTGTTTCTGATGATGGACAGAGATTCGGAGATATGGTTATGATTACTTGGGAACGTTTGTAGGAGATTATCTTTCTACACAAACTGAAGATTAAATGAGATTAAAGATTCCGTTGTGGGCTACTTGAGTTTATCATTCCACTACAAGAATGCGGGGTTGGAATCATAAGAAATTGAAGATTTGAATATGTCACTTATTTAGGGGGACATTGGGGACCCTAAACACTTTCAAAGTTTCATAATTGAAAAAGTGAATATTCAAAAGCAATCAGTTCACGGTTGATGTTGATTTTTGATCTTCGTGGAAAAGTAGTGTATTCTGATGTTCGTGCAAACCGATATGTCAAAGTTTTCGGTTATGGTCTGGAACTCTTTGTCATTTGCCCGATACTTTCTTGAGTTGTGAAGACTTGGTCAGATTCCAGTCTGCAACGAGATATACGTTTACCAGAGTAATATATTGGGGTGGATTTCATGTTAAGGGGGAATTTCCGTGATTGAAGATGCTGATTGTGTCTGTTTTCATAAAGATCAGAATGTATTACAATTTGGTGAAGATTAAAGATTGTTGTTAATATGCAGTGATGTTCAGGCTTCTTTACAAATTCCAGATACGACTGATGAAGTGAACAGTTATCATATATGTCGGGTCCAGAGTTGGATGGTTGTGCTTGAAGCTAGGGGGAACTTTATTGGTTGTGGAGATTGTACAAGTTACGAACTGTTTCCTGCATGCCTGAAGTTCAGTCCAAGGGGAGTTTGCTGAAAATCAAGATTCAAGATGTAGCAGACTGACTGATGATGATTGCTAGAAGATCAATGTCTGGATTCGACAGTAACTTCCAAGGGGGAATTAAACTCCCCCTTGACGTGTGCTGTATCAGATCTTCAAACTCTTTGAATCTGTTGTTAGTTGATGTAGGGCAGGCATAGCAGGAACAAGACTAAGTCAACTGAACCATTTCTGAAAGTAATAAACTCTTTGAAAGCTTTGCAACCATGCATGAAATCCATTCTTTTATCTAAAATACTTTGATGATTTCAACCTGTAACCTTCAGAAGACAAAAGTGCGGTTTTTCTTTTTCAAACATAACTTTAATCTTGGAAACAAAACTCCTCTTTTGGAGAAACCAAGACATTTAGTTTTGAAATTTTCTCGTATCCCGTGTCGATCAGATCAAAAACAAAGAAGAAAGAAAATCTTTTTGGAATTTACAAAGTTTATATCAAAACACACTGAAAATATTTTTTATTTTTCATAAACTGAAACATAAATGCAATATAGAATTAAACTCTATTTTTATTTTTAGAGAGAAAGATCACAACATGAGATCATATCAGACATAACGCATCGTACACACTGTAATTTCAAAAATACTAAGCATGCAAGCCAAGCTGACTGAGAATACAACCATTTGGTTTATTTCAACTAAAGCATGTCATTGTCTACAGCTTTCTGATATGAAATTTAGTGTATTTATCGAGTATTGATAACATGGTACCCACATAATTAGGAATACTGGCAAACTGCTTATTTCATATTTTTGTATTTTTCTTTTATTCAAGCCAAGTTACTCGCAGCAGATTTCTCATACTGATATTGTAAACTTGCTTATACAGAATCAAATGCCACAGAGATATCAAGTTCATGGTGTTTCTTGAAAAAAGAAAGCAAAACCCTAAACAAAGAACAATCAGGTCGGCCGGTAGGCACGCAGAAAAAGTCCGATTGTTTAGGAAAATAAGAATTGTAAAATAAAGCAGAAGTTGTATAATTCAACAACAATCAGGTCGGTACTCACGTACACACAGATATATTCCGATGGATTATACGAAACACCAAAGAAAATAAAGCAGAACGTCAAACGAACAACGATCAGGTTGATCTTTCGATACGCAGAGAAAGTCCGATCGTTTGACAAAATAAAGAAAATCAAACAAGTTGAAATTTTTCAAAATAAAGCAAGCATACACCTGAACATCTCTTTATTCTGTTTTTGGTATTTTCTCATTTTATTTTGACAGATATGCACAGTACCCATCATGATTTTGTAACCACCATAAATATTTCTTCCATGGTTCTTGAAAAATCTCTTCGATCGTTGGCATAACATAGCATATTGCCAAGATATATCCAATTTAGTTAGTTGATCATCATCAAGTGCATCAAGATCATCGCCGGTTAACTTTGCATCAGCAACATTCTTGATAATCAACCTAAAGGATGAGGAAATCAATACAGAAATCATTTTGGCACAATTATCCGTTGATTCAACAGAAAACGCATTCTGACTTGATGAATTTGGAATTGTAAAGCTACAACCCCGTGAAGAATTGTTATCAGAATTTCCTGAACTTCCTTTCAAGAAAGCAACACTTGGTGCAGAATTCAAATATGGCTTAGCTTTTGCATTCATGCTTGCCCTATTCTCACCATGATACAATTCAGGATTCTGCAAAGTAGCCGTTGACTTCTTTGAGTTTAACATTTCCATTTCCCGAGCATGAAGTTTTCCAGTAAGTTCATGAAATGTCATTGTAGAATAATCCTTATCACGAGTGAGTAACAAAACATAGTTTTCCCATTTTTCAGGCAAAGCTTCCAAAATCTTTTCTTTTAAATCAGCATCGGTTTTCTCAATCCCAACCACCTTTAATTCACTAATCAAGTGTGACAGCCTTGAAACAAGAGCAGTAATGTTTTCATTGTCATAATTCTGAAAATATCAAACTCTTTGTTTAAAACTTTCTTCCGACTCTCTTCTTGTAGTCATCATTACCTTCACACCTCGCTGATAAAGCATCCCACAATTGCTTAGATTTCTTGCAAGTGCTAAATTGATGAAGCAAACTCAGTGGGTAATGCCATTGTAAGATAACCGTATGCCTTTTGTTCAAGCTCGTATGATTTTCTTTCAGCAAGATCAAAAGTATGAACTTCTTTGAAATATCCCACATCTGTTGGGTGTTGATAAAGCTTCTTAAGCGGGATCCACAAATCGATATCATTTGTACTTATGTAAGCGGAAAATCGTTTCTTCCAATTTTGATAATCTTCAAGTTTCAACAATTTGGGAACTTTCTGACTTGTTCCGATTTCATTGTCAAAATTCAGCATAGTTTGCATCGCATATTGCATCGCTGCAAATGCTTGAAATTCCGACATCGTTGAAAAATTTGAATTCTGTCGGCCGAACTTGCTCCGAACCTGTCACGATGCTCCGAACCTCCACCGAACTCCCTCCGAACCTAAATCTATAGGCCGAACTTTGTTCGAACTTCAGATTACCTCCGAAACTCGACCGAACTTGCTAAACTCCGAACTCTCACCGAACACTGACAAAACTCTCACCGAATACTCACCGAGCTTGGTCCGAACTTCGAGTTCGGGGCAGTTACTCCGAACCTGATTAGAAAACTCCGAACTTCGAACTCATTTGTCAAAAACTCTTGAAAATTGACAGATTTTGACGAAACTTGCAACTGAAGATCAGAAAAAACTAATAAGAAGTGATTTAGGAGCAGATTTGACACCAAAAACTCGATAGAATTGATGAAAAACACGAAAACCAACTCGAGAAACTCCAAAAAATGCTTCAAAAATCCAAAAATAGCAATCACAGGTCAGTGTAGTGAACCAGAAAGCTCTGATACCACTTGAAAATGCGTGAGCATCGGATTGTCTACTCGATCTAGCTAATCGAACTTTGAAACGTAATTAACCGATTGTTTTATTGATCAAAACGAACAATTACAATCAGTGAAACACTTAGACATGCAAGACCTGAGGTTCGGACCAGCGGGTTTCATTGTGTATAAATAGTAGTCTTGTATTAGAATTCAATAAGCTTCTTGGTCATATCTTCTCTGTGTACTTTATGGTTCTCTCAGTGGTTAATACAAGTCATTTGTATTCACTCTTTGTGTTCCATCTCGTATTACATTGATTTCATAACGATTAAGTAGACGATTCACACGCTCAAGCAATTACAAGTGGTATCAGAGCTTTTGGTTTGCTTTACTAGTCGGAAATCATTGTTTTTCGGAATTTTTGACTCAAAATTCACAATTTTGCAAAAATAATTATTCTTTTTTAGTTCATTTGATCATCTAGAGTGTGCTTCTCGTCAAAAAAATCTGTTTCTAGATCGTTTCTATCGAGTTTGCTTGTATTCCTGTCGAAAATTCCAGTTAAAAACACTGAAAATCGAAAAAATGGTGTCGAGTGAGCTAGGTCTCGTATGAGGTTCGGACAACTTCGGAGTAACCGCTCCGAACTCGATGTTCGGATGGAGTTCGGCGTTATTCTGGTTCGGTGAGAGTTCGGTGAGGTTCGGAGATAGTTCGGTCCAAGTTTTGTCGATGTTTGGTGAGAGTTCGGCCCAACCTTGATTGTTTGGTCCGAAGTTGAAGTTCGAACGACGTTCGGTCATTTTGTGTTCGGATTAGATTCGGACTAAGTTCTGAGACAGTTCGGCGTAGGTTCGGAGCAGGTTCGAAGTGAACAGTAACCAGTCTTTTCAAAGTATCCGATTTTCAAGCTTTTACGGCTATTCAATATTTTGTTCAGACTACGATGCAAACGATGATGAACTATGATAATGAAATCGGAACAAGTCAGAAAGTTCCTAAATTGCTTAAATTGGAAGATTATCATAGTTGGATTACACGGTTTGAAGCATATGTTTCTGCTAATGATATTGATATGTGGTTGTCATCTTCTAAGCCATATGTTTATCCTAAAGGTGAAGAAGGGGAACCAATTCTACAAAGAAAGCTTTCAGGAGAACAAAAGAAAGCGTATCAAGCTGAGAAGAAGGCACATGGTACTTTAACAATGGCATTTCCTACAGATTTATTACATCAATTCTTAAGTAACTACAAGACGAAGACATGCAAGATTAGGTCTGGCCGAACCTTGGCCGAACCTGAAGTTCGGACAGGGCCGAACAGGTCTGAACCTGAGGTTCGGACTAGCGGGTTTCATTGTGTATAAATAGTAGTCTTGTATTAGAATTCAATAAGCTTCTTGGTCATATCTTCTCTGTGTACTTTATGGTTCTCTTAGTGGTTAGTACAAGTCATTTGTATTTACTCTTTGTGTTCCATCTCGTATTACATTGATTTCATAACGATTAAGTAGACGATTCACACGCTCAAGCAATTAAAAGTGGTATCAGAGCTTTTGGTTTGCTCTACTAGTCGGAAATCATTGTCTTTCGGAATTTTTGACTCAAAATTCACGATTTTGCAAAAATGAGTATTGTTTTTGAGAACCTTGTGTGGCTGTTACTGTTCGAATTGTCAAACAGACTGATTTGTCGGAGACATGAACTGAGGTCCAAAACCTAGCCGAACTCTAGGTTCGGAGTTGGCCAAACCTTGATGGCCGAACTCCAAGTTCGGAGGGAGTTCGGACAGGGTTCGGAGGTGCCCAGTTCGGACAGAATTAAGAAGTATAAATAGTTTTGTCTTTGTATTTCTTTGTAAGTTTTTGTCCAGTGTCTGTGTTGAGAGGGGAGGTTCTGTCCAACCTCCCCCGGAGCTTAATTGTTGTATACTCCTTCGGTTTATGTAATCATTTGACACGAATCAATGACAAAACTTCCGTCTCGATATTATCTATCATAGAATCGATCCGTGTATGCTTTTTCAAGTGGTATCAGAGCTGTTGGCTCTTTCTATGGTCTAATTTCATCATTTTTCTAAATTTTGAGACGTTAAACCTTCAGTTAGGTGTGATTGGAAGTGTTTCTGTTTGATTTTTAATCAATCGAGTCTTCCTGAGTCATGTTTTTACCTAACAGAAGTATCTGGATGTCAAAATTTGATCAAATTCTGAATCTGGTGCGATTTCAAAAATTTCCAGTGAAGTTCGGATAGAGTTCGGCCGAAGAACAGATCTGAAAAATAACCTCTCCGAACTCCAGGTTCGGACAGAGTTCGGACATGTTCGGACGTCCGAAGGTCAGGTTCGGAGGAGGTTCCGAAGGTCAGGCTCGGAGGTAGTTCGGACAAGGTTCGGACGGCCCCAGCTAGGGGCTCTGCCCCTTGGACCCCGCCAGGGGCTGCCGCCCCTTGGACCCCGCTTCTCAGGGGCGCTGCCCCCGAACCCCCGTTAGGTGGGAATTTCAAAAAAGCGGATCAGCTATCGGGTTTACCCTTGATTCGATAGTTGTGGGATGTTATGTTTGAAGAAAATCCAGATCACGATATTTGTTACGAGTTAGTGATCGAATTTCAAGAAATGAGTTTGTGGGTAGTCATTGTTCTTGATGATGGACAGAGATTCAAGAATACGTGTTTCTGATGATGGACAGAGATTCGGAGATATGGTTATGATTACTTGGGAACGTTTTTCGGAGATTATCTTTCTACACAAACTGAAGATTAAATGAGATTAAAGATTCCGTTGTGGGCCACTTGAGTTTATCATTCCACTACAAGAATGCGGGGTTGGAATCATAAGAAATTGAAGATTTGAATATGTCACTTATTTAGGGGGACATTGGGGACCCTAAACACTTTCAAAGTTTCATAATTGAAAAAGTGAATATTCAAAAGCAATCAGTTCACGGTTGATGGTGATTTTTGATCTTCGTGGAAAAGTAGTGTATTCTGATGTTTGTGCAAACCGATATGTCAAAGTTTTCGGTTATGGTTTGGAACTCTTTGTCATTTGCCCGATACTTTCTTGAGTTGTGAAGACTTGGTCAGATTCCAGTCTGCAACGAGATATACGTTTACCAGAGTAATATATTGGGGTGGATTTCATGTTAAGGGGGAATTTTCGTGATTGAAGATGCTGATTGTGTCTGTTTTCATAAAGATCAGAATGTATTACAATTTGGTGAAGATTAAAGATTGTTGTCAATATGCAGTGATGTTCAGGCTTCTTTACAAATTCCAGATACGACTGATGAAGTGAACCATTATCATATATGCCGGGTCTAGAGTTGGATGGTTGTGCTTGAAGCTAGGGGGAACTTTATTGGTTGTGGAGATTGTACAAGATACGAACTGTTTCCTGCATGCCTGAAGTTCAGTCCAAGGGGAGTTTGCTGAAAATCAAGATTCAAGATGTAGCAGACTGACTGATGATGATTGCTAGAAGATCAATGTCTGGATTCGACAGTAACTTCCAAGGGGGAATTAAACTCCCCCTTGACGTGTGCTGTATCAGATCTTCAAACTCTTTGAATTTGTTGTTAGTTGATGTAGGGCAGGCATAGCAGGAACAAGACTAAGTCAACTGAACCATTTCTGAAAGTAATAAACTCTTTGAAAGCTTTGCAACCATGCATGAAATCCATTCTTTTATCTGAAAGACTTTGATGATTTCAACCTGTAACCTTCAGAAGACAAAAGTGCGGTTTTTCTTTTTCAAACATAACTTTAATCTTGGAAACAAAACTCCTCTTTTGGAGAAACCAAGACATTTAGTTTTGAAATTTTCTCGTATCCCGTGTCGATCAGATCAAAAACAAAGAAGAAAGAAAATCTTTTTGGAATTTACAAAGTTTATATCAAAACACACTAAAAATATTTTTTATTTTTCATAAACTGAAACATAAATGCAATATAGAATTAAACTCTATTTTTATTTTTAGAGAGAAAGATCACAACATGAGATCATATCAGACATAACGCATCGTACACACTGTAATTTCAAAAATACTAAGCATGCAAGCCAAGCTGACTGAGAATACAACCATTTGGTTTATTTCAACTAAAGCATGTCATTGTCTACAGCTTTCTGATATGAAATTTAGTGTATTTATCGAGTATTGATAACATGGTACCCACATAATTAGGAATATTGGCAAACTGCTTATTTCATATTTTTGTATTTTTCTTTTATTCAAGCCAAGTTACTCGCAGCAGATTTCTCATACTGATATTGTAAACTTGCTTATACAGAATCAAATGCCACAGAGATATCAAGTTCATGGTGTTTCTTGAAAAAAGAAAGCAGAACTCTAAACAAAGAACAATCAGGTCGGCCGGTAGGCACTCAGAGAAAGTCCGATTGTTTAGGAAAATAAGAATTGTAAAATAAAGCAGAAGTTGTATAATTCAACAACAATCAGGTCGGTACTCACGTACACACAGAGAAATTCCGATGGATTATACGAAACACCAAAGAAAATAAAGCAGAACGTCAAACGAACAACGATCAGGTTGATCTTTCGATACGCAGAGAAAGTCCGATCGTTTGACAAAATAAAGAAAATCAAACAAGTTGAAAATTTTCAAAATAAAGCAAGCATACACCTGAACATCTCTTTATTCTGTTTTTGGTATTTTCTCATTTTATTTTGACAGATATGCACAGTACCCATCATGATTTTGTAACCACAATTATCAAGCAAGCGTTATCTTTATATCATATTCGCATATATTAGACTACTCAGCACATTCAGTCAAGTCAAGCAAGTACCTACAACCTTTCTTTCTACTTTATTCATGGCAGATAACGTATGCTGAAGTACCATCATTTCTCACATGGTTGGATTAATTTCTCTTTTTGAGATTTTTTATTTTTTTTAATATTTCTCCCCCTAAAATTCAACAAACTCTATTTTTGAATTTTCCAAAATTCTCCCCCCCCCCTAAAGATATGAAAGAAAGCAAAAGTAAAGAAAATAAAATTGATCGATCAACACGGATACCTCAGATTTTTAGATTTTGATAAAAAAAATTCTCAAAAATGTTTGGGAAATATCAACTCCGTGAATCGCTAACTTAAACAAAATACTCCACTATAAGCAACTTTGCAATCACTAATAGGCCTTCTTGAAGTACCTGCACACAACCTCAAACAACTTTAGTTAAATACGGGAACCCAAACCGGCTTAGGTCGTCCCGTATCCTCAACAAAATCGTTTCCCACTAAGGTTGCCATTTTCTGTTTCCAAGAACGAAATGGTTTAGACGATTTCGCCTGATGCGAATCAGAACCATTGACATACCGTGACAAGTTGGAAACAATATTTAACAACTCACCAACTAACATTTTCTCGGGTTTTGGATGACGTTGGTGATGTTGTCTAGGCCCATAGTAAGAAAAATCATTTGAGTAAGGCATTTTGAACTCATCTTGAGAAAATTGTTTTTGTTTTGAAAATTGTGGTGACCAATCATCATAATTTGAGGTTTTGCCAACAACCGGCTTCTTATAAGCTGGCTGTCGTTGATTGTTCTGATTTTGACTAATAGGTACCTCATTGAGAATCATTGAATCGGATGATGATGATCGATATGAACCACGTGAAAATCTTTTTCGAATAGCACAATCACGAATCACATGTCCCGTCTTGTTGCAATAAAAGCAAGATCTCACATCAGCCAACTTAGGAGATGACATGGATTCTGTTGACATTGTAGAATGTTAAGAAGAATCACTCTCTTGACGCTCTAACTTAGAATTTGTTGACAGAAAATCAGCATCAGGCTCACACATGATATGATTCTCAAATGGAATCTCCTTTTCTTTGTGAACCTTGATATTCTCCACAATTTCTTCTATCTCAAGCACATCTTGGAAATCATTTCCAGCATTCACGTTCTCGTCTTTGCTTTCATATCCGAGACCACCATTCTTTTTAGATTTATCTGGTACCAAATTAGGCTTCTCATGACCTTGTGAAGCAAGTCGAGAAAACTCATCCTTGATGGCATTTAAATCATTTTTATTGGAAAGCAAAGATTCATCAATCACAATCTCCAAAAATTTGTTGACTTTCACTTTTCTTGAATTGCTGTCAAAAACCTTTTCCTCATCAAGCAATATGGAACTTGAAACAAATTTAGTTCTCTTGTTAGCATCAAAATTGTCTTCATTTTTCTTCTACGACTTTGACTTTTTCTTCTCAGAAGAATTATCAGCAAACTTTAAATAATCATGAACTTCTTCAGTTGCTTTCAAAGTATTGATAGAATTTTCAATAACCACAGGAGGTGGAACATTTTTCAGAATACCATCACCAAAAATCTGTTGAAAATTCTCCTTTTTGCACAAAAATTTGTGAAAGACGATGAATTATTGAGATTATGCAACTGTCTTTTGAAATCATGAACCTCAATCTTCATGTCTGCAAATTCTTTTGCGCTTCAGCCAACTCTTTTTGTGTTGCAATAAATTCTTCTGCTGTTCTATTCAGAGTAAACTTTTCTCTCCTTAGCTGATCATGAGCATCATATGTTTCTTGAACAACCTTTTCCCATTTCTGTTTATAAATCTCAACATTCTGCTTCAAAAGCTTGTTTTCACGGAGCAATTCAGCTTTAGCATCTAACAGCTTCGTGTTGTCCTCTTGATGATTTAATTCTTTAGCGGTAAGATTAGCAAATTCCTTTTCTAGACCTTCAAGTTTGATCTTTGATTTTGCAAACAAATCATCAAAAACTGTCGCTATGTCATTTGCTTCTTTCTTCTATTTTTCAACATCCTTCATCAATTCATCATTTGTTTCAGTCAGTTTTGAAACTTTTGCAATTAACTCTGCATTCTCATGTTGAAGCTGCAATTCATTCACAACAGCTTCACATTTTGAAGAACCATCTTTTTGAACTTCTTCAATTGGAATGGCTTTGTTTTTGTGAACCTGGACATCCTTGAACACTTTTTCTATCTCGATCTTTTCCTTTTCATTTTGAATACCATTGACAGGTCTATCTATTTTCTGAAGAATCTTGTTATCTTTTAATGCAATCCTTTCAGAGAATGTCAATGATATGTCAGAAGATAAAATTTGAATTGGAAACATTGTTGTTTCTTCCAGAATAACACCGTTTGTGTTTTGTTCTTGATAACTGTCAAGTTTGGTAGTATATTCAGTACACGTTTTTGTCAGAATTTTACAATTTGTATAAGATTTAGATTCCTTAGTGTCAATCTTCTTTCTGGATTTATTCATTTCAGCATATTTCTGAGCAAGAACATCCCATAACATTTTAGAATCCTTGCAAGTCTTGAAGTGAGACAGTAATTCTTTTGACAATGCCACTATGAGAATATCATAAGCTTTTAATTCTCTTTCATAACATTCCCTTTCCTCAAATGAAAGATCTCTTTGAAATTTAGGAAGACCATGTCAATCAATCGGATATGAATACTTTTTATCAATCGCCTTCCAAAATTCATCAAAGTTAGCGTTGATAAAAATCTCAAAATCTTTTCTCCATTCTTGATAATCTTCACATTTTAATAATTTGGGAACCAACGAACTTGATTGCATTTTACTCGTTGTGATTACACCGGAAAAATATTAATCAATGAACCTTGTATCTTGAACTTTGAATTTTGTGAAATCACCGAATTAAAATCCCAAGGCCAGGTCCTCAAAAATATTTTTGTATATATATATATATATATATATATATATATATATATATATATATATATATATTTATTTTCTTTCAAGAAAAAAAAACTTTGAAAGACAAAAAGAATTGGTTTTTTTTTTATTTAAGAAAAGAAATAGAACAACGAAAAATAACAAAGAAATTTTTTTTATAGGTTTTGTTTTGTTTTTAAAGAAAAGAAACTAAACGACAAAAATCAAATACAAACGAGTTATGTGAGTTTAACCGACTCGACAAGCACAAAAGCGTTTTACGTTCACGAATTAATCTAACAAACACAGAAACTTTGTGTAATTGTGATTTTTGTTTTAAAAAAAATTGATTTGTTTTATTTGATTTTAGAAAACTAGAGTTTATGGAAAAATTTAAAGTATGTGTTCTATTTAAAAAACTATGAAACTAGAAGGACTAAAAGAAAACTTGTCAATAAGACAAAATAGTCGCATAACAAACTATCTCCCCGTTTTCAAAACTTTTCCGGCGAAAAAAGATGCCGGCGACCAAAATTCCGGCGAGTGTAAACCCATCACCACCACAAACTTCAATTGATCTTAACTTTCTCAATTCTCAACCAAATTCAATTCCGAAAGTTTCTACAGATTCGTGATGACGATACGAACAATTATAGCACAATTGTCTCGTGGTTTCAAGTGGATTTGAAGATCGAACACTTAGCTCCGATGAACACGTTAAACTATAAATTGCGATTTGGACTAACTTAGTTTTAAAACCGAATTCAATCACACTATTAGGTTCGTGTGATCACAAAAAACGTTTAGGTAGCAGATTTACACTAGATAATCACAGAACCAACGATCTGCCATTGATGAGTTCGCGAAGAAGACAACCTTCTGTGTTTTTCGAGTTCTTAACAAATCATGTCCAAAATCAATTTTGAAACCTGCTATTGATGCGTAGAGGTGTTATAAAACCACTGGAATCAATCAAAAGAATGAACAATTACGAATTAATGCTCAATTTCAGAGTCAAAGTTCATTCAATTTGACCACAAAAAGTCAAACTCGTCGAATTCACACAAATTAAACAGTTAATTTGATCTAAAACGATGTAGAATCACAGCCTGGATGCTCTGATACCAATTGAAAACGCGAATCATCCCGA
>JBCNJP010000012.1:35200483-35224384 GCA_039602395.1 Deinandra increscens subsp. villosa
CTTTTAATCATATTTTTAAGGGGCTTTGGTCTCATATTATTAAGTAAAAGCCATAAAATTTCTTCCAGGGTGACGAAAAATTCGTTTCAGGGGTCGCGAAAAACCGAAAACCTATTAAAAAAAAAAATTGCACGTCGGGGTAAAAGTTCAGGGGTGGCGGGACACTACCCCTAGGACCCAAGTAGTTAAGCCCCTGGTTATCAGTATAATTGCGTGAGCCAGGTTGCTCTTGTACGGCCCCCAACTTCAAGGTGTTGGGTAAGAGGAAAAGGTCCGAGATGATAAGGTACTTAAGCCAGGGGCGGATCCGGGGGCCCAAGAGATTACTGGTCAAAAAAAATCTCGGGACTAACGGGGGTTCGGGGGCAGCGCCTCCGGATTTTTTAGGTAATTAACGGACTTCTGATCATATTTTCACTTGTGTGATTATGATGATACGCCGCTGGTACATCCTATATATATACATAGTAGTATAAGTTACCCGGTATATTGGAAGTGTGGAGGATACGCCGCTGGTACATCCTGTATACATACACTAACGGTAAATTGGGGGATGTCCATTTGTTGCAGTATATGAATACCTTATCACTGTTTAATAACAAACCTAAAGCATCTGGTTATTTAACTAGGAGTAGGTAGTATATACGATCGGATAATGAGTCATTAAGATGAGAAAATAACCTAATAGAGTTAAAGCATGAGTTGCTAATATGACTTATTAGAGTTAGAGCATGTGTTGCTACTGAAGACGAAGGGTCGCTGCTTCCCCATAGTGGTGGCTTAGGGAACCGTGTACGGACGGAGCGGCAGTCGGTCATCGCAAAAGCTATCTTACGAAAAAGGGTAGGATGACGATTGCAGTGGCGGGCGAACCTTTCGAAGGAGATGAAGAATGAAGAGACGCTACTTCCCCATAGTGGTGGCTTAGGGAACCGTGTACGGACGGAGCTGCATTGGGCCGTTGTAATAACTATCCTTCGAGATGGGACGGAGTGTGCAGTGGTGAGCGGACTCTTCATGGAGAACCAAAATAGTTGGTTAAATATAGTGACCTAGAAGTTTACCCTAGGGTCACGATTAATATAATCCTTATGTGTTAGGATTTAATCTGTGGTATATATATATGTGTGTGTTATGAAAACCAGGTAAACACTTTCACGGTTTTGAACTAAACGGTAGAACTCACCAGCGTAAGCTGACTTTTTAAAAGTATGTATGCTAGGTTCTGACGCACCTATGGGTCAAGCTTTGGTCACGCTCTAGGAGGAGACGGTGAAGACGCTGGTTGCTGGAATATCTTATCTTACGTTTAGTTTACCTTATGTTTATTATATCGTATGTTACGTTTATGCTTCCGCTGTATAAGAATCATCTGTGTATATAAATAACAGTTTTAATTTTCCCCAGTTTTTGTGATCTCTGATTAAATCACGTGTTGATGAGTAAATCCGACGACGTGGCGCCAGCCAGCAAGGGGCCGGGCGTCACACCAAGTCTTCAACCAGGGACTGGTCATTCAAATCCTGGGTCTGACCACTGATCCTGAATGTTGGGATCACCATTTCCGTCGGGATCACTGCTTCTGTGCCAAATACCAGGGAATATGGGGTTTGGCCCGTGGCATTCTTGGAGGTAGTCCTATCTGCCCATAATGCTAAGGGTAATTCCTCTGCCCATCTTCCCTTCTTCTCCTTCAGTCTCTTCTTCAGGTTGTTTATGATGATCTTGTTGCTTGACTCAGCTTGGCCATTGGCTTGAGGATGTACTGGAGTTGATGTTATCATCTTGATACCCCAGGATTCACAGAATCCTGTGGTCCTACTTCCAATAAATTGAGAGCCATTATCACAGAAAATCTCAGATGGCACTCCAAACCTTGTCAATATGTTCCTTTTAATGAAGGATATAACCTCTTTTTCCCTGACTTGAACGTACGCTTCGGCTTCAATCCATTTTGAGAAGTAATCTGTCATTGCTAACATGAATACCTTTCCTCCAGGGGCTTTGGGTAGCTTACCAACGATGTCCATCCCCCATTTCATGAAGGGCCAGGATGGTGGAATTGGATATAGAGGCTCTGCAGGCTGGTGAGGCACATTGGCGTGTCTTTGACATGCGTCACATTTCTGAGAGAAATCCAGGGCATCTTTTCTCATTTTTGGCCAATAATACCCCGTTCTTAGGATCTTGAACATCAGGGACCTGCCCCCTGTATGGTTTCCACAATCACCCTCATAGATGTCTCTGAGCACTTCTTGGGCTTCATCCTTCTCCAAGCATCTCAAATACGTACCTGCAAAAGATTTTTTATATAGTACATTTTTTATAATTACATACCTGGCTACTCTTATCCTGAATGCACGGGCGTCTTTCTCAGTTTCTGGTATAGTACCATCCTGCAAATATTGAATAATCGGCCTAGTCCAGGATTCCTTAGTAGAATCCTGGGTACTGGATACCAGGGTCTCACCTAGTGTGTCAAAATCCTGGGAATCCATACCTTGGTCTATGGCCGGTGTTAGTATGTGAATAATAGGAATATGAGTATCTTCAAGTGTTTTGAATGCTGAACCTAAGTTTGCTAGTGCGTCTGCTTCAGCATTCTCTTCCCTTGGTACTTGTTGAATGTTAAAATTTTGAAAATCCTGGGACATTCGTTTTACCACTTCCAAGTACTTGACTAATTTCTCTCCCTTAGCTGCATAAGAGCTATTAAAATGGTTAGCTAAAAGAAGAGAGTCTACATATACCTGAATGTGTTGAATTCCCAGGTGTAATGCTAGGTGTAACCCAGCAATTAGGGCCTCATACTCGGCTTCATTGTTAGTTGCTTGAAATCCACATCTAACAGCCTGGGGTATCATGTCCCCCTGTGGCGATTTCAGTACTATTCCAAGGCCTGTCCCCCTGATATTTGATGCTCCATCAGTGAATAAGGTCCAGCACCCTGAAATTTCCTCTTGTTGAAGCTGCTGCAATTCATGGTCTGCTTCTTGTTGTATGTCGGTATTGAAATCAGCCACAAAATCAGCTAGAGCCTGAGATTTTATAGTTGTTCTGGCCTCGTAGATCAGATCATATGCACTGAGCTTCACCGACCACTTAGCCATTCGACCTGACATTTCTGGTTTTCGCAAAACAGACTTTATAGGGTAGTTAGTTCTAACATGAATTGTATGAGTTTCGAAATAATGTCTAAGTTTAGTAGATGCCATACATAGGGCTAATATAAGTTTTTCAAGGTGTGAGTACCTGGATTCAGCATCAAGTAAACTCTTACTTAGATAATATATAGGGTGTTGCAGACCTTCTGCATCCTTGGTCAGGACTGCACTTACCGTGTTTCTGGACACCGCCAAATACAGGGACAGGGGTTCCCCTGGATTAGGCTTCATTAACAAGGGTGCCGTGGATAGATATACCTTCAAATCCTGGAAAGCTTTCTCGTGTTGCTCCTTCCATTCGAATTTCTTGTTTTTCTTCAGGATATCATAAAATTCCCTGCATCTTTCCAAGGATTTTGATATAAATCTATTAAGGGCAGCAATTCTACCTGTAAGTCTTTGAACTTCCTTAGTGTTGGTAGGCGATTTTAGGTTGGCAATTGCCCTGATCTGCTCTGCACTTGCCTCTATTCCTCTCTTTGTCACCATGTACCCCAGGAATTTACCTGCTCCGACTCCAAAGTGGCATTTTTCTGGATTCAGCTTCATGTTGTATTTATCCAAGATATCAAAGGAATCCTTTACACTACTACAAAAATGGCCTTTCTTGACGCTTTTTGCGCGTCAAGAAAGGGCCCAGATGACGCGCAAAAAAGCGTCAAGGAAGGTGGGGTCAAGAATCCTCTTGACGCGCAAAATGCGCGTCATCCCATTTATGACGCGCAAAAAAGCGTCATAAATTTGTGTCATAAAATAAGCGTCAAGGAAGCCCCCGTCATAAATCTTTTTATGACACGCATTTTTGCGCGTCATGAATCTAAAAAAATTTAAAAAAATATATATATATTTTTTAGATTCACTCATTTCCACATTAATGACAATTAACCTCAAAATCAATAATAGATTCACTTATAACAAAATAATACATTTCATATATAAAGCAAACATTACAAAGTTAACATTAGTTTACATTACACTATACACGTAACCTTAGCTTCTTCCATCTCAATACTTGCATTATCAAGCCCTCTTGAGGAGTCCTTGCTGACAAGTGAAACCTTCAAAAGGATATGCACAAACATCTCTAAATTTGCAGCCATGGCATTTTTAAGGTTTCAAAAATATGTGCAAACATCTCCAAATAACGAAAAAGTTCTACTGTGTAGTACTTTGGAAAGTATAAACATACCTCAACAACAAATGTTTCAGGCAGGAAGTGCAGCCCCAAACCGCATCTGAACAACACCTGTAAGTAAAACAAAACAAAAAATGGATTCTGAGATCAACATAGTCCATGCAAGAAAGCGTGTTCGTTGTAAATGTCATAATTGACTCATTACCTATTTTCAGTTTTCAAGATTTCAAATGCAAATAAATCACGACTATTACCAAATTCAATGCTTATGCTACTGATTTTAGTATGTAGTTAACACATGCTCTTCATAAGACAAAGAAGAATAACATATAAGAAACCACTGGTGCCCTGCTTTTGAATCATGCTATTCCAATAAGGAAATTTAAACTGATTTGAAGCTATTCTAAAACCAACAATTTATGGTTGACCCAGTTTGTACTAAACAACATAAAGAACGAATACTCACCTTAAATCACATGCAACAACAAACACAAAACATGTTCCTTTAACAACCCTTTCTACCGTTAAAATCCATCCATTTTCTAACCATAAAATGTCTCAACTATTTTAAAGAAAAACAACAAACACCATAACAGTTTAAAACCACCAAAACCTTTGAATCATCACAAAATACCTACAGATTGTAAACCCATATACAACTGCTCTTTTTGAAAACACCACTCCTATGCATTTTTTCTTCCTTTCCAAACCAAACAGAGACAATCCAAAAATATAGCAAAAAATTAACTAATAAAAAACATTGAATATAAGGGGCTGACCTTAAACCGCACACAACAACGAAGACAAATCGATTCCCAGACCTGCAGCACCAAAAAAAAGAACAAATCAGAGTACCTAAACCAAAAATGCATTTATACAAACACCTACAATGCACACGCCATTAACAAACTATTTATGAAAAATACGTAACCATCAGCACACATTAACCAAACGGAAACAGAGAACAACCATAATACAACATACATAAGATGCAAAGCAAGAATGAGCAAAGCCACTATAAAAACCAACTAACAGACTGCACATATACATGTTCAAGTAGAAACAAGATAATAGTGATCCTGAATGAAAGTGAGTACATAAAATAAAGCAAGTTAAAGAATTTGTGACGTTTTAAGTGATTATATGATACTTTAATGATGAACCACTTATAAGGTATTTTAAAGATTATAAGGTATTACCAATTATAAGTCCCTTCCTTTAATCCATTTGCATCATACATACAGAAATATGGACAAGAACTTGGGAATCTTAGTAGAGTAGTTTAAAGTAATTGAAAATTGACTTGAAAACTGAAACTCGAAAATTGAAACTATAAAGTAATTGCATGAGTAAACTTACCCAAGAAACAACATTATTTTCTCCAATAGCACAAGTATTGTCAATGGCTTTTCTTCCTGTAATAAGCTCAAGAAAAACAACGCCAAAACTGTAGGCATCGGATTCCAAAGTGAGTTGACCAGTCTTGGCATACTCGGAAGCACAGTAGCTATATGTGCCCATAACCCTGGTGGAAACATGTGTTTTGTCACCCACAGGCCCCAGTTTTGCATGTCCAAAATCAGAAAGTTTAGGGTGGAATCCTTCATTAAGAAGAATGTTGGATGATTTTAAGTCTCTGTATATGACAGGAGGGTTTGCTTTGTCATGTAAATATTCCAAACCCTTGGCTGCACCAGCAGCTATTTTCAGCCTCGTGTTCCAGTCCAAAGGTTCTTTAGCTCGTGGAACATTCGAAACTGGCATAATACTATTAATGTATCGACTATTTACCATAAATTTTAAAACATGCACAAAAAAGCAGTCAGTCAACCAAAAGCTGTTTTGCCCCATTTACCAACCTGTTACTGGTCCGCCCAAACCATATTTCCACCTATAAACAAAATTAATATGTTTAGGGGTAACTGTTTTAGTAACAAAGAATATTCAAGAGTAAGTACCATCAGTAAGTGTACGGTAGAGGGTTTTCATCATCTTCAGCATTAGATTCACTCTAGATTAATCCTCTCCCTTTCCAGCCTAGACTCTTCAGGAGACGTTCCTCATCATCCTCCATCTCTGATTCAGCTTCATCACTGAGCTCATGATCAAATCCCATAAGATGCAACAACACATGAACCTAAGAAAGAATATTTATAAAAATTATACGAAGTTCTAATTTTTTTTTTACACTAATTGATCAAATCCCAAACTCCCCCAATATCAAGTATTAACATCTAATAAAGTAATAATTCTTGTTGATTAAAATCACCAAAGCAAAATCATAATCTACCTGTTCCTTTCAATCTATCAGTTATGAAAAAAAACATCCAAACAATGCTTGTTACAAAAAAAAAAAAACAAATCTTGTTACAGATAAAACTGAACCTAATAATCACTTTTTTTGTAGTTAGTAAACTAACTGATGGTCTATCAGCACAGTGAAAATATCTACTGAAAGATTAAGCAAATAACTAACACATCTTTACAACTATGATCAAGGACCAAAAAAAGATTAGGACAAACCTAATAATTACTTGTATTTTATAGTTGGTGAATAAACTTATGCTCAATCGGTAGAATGATTCTATAACTGAAAACTTAAGCAAATTACCAGCACATCTTTAGAACTATGAGCAGGAAACAAAACAAAAAAACATGAATAACATATCTGAATCAGATAAACAACAACAAAAGAATTGATACAGGGATGACAATCCTGAATGACACTAATCAATAGTTAGATTGGAATATAAATAACCTCAGAACTATGACCAATTTAAACAACTGTTACCCAAAGACAGATATAAAGAAAATAGATCGAAATTGGTTAAGAAAGCTACAATCATATGCAAAATTATAGACTATACTCATCCCTAACATGTTCAAACACATAATAAAAACTTTAAATTGATGAAATCCAAAAAAAAAAGCACTAACCTTTGAAGCCCTTTGAAGCATAGTTGTGCGTCTGGCAACCTGTTCCCACAGAAATTGGGGGCGAATCCGAGGTCAAATAGATCAAAGCTCGTACATGTTGTCTTCTTGCAACCTGTTCCCGAAAGAAATTGGAGGCGAAACGCTTCCTAGCTTCCATTCACGAATTGAGTAGAAAGAAAGGGGGAAAACAAAGAATCAGGTGGTCGCCATGGAACAGTGGAACAATGGAGTCGTGTTCCCTGTGGAATGGTGGAGGTGAGGTCGCCGTGGAATGGTCATGAGGTAGGTGCGAATCGATTAAGGCAAAAACTTTTTGGAGAAAAAGCCGTCGGGGAATGGTCAGGAGGTCGCCGTGGAATCGATGAGGAGGTAAGGTCGCCGGGGAGCAGAGATTAGGGCAAATTTTTTTTGGAGAAAGGCGTGGAATGCGTGGAGATTAGGGCAACGATGATTTTTGGAGGTGAGGTCGCCGTGAAATGCGTGGAGGGGGCGGGAATGAATTTTTTGGAGAAAAAAAAGGTAAGTAATGGAGGTAGAAGAGCGGGAATGAAATTTTAGGGCAAAAACTTAGTGGGAAAATGAAAAACATAAGACGACAGTTATAGATGACACGCATTTTTCCAATGTGTACTCCGTGTTTTTTTTTTAATTTACGACAGATATTTATGACGCGTAAATTTGCGCGTCATTGTTGGCGCGTCAAGAAAGGCTCTTTTTCTAGTAGTGTATATTTTCTGGATTTTTAATGTTTTTAACTGGAATTTTCGACAGGAATACAACCAAACTCGATAGAAACGATCTAGAAACAGATTTTTTAACGAGAAACACACTCTAGATGATCAAATGAACTAAAAAACAATACTCATTTTTGCAAAATCGTGAATTTTGAGTCAAAAATTCTGAAAAACAATAATTTCCGACTAGTAGAGCAAACCAAAAGCTTTGATACCACTTGTAATTGCTTGAGCGTGTGAATCTTCTACTTAATCGTTATGAAATCAATGTAATACGAGATGGAACACAAAGAGTAAATACAAATGACTTGTATTAACCACTAAGAGAACCATAAAGTACACAGAGAAGATATGACCAAGAAGCTTATTGAATTCTAATACAAGACTACTATTTATACACAATGAAACCCGTTGGTCCGAACCTCAGGTTCGGACCTGTTTGGCCCTGTCCGAACTTCAGGTTCGGCCAAGGTTCGGCCAGACCGCATGTCTTCGTCTTGTAGTTACTTGAGAATTGATGTAATAAATCTGTAGGAAATGCCATTGTTAAAGTACCATGTGCCTTCTTCTCAGCTTGATACGCTTTCTTTTGTTCTCCTAAAAGCTTTCTTTGAAGAATTGGTTCCCCGTCTTCACCTTTAGGATAAACGTATGGCTCAGAATATGACAACCACATATCAATATCATTAGCAGAAACATATGCTTCAAACCGTGTAATCCAACTATGATAATCTTCCAATTTGAGCAATTTAGGAACTTTCTGACTTGTTCCGATTTCATTATCATAGTTCATCATCGTTTGCATCGTAGTCTGAACCGAATTTTGAATAGCTGCAAACGCTTGAAAATCGGACATTTTGAAAAGACTGGTTACTGGTCACTCCGAACCTGCTCCGAACATACGCCGAACTGTCTCAGAACTTAGTCCGAATCTAATCCGAACACAAAATGACCGAACGTCGTTCGAACTTCAAATTCGGACCAAACAATCAAGGCTGGGCCAAACTCTCACCAAACGTCGACCAAACTTGGACCGAACTATCTCCGAACCTCACCGAACTCTCACCGAACCTGAATAACGCCGAACTCCATCCGAACCTCGAGTTCGGAGCGGTTACTCCGAAGTTGTCCGAACCTCAGACGAGACCTAGCTCACTCGACACCATTTTCTCGATTTTCAATGTTTTTAACTGGAATTTTCGACAGGAATACAACCAAACTCGATAGAAACGATCTAGAAACAGATTTTTAACGAGAAACACACTCTAGATGATCAAATAAACTAAAAAACAATACTCATTTTTGCAAAATCGTGAATTTTGAGTCAAAAATTCCGAAAAACAATGATTTCCGACTAGTAGAGCAAACCAAAAGCTCTGATACCACTTGTAATTGCTTGAGCGTGTGAATTGTCTACTTAATCGTTATGAAATCAATGTAATACGAGATGGAACACAAAGAGTAAATACAAATGACTTGTATTAACCACTGAGAGAACCATAAAGTACACAGAGAAGATATGACCAAGAAGCTTATTGAATTCTAATACAAGACTACTATTTATACACAATGAAACCCGTTGGTCCGAACCTCAGGTTCGGACCTGTTCGGCCCTGTCCGAACTTCAGGTTCGGCCAAGGTTCGGCCAGACCGCATGTCTTCGTCTTGTAGTTACTTGAGAATTGATGTAATAAATCTATAGGAAATGCCATTGTTAAAGTACCATGTGCCTTCTTCTCAGCTTGATACGCTTTCTTTTGTTCTCCTAAAAGCTTTCTTTGAAGAATTGGTTCCCCGTCTTCACCTTTAGGATAACCGTATGGCTCAGTATATGACAACCACATATCAATATCATTAGCAGAAACATATGCTTCAAACCCTGTAATTCAACTATGATAATCTTCCAATTTGAGCAATTTAGGAACTTTCTGACTTGTTCCGATTTCATTATCATAGTTCATCATCGTTTGCATCGTAGTCTGAACCAAATTTTGAATAGCTGCAAACGCTTGAAAATCGGACATTTTGAAAAGACTGGTTACTGGTCACTCGGAACCTGCTCCGAACCTACACCGAACTGTCTCAGAACTTAGTCCGAATCTAATCCGAACACAAAATGACCGAACGTCGTTCGAACTTCAACTTCGGACCAAACAATCAAGGCTGGGCCAAACTCTCACCAAACGTCGACCAAACTTGGACCGAACTATCTCCGAACCTCACCGAACTCTCACCGAACCTGAATAACGCTGAACTCCATCCGAACCTCGAGTTCGGAGCGGTTACTCCGAAGTTGTCCGAACCTCAGACGAGACCTAGCTCACTCGACACCATTTTCTCGATTTTCAGTATTTTTAACTGGAATTTTCGACAGGAATACAACCAAACTCGATAGAAACGATCTAGAAACATATTTTTTAACGAGAAACACACTCTAGATGATCAAATGAACTAAAAAACAATACTCATTTTTTGCAAAATCGTGAATTTTGAGTCAAAAATTCCGAAAAACACATGATTTCCGACTAGTAGAGCAAACCAAAAGCTCTGATACCACTTGTAATTGCTTGAGCGTGTGAATTGTCTACTTAATCGTTATGAAATCAATGTAATACGAGATGGAACACAAAGAGTAAATACAAATGACTTGTATTAACCACTGAGAGAACCATAAAGTACACAGAGAAGATATGACCAAGAAGCTTATTGAATTCTAATACAAGACTACTATTTATACACAATGAAACCCGTTGGTCCGAACCTCAGGTTCGGACCTGTTCGGCCCTGTCCGAACTTCAGGTTCGGCCAAGGTTCGGCCAGACCGCATGTCTTCGTCTTGTAGTTACTTGAGAATTGATGTAATAAATCTGTAGGAAATGCCATTGTTAAAGTACCATGTGCCTTCTTCTCAGCTTGATACGCTTTCTTTTGTTCTCCTAAAATCTTTCTTTGAAGAATTGGTTCCCCGTCTTCACCTTTAGGATAACCGTATGGCTCAGTATATGACAACCACATATCAATATCATTAGCAGAAACATATGCTTCAAACCGTGTAATTCAACTATGATAATCTTCCAATTTGAGCAATTTAGGAACTTTCTGACTTGTTCTGATTTCATTATCATAGTTCATCATCGTTTGCATCGTAGTCTGAACAAAATTTTGAATAGCTGCAAACGCTTGAAAATCGGACATTTTGAAAAGACTGGTTACTGGTCACTCGGAACCTGCTCCGAACCTACACTGAACTGTCTCAGAACTTAGTCCGAATCTAATCCGAACACAAAATGACCGAACGTCGTTCGAACTTCAACTTCGGACCAAACAATCAAGGCTGGGACAAACTCTCACCAAACGTCGACCAAACTTGGACCGAACTATCTCCGAACCTCACCGAACTCTCACCGAACCTGAATAACGCTGAACTCCATCCGAACCTCGAGTTCGGAGCGGTTACTCCGAAGTTGTCCGAACCTCAGACGAGACCTAGCTCACTCGACACCATTTTCTCGATTTTCAGTATTTTTAACTGGAATTTTCGACAGGAATACAACCAAACTCGATAGAAACGATCTAGAAACATATTTTTTAACGAGAAACACACTCTAGATGATCAAATGAACTAAAAAACAATACTCATTTTTGCAAAATCGTGAATTTTGAGTCAAAAATTCCGAAAAACAATGATTTCCGACTAGTAGAGCAAACCAAAAGCTCTGATACCACTTGTAATTGCTTGAGCGTGTGAATCTTCTACTTAATCGTTATGAAATCAATGTAATACGAGATGGAACACAAAGAGTAAATACAAATGACTTGTATTAACCACTGAGAGAACCATAAAGTACACAGAGAAGATATGACCAAGAACATTATTGAATTCTAATACAAGACTACTATTTATACACAATGAAACCCGTTGGTCCGAACCTCAGGTTCGGACCTGTTTGGCCCTGTACGAACTTCAGGTTCGGCCAAGGTTCGGCCAGACCGCATGTCTTCGTCTTGTAGTTACTTGAGAATTGATGTAATAAATCTATAGGAAATGCCATTGTTAAAGTACCATGTGCCTTCTTCTCAGCTTGATACGCTTTCTTTTGTTCTCCTAAAAGCTTTCTTTGAAGAATTGGTTCCCCGTCTTCACCTTTAGGATAAACGTATGGCTCAGAATATGACAACCACATATCAATATCATTAGCAGAAACATATGCTTCAAACGGTGTAATCCAACTATGATAATCTTCCAATTTGAGCAATTTAGGAACTTTCTGACTTGTTCCGATTTCATTATCATAGTTCATCATCGTTTGCATCGTAGTCTGAACCGAATTTTGAATAGCTGCAAACGCTTGAAAATCGGACATTTTGAAAAGACTGGTTACTGGTCACTCGGAACCTGCTCCGAACCTACACCGAACTGTCTCAGAACTTAGTCCGAATCTAATCCGAACACAAAATGACCGAACGTCGTTCGAACTTCAACTTCGGACCAAACAATCAAGGCTGGGCCAAACTCTCACCAAACGTCGACCAAACTTGGACCGAACTATCTCCGAACCTCACCGAACTCTCACCGAACCTGAATAACGCCGAACTCCATCCGAACCTCGAGTTCGGAGCGGTTACTCCGAAGTTGTCCGAACCTCAGACGAGACCTAGCTCACTCGACACCATTTTCTCGATTTTCAGTGTTTTTAACTGGAATTTTCGACAGGAATACAACCAAACTCGATAGAAACGATCTAGAAACATATTTTTTAACGAGAAACACACTCTAGATGATCAAATGAACTAAAAAACAATACTCATTTTTGCAAAATCGTGAATTTTGAGTCAAAAATTCCGAAAAACAATGATTTCCGACTAGTAGAGCAAACCAAAAGCTCTGATACCACTTGTAATTGCTTGAGCGTGTGAATCGTCTACTTAATCGTTATGAAATCAATGTAATACGAGATGGAACACAAAGAGTAAATACAAATGACTTGTATTAACCACTGAGAGAACCATAAAGTACACAGAGAAGATATGACCAAGAAGCTTATTGAATTCTAATACAAGACTACTATTTATACACAATGAAACCCGTTGGTCCGAACCTCAGGTTCGGACCTGTTCGGCCCTGTCCGAACTTCAGGTTCGGCCAAGGTTCGGCCAGACCGCATGTCTTCGTCTTGTAGTTACTTGAGAATTGATGTAATAAATCTGTAGGAAATGCCATTGTTAAAGTACCATGTGCCTTCTTCTCAGCTTGATACGCTTTCTTTTGTTCTCCTAAAAGCTTTCTTTGAAGAATTGGTTCCCCGTCTTCACCTTTAGGATAACCGTATGGCTCAGTATATGACAACCACATATCAATATCATTAGCAGAAACATATGCTTCAAACCGTGTAATTCAACTATGATAATCTTCCAATTTGAGCAATTTAGGAACTTTCTGACTTGTTCCGATTTCATTATCATAGTTCATCATCGTTTGCATCGTAGTCTGAACCGAATTTTGAATAGCTGCAAACGCTTGAAAATCGGACATTTTGAAAAGACTGGTTACTGGTCACTCGGAACCTGCTCCGAACCTACACCGAACTGTCTCAGAACTTAGTCCGAATCTAATCCGAACACAAAATGACCGAACGTCGTTCGAACTTCAACTTCGGACCAAACAATCAAGGCTGGGCCAAACTCTCACCAAACGTCGACCAAACTTGGACCGAACTATCTCCGAACCTCACCGAACTCTCACCGAACCTGAATAACGCTGAACTCCATCCGAACCTCGAGTTCGGAGCGGTTACTCCGAAGTTGTCCGAACCTCAGACGAGACCTAGCTCACTCGACACCATTTTCTCGATTTTCAGTATTTTTAACTGGAATTTTCGACAGGAATACAACCAAACTCGATAGAAACGATCTAGAAACATATTTTTTAACGAGAAACACACTCTAGATGATCAAATGAACTAAAAAACAATACTCATTTTTGCAAAATCGTGAATTTTGAGTCAAAAATTCCGAAAAACACTGATTTCCGACTAGTAGAGCAAACCAAAAGCTCTGATACCACTTGTAATTGCTTGAGCGTGTGAATCTGTCTACTTAATCGTTATGAAATCAATGTAATACGAGATGGAACACAAAGAGTAAATACAAATGACTTGTATTAACCACTGAGAGAACCATAAAGTACACAGAGAAGATATGACCAAGAAGCATTATTGAATTCTAATACAAGACTACTATTTATACACAATGAAACCCGTTGGTCCGAACCTCAGGTTCGGACCTGTTCGGCCCTGTCCGAACTTCAGGTTCGGCCAAGGTTCGGCCAGACCGCATGTCTTCGTCTTGTAGTTACTTGAGAATTGATGTAATAAATCTATAGGAAATGCCATTGTTAAAGTACCATGTGCCTTCTTCTCAGCTTGATACGCTTTCTTTTGTTCTCCTAAAAGCTTTCTTTGAAGAATTGGTTCCCCGTCTTCACCTTTAGGATAAACGTATGGCTCAGAATATGACAACCACATATCAATATCATTAGCAGAAACATATGCTTCAAACCGTGTAATTCAACTATGATAATCTTCCAATTTGAGCAATTTAGGAACTTTCTGACTTGTTCCGATTTCATTATCATAGTTCATCATCGTTTGCATCGTAGTCTGAACCGAATTTTGAATAGCTGCAAACGCTTGAAAATCGGACATTTTGAAAAGACTGGTTACTGGTCACTCGGAACCTGCTCCGAACCTACACCGAACTGTCTCAGAACTTAGTCCGAATCTAATCCGAACACAAAATGACCGAACGTCGTTCGAACTTCAACTTCGGACCAAACAATCAAGGCTGGGCCAAACTCTCACCAAACGTCGACCAAACTTGGACCGAACTATCTCCGAACCTCACCGAACTCTCACCGAACCTGAATAACGCCGAACTCCATCCGAACCTCGAGTTCGGAGCGGTTACTCCGAAGTTGTCCGAACCTCAGACGAGACCTAGCTCACTCGACACCATTTTCTCGATTTTCAGTGTTTTTAACTGGAATTTTCGACAGGAATACAACCAAACTCGATAGAAACGATCTAGAAACATATTTTTTAACGAGAAACACACTCTAGATGATCAAATGAACTAAAAAACAATACTCATTTTTGCAAAATCGTGAATTTTGAGTCAAAAATTCCGAAAAACAATGATTTCCGACTAGTAGAGCAAACCAAAAGCTCTGATACCACTTGTAATTGCTTGAGCGTGTGAATTGTCTACTTAATCGTTATGAAATCAATGTAATACGAGATGGAACACAAAGAGTAAATACAAATGACTTGTATTAACCACTGAGAGAACCATAAAGTACACAGAGAAGATATGACCAAGAAGCTTATTGAATTCTAATACAAGACTACTATTTATACACAATGAAACCCGTTGGTCCGAACCTCAGGTTCGGACCTGTTCGGCCCTGTCCGAACTTCAGGTTCGGCCAAGGTTCGGCCAGACCGCATGTCTTCGTCTTGTAGTTACTTGAGAATTGATGTAATAAATCTGTAGGAAATGCCATTGTTAAAGTACCATGTGCCTTCTTCTCAGCTTGATACGCTTTCTTTTGTTCTCCTAAAAGCTTTCTTTGAAGAATTGGTTCCCCGTCTTCACCTTTAGGATAACCGTATGGCTCAGAATATGACAACCACATATCAATATCATTAGCAGAAACATATGCTTCAAACCGTGTAATCCAACTATGATAATCTTCCAATTTGAGCAATTTAGGAACTTTCTGACTTGTTCCGATTTCATTATCATAGTTCATCATCGTTTGCATCGTAGTCTGAACCGAATTTTGAATAGCTGCAAACGCTTGAAAATCGGACATTTTGAAAAGACTGGTTACTGGTCACTCCGAACCTGCTCCGAACCTACACCGAACTGTCTCAGAACTTAGTCCGAATCTAATCCGAACACAAAATGACCGAACGTCGTTCGAACTTCAACTTCGGACCAAACAATCAAGGCTGGGCCAAACTCTCACCAAACGTCGACCAAACTTGGACCGAACTATCTCCGAACCTCACCGAACTCTCACCGAACCTGAATAACGCCGAACTCCATCCGAACCTCGAGTTCGGAGCGGTTACTCCGAAGTTGTCCGAACCTCAGACGAGACCTAGCTCACTCGACACCATTTTCTCGATTTTCAGTGTTTTTAACTGGAATTTTCGACAGGAATACAACCAAACTCGATAGAAACGATCTAGAAACATATTTTTTAACGAGAAACACACTCTAGATGATCAAATGAACTAAAAAACAATACTCATTTTTGCAAAATCGTGAATTTTGAGTCAAAAATTCCGAAAAACAATGATTTCCGACTAGTAGAGCAAACCAAAAGCTCTGATACCACTTGTAATTGCTTGAGCGTGTGAATTGTCTACTTAATCGTTATGAAATCAATGTAATACGAGATGGAACACAAAGAGTAAATACAAATGACTTGTATTAACCACTGAGAGAACCATAAAGTACACAGAGAAGATATGACCAAGAAGCTTATTGAATTCTAATACAAGACTACTATTTATACACAATGAAACCCGTTGGTCCGAACCTCAGGTTCGGACCTGTTCGGCCCTGTCCGAACTTCAGGTTCGGCCAAGGTTCGGCCAGACCGCATGTCTTCGTCTTGTAGTTACTTGAGAATTGATGTAATAAATCTGTAGGAAATGCCATTGTTAAAGTACCATGTGCCTTCTTCTCAGCTTGATACGCTTTCTTTTGTTCTCCTAAAAGCTTTCTTTGAAGAATTGGTTCCCCGTCTTCACCTTTAGGATAAACGTATGGCTCAGAATATGACAACCACATATCAATATCATTAGCAGAAACATATGCTTCAAACCGTGTAATTCAACTATGATAATCTTCCAATTTGAGCAATTTAGGAACTTTCTGACTTGTTCCGATTTCATTATCATAGTTCATCATCGTTTGCATCGTAGTCTGAACCGAATTTTGAATAGCTGCAAACGCTTGAAAATCGGACATTTTGAAAAGACTGGTTACTGGTCACTCGGAACCTGCTCCGAACCTACACCGAACTGTCTCAGAACTTAGTCCGAATCTAATCCGAACACAAAATGACCGAACGTCGTTCGAACTTCAACTTCGGACCAAACAATCAAGGCTGGGCCAAACTCTCACCAAACGTCGACCAAACTTGGACCGAACTATCTCCGAACCTCACCGAACTCTCACCGAACCTGAATAACGCTGAACTCCATCCGAACCTCGAGTTCGGAGCGGTTACTCCGAAGTTGTCCGAACCTCAGACGAGACCTAGCTCACTCGACACCATTTTCTCGATTTTCAGTATTTTTAACTGGAATTTTCGACAGGAATACAACCAAACTCGATAGAAACGATCTAGAAACATATTTTTTAACGAGAAACACACTCTAGATGATCAAATGAACTAAAAAACAATACTCATTTTTGCAAAATCGTGAATTTTGAGTCAAAAATTCCGAAAAACAATGATTTCCGACTAGTAGAGCAAACCAAAAGCTCAGATACCACTTGTAATTGCTTGAGCGTGTGAATTGTCTACTTAATCGTTATGAAATCAATGTAATACGAGATGGAACACAAAGAGTAAATACAAATGACTTGTATTAACCACTGAGAGAACCATAAAGTACACAGAGAAGATATGACCAAGAAGCTTATTGAATTCTAATACAAGACTACTATTTATACACAATGAAACCCGTTGGTCTGAACCTCAGGTTCGGACCTGTTCGGCCCTGTCCGAACTTCAGGTTCGGCCAAGGTTCGGCCAGACCGCATGTCTTCGTCTTGTAGTTACTTGAGAATTGATGTAATAAATCTGTAGGAAATGCCATTGTTAACGTACCATGTGCCTTCTTCTCAGCTTGATACGCTTTCTTTTGTTCTCCTAAAATCTTTCTTTGAAGAATTGGTTCCCCGTCTTCACCTTTAGGATAACCGTATGGCTCAGTATATGACAACCACATATCAATATCATTAGCAGAAACATATGCTTCAAACCGTGTAATTCAACTATGATAATCTTCCAATTTGAGCAATTTAGGAACTTTCTGACTTGTTCTGATTTCATTATCATAGTTCATCATCGTTTGCATCGTAGTCTGAACAAAATTTTGAATAGCTGCAAACGCTTGAAAATCGGACATTTTGAAAAGACTGGTTACTGGTCACTCGGAACCTGCTCCGAACCTACACTGAACTGTCTCAGAACTTAGTCCGAATCTAATCCGAACACAAAATGACCGAACGTCGTTCGAACTTCAACTTCGGACCAAACAATCAAGGCTGGGACAAACTCTCACCAAACGTCGACCAAACTTGGACCGAACTATCTCCGAACCTCACCGAACTCTCACCGAACCTGAATAACGCTGAACTCCATCCGAACCTCGAGTTCGGAGCGGTTACTCCGAAGTTGTCCGAACCTCAGACGAGACCTAGCTCACTCGACACCATTTTCTCGATTTTCAGTATTTTTAACTGGAATTTTCGACAGGAATACAACCAAACTCGATAGAAACGATCTAGAAACATATTTTTTAACGAGAAACACACTCTAGATGATCAAATGAACTAAAAAACAATACTCATTTTTGCAAAATCGTGAATTTTGAGTCAAAAATTCCGAAAAACACTGATTTCCGACTAGTAGAGCAAACCAAAAGCTCTGATACCACTTGTAATTGCTTGAGCGTGTGAATTGTCTACTTAATCGTTATGAAATCAATGTAATACGAGATGGAACACAAAGAGTAAATACAAATGACTTGTATTAACCACTGAGAGAACCATAAAGTACACAGAGAAGATATGACCAAGAACATTATTGAATTCTAATACAAGACTACTATTTATACACAATGAAACCCGTTGGTCCGAACCTCAGGTTCGGACCTGTTTGGCCCTGTACGAACTTCAGGTTCGGCCAAGGTTCGGCCAGACCGCATGTCTTCGTCTTGTAGTTACTTGAGAATTTATGTAATAAATCTATAGGAAATGCCATTGTTAAAGTACCATGTGCCTTCTTCTCAGCTTGATACGCTTTCTTTTGTTCTCCTAAAAGCTTTCTTTGAAGAATTGGTTCCCCGTCTTCACCTTTAGGATAAACGTATGGCTCAGAATATGACAACCACATATCAATATCATTAGTAGAAACATATGCTTCAAACGGTGTAATCCAACTATGATAATCTTCCAATTTGAGCAATTTAGGAACTTTCTGACTTGTTCCGATTTCATTATCATAGTTCATCATCGTTTGCATCGTAGTCTGAACCGAATTTTGAATAGCTGCAAACGCTTGAAAATCGGACATTTTGAAAAGACTGGTTACTGGTCACTCCGAACCTGCTCCGAACCTACGCCGAACTGTCTCAGAACTTAGTCCGAATCTAATCCGAACACAAAATGACCGAACGTCGTTCGAACTTCAAATTCGGACCAAACAATCAAGGCTGGGCCAAACTCTCACCAAACGTCGACCAAACTTGGACCGAACTATCTCCGAACATCACCGAACTCTCACCGAACCAGAATAACGCCGAACTCCATCCGAACCTCGAGTTCGGAGCGGTTACTCCGGAGTTGTCCGAACCTCAGATGAGACCTAGCTCACTCGACACCATTTTCTCGATTTTCAGTGTTTTTAACTGGAATTTTCGACAGGAATACAACCAAACTCGATAGAAACGATCTAGAAACAGATTTTTTCAACGAGAAACACACTCTAGATGAACAAATGAACTAAAAAACATTACTCATTTTTGCAAAATCATGAATTTTGAGTCAAAAATTCCGAAAAACAATGATTTCCGACTAGTAGAGCAAACCAAAAGCTCTGATACCACTTGTAAATGCTTGAGCGTGTGAATCGTCTACTTAATCGTTATGAAATCAATGTAATACGAGATGGAACACAAAGAGTAAATACAAATGACTTGTATTAACCACTGAGAGAACCACAAAGTACACAGAGAAGATATGACCAAGAAGCTTATTGAATTCTAATACAAGACTACTATTTATACACAATGAAACCCGTTGGTCCGAACCTCAGGTTCGGACCTCTTCGGCCATGTCTGAACTTCAGGTTCGGCGAAGGTTCGGCCAGACCGCATGTCTTCATCTTGTAGTTACTTGAGAATTGATGTAATAAATCTGTAGGAAATGCCATTGTTAAAGTACCATGTGCCTTCTTCTCAGCTTGATACGCTTTCTTTTGTTCTCCTGAAAGCTTTCTTTGAAGAATTGGTTCCCCGTCTTCACCTTTAGGATAAACGTATGGCTCAGAATATGACAACCACATATCAATATCATTAGCAGAAACATATGCTTCAAACCGTGTAATCCAACTATGATAATCTTCCAATTTGAGCAATTTAGGAACTTTCTGACTTGTTCCAATTTCATTAGCATAGTTCATCATCGTTTGCATCGAAGTCTGAACCGAATTTTAAATAGCTGCAAACGCTTGAAAATCGGACATTTTGAAAAGACTGGTAACTGGTCACTCCGAACCTGCTCCGAACCTACGCCGAACTGTCTCAAAACTTAGTCCCAATCTAATCCGAACACAAAATGACCGAACGTCGTTCGAACTTCAAAATCGGACCAAACAAACAAGGCTGGGCCGAACTCTCACCAAACGTCGACGAAACTTGGACCGAACTATCTCCGAACCTCACCGAACTCTCACCGAACCAGAATAACGCCAAACTCCATCCGAACCTCGAGTTCGGAGCGGTTACTCCGAAGTTGTCCAAACCTCAGGAGAGACCTAGCTCACTCGACACCATTTTCTCGATTTTCAGTGTTTTTAACTGGAATTTTCGACAGGAATACAAGCAAACTCGATAGAAACGATCTAGAAACAGATTTTTTAACGAGAAACACACTCTAGATGATCAAATGAACTAAAAAACAATACGCATTTTTGCAAAATCGTGAATTTTGAGTCAAAAATTCCGAAAAACAATGATTTCCGACTAGTAGAGCAAACCAAAAGCTTTGATACCACTTGTAATTGCTTGAGCATGTGAATTGTCTACTTAATCGTTATGAAATCAATGTAATACGAGATGGAACACAAAGAGTAAATACAAATGATTTGTATTAACCAATGAGAGAACCATAAAGTACACAGAGAAGATATGACCAAGAAGCTTATTGAATTCTAATACAAGACTACTATTTATACACAATGAAACCCGTTGGTCCGAACCTCAAGTTCGGACCTGTTCGGCCCTGTCCGAACTTCAGGTTCGGCCAAGGTTCGGCCAGACCGCATGTCTTCGTCTTGTAGTTACTTGAGAATTGATGTAATAAATCTGTAGGAAATGCCATTGTTAAAGTACCATGTGCCTTCTTCTCAGCTTGATACGCTTTCTTTTGTTCTCCTGAAAGCTTTCTTTGAAGAATTGGTTCCCCGTCTTCACCTTTAGGATAAACGTATGGCTCAGAATATGACAACCACATATCAATATCATTAGCAGAAACATATGCTTCAAACCGTGTAATCCAACTATGATAATCTTCCAATTTGAGCAATTTAGGAACTTTCTGACTTGTTCCAATTTCATTATCATAGTTCATCATCGTTTGCATCGTAGTCTGAACCGAATTTTGAATAGCTACAAACGCTTGAAAATCGGACATTTTGAAAAGACTGGTTACTGGTCACTCCGAACCTGCTCCGAACCTACGCCGAACTGTCTCAGAACTTAGTCCGAATCTAATCCGAACACAAAATGACCGAACGTCGTTCGAACTTCAACTTCGGACCAAACAATCAAGGTTGGGGCAAACTCTCAACAAACGTCGACCAAAATTGGAATGAACTATCTCCAAACATCATCGAACTCTCACCGAACCAGAATAACACCAAACTCCATCCGAACCTCGAGTTCGGAGCGGTTACTCCGATGTTGTCCGAATCTCAGACGAGACCTAGCTCATTCGACACCATTTTCTCGATTTTCAGTGTTTTTAACAGGAATTTTCGACAAGAATACAAGAAAACTCGATAGAAACGATCTAGAAACATATTTTTTGACAAGAAGCACACTCTAGATGATCAAATGAACTCAAAAACAATACGCGTTTTTGCAAAATCATGAATTTTGAGTCAAAAATTCCGAAAAACAATGATTTCCGACTAGTAGAGCAAACCAAAATCTCTGATACCACTTGTAATTGCTTGAGCGTGTGAATTGTCTACTTAATCGTTATGAAATCAATGTAATACGAGATGGAACACAAAGAGTAAATACAAATGACTTGTATTAACCACTGAGAGAACCATAAAGTACACAGAGAAGATATGACCAAGAAGCTTACTGAATTCTAATACAAGACTACTATTTATACACAATGAAACCCGTTGGTCCGAACCTCAAGTTCGGACCTGTTCGGCCGTGTCCGAACTTCAGGTTCGGCCAGACCTAATCTTGCATGTCTTCGTCTTGTAGTTACTTGAGAATTGATGTAATAAATCAGTAGGAAATGCCATTGTTAAAGTACCATGTGCCTTCTTCTCAGCTTGATACGCTTTCTTTTGTTCTCCTGAAAGCTTTCTTTGAAGAATTAGTTCCCCGTCTTCACCTTTAGGATAAACGTATGGCTCAGAATATGACAACCACATATCAATATCATTAGCAGAAACATATGCTTCAAACCGTGTAATCCAACTATGATAATCTTCCAATTTGAGCAATTTAGGAACTTTCTGACTTGTTCCAATTTCATTATCATAGTTCATCATCGTTTGCATCGTAGTCTGAACCGAATTTTGAATAGCTGCAAACGCTTGAAAATCGGACATTTTGAAAAGACTGGTTACTGGTCACTCCGAACCTGCTCCGAACCTACGCCGAACTGTCTCAGAACTTAGTCCGAATCTAATCCGAACACAAAATGACCGAACGTCGTTCGAACTTCAAATTCGGACCAAACAATCAAGGCTGGGCCAAACTCTCACCAAACGTCGACGAAACTTGGACCGAACTATCTCCGAACCTCACCGAACTCTCACCGAACCAGAATAACGCCGAACTCCATCCGAACCTCGAGTTCGGAGCGGTTACTCCGAAGTTGTCCGAACCTCAGACGAGACCTAGCTCACTCGACACCATTTTCTCGATTTTCAGTGTTTTTAACTGGAATTTTCGACAGGAATACAAGCAAACTCGATAGAAACGATCTAGAAACAGATTTTTTAACGAGAAACACACTCTAGATGATCAAATGAACTAAAAAACAATACTCATTTTTGCAAAATCGTGAATTTTGAGTCAAAAATTCCGAAAAACAATGATTTCCGACTAGTAGAGCAAACCAAAAGCTCTGATACCACTTGTAATTGCTTGAGCGTGTGAATTGTCTACTTAATCGTTATGAAATCAATGTAATACGAGATGGAACACAAAGAGTAAATACAAATGACTTGTATTAACCACTGAGAGAACCATAAAGTACACAGAGAAGATATGACCAAGAAGCTTATTGAATTCTAATACAAGACTACTATTTATACACAATGAAACCCGTTGGTCCGAACCTCAGGTTCGGACCTGTTCGGCCCTGTCCGAACTTCAGGTTCGGCCAAGGTTCGGCCAGACCCGCATGTCTTCGTCTTGTAGTTACTTGAGAATTGATGTAATAAATCTGTAGGAAATGCCATTGTTAAAGTACCATGTGCCTTCTTCTCAGCTTGATACGCTTTCTTTTGTTCTCCTGAAAGCTTTCTTTGAAGAATTGGTTCCCCGTCTTCACCTTTAGGATAAACGTATGGCTCAGAATATGACAACCACATATCAATATCATTAGCAGAAACATATGCTTCAAACCGTGTAATCCAACTATGATAATC
>JBCNJP010000012.1:35224884-35240310 GCA_039602395.1 Deinandra increscens subsp. villosa
AGTAAACACATAACACATATGGACGGGTTCGGTGATCAACCAAAGGTCGTGGACGTATTCGGCCTAGTTAAGCATTAGTTACTAAGTTAACACTTATAACGTAACTAACGGAGATTGTCTAACGGAAGTTAACCTTGGAATTCTCGGATGTCACATCATCCCCTTGTAAGTGGAATTTTCGTCCCGAAAATTATTCTTGCGTTGTAGCGTTCGCAGCCTCGGCTGTCGTGGTTGCTGTAGTTGCTGGGGAAAGAAAGGAAAAGTTTTAGGGTCGCCACAGGTTCTCTCAGTGGTTAATACAAGTCATTTGTATTTACTCTTTGTGTTCCATCTCGTATTACATTGATTTCATAACGATTAAGTAGACGATTCACACGCTCAAGCAATTACAAGTGGTATCAGAGCTTTTGGTTTGCTCTACTAGTCGGAAATCATTGTTTTTTGGAATTTTTGACTCAAAATTCATGATTTTGCAAAAATGAGTATTGTTTTTTAGTTCATTTGATCATCTAGAGTGTGTTTCTCGTTAAAAAATCTGTTTCTAGATCGTTTCTATCGAGTTTGCTTGTATTCCTGTCGAAAATTCCAGTTAAAAACACTGAAAATCGAGAAAATGGTGTCGAGTGAGCTAGGTCTCTTCTGAGGTGTCGGACAACTTCGGAGTAACCGCTCCGAACTCGAGGTTCGGATGGAGTTCGGCGTTATTCTGGTTCGGTGAGAGTTCGGTGAGGTTCGGAGATAGTTCGGTCCAAGTTTGGTCGACGTTTGGTGAGAGTTTGGCCCAGCCTTGATTGTTTGGTCCGATTTTGAAGTTCGAACGACGTTCGGTCATTTTGTGTATCGGATTAGATTCGGACTAAGTTCTGAGACAGTTCGGCGTAGGTTCGGAGCAGGTTCGGAGTGACCAGTAACCAGTCTTTTCAAAATGTCTGATTTTCAAGCGTTTGCAGCTATTTAAAATTCGGTTCAGACTACGATGCAAACGATGATGAACTATGATAATGAAATCGGAACAAGTCAGAAAGTTCCTAAATTGCTTAAATTGGAAGATTATCATAGTTGGATTACACGGTTTGAAGCATATGTTTCTGCTAATGATATTGATATGTGGCTGTCATATTCTGAGCCATACGTTTATCCTAAAGGTGAAGACAGGGAACCAATTCTTCAAAGAAAGCTTTTAGGAGAACAAAAGAAAGCGTATCAAGCTAAGAAGAAGGCACATGGTACTTTAACAATGGCATTTCCTACAGATTTATTACATCAATTCTCAAGTAACTACAAGACGAAGACATGCGGTCTGGCCGAACCTTGGCCGAACCTGAAGTTCGGACAGGGCCGAACAGGTCCGAACCTGAGGTTCGGACCAACGGGTTTCATTGTGTATAAATAGTAGTCTTGTATTAGAATTCAATAAGCTTCTTGGTCATATCTTCTCTGTGTACTTTATGGTTCTCTCAGTGGTTAATACAAGTCATTTGTATTTACTCTTTGTGTTCCATCTCGTATTACATTGATTTCATAACGATTAAGTAGACGATTCACACGCTCAAGCAATTACAAGTGGTATCAGAGCTTTTGGTTTGCTCTACTAGTCGGAAATCATTGTTTTTCGGAATTTTTGACTCAAAATTCACGATTTTGCAAAAATGAGTATTGTTTTTTAGTTCATTTGATCATCTAGAGTGTGTTTCTCGTTAAAAAATCTGTTTCTAGATCGTTTCTATCGAGTTTGGTTGTATTCCTGTCGAAAATTCCAGTTAAAAACATTGAAAATCGAGAAAATGGTGTCAAGTGAGCTAGGTCTCGTCTGAGGTTCGGACAACTTCGGAGTAACCGCTCCGAACTCGAGGTTCGGATGGAGTTCGGTGTTATTCAGGTTCGGTGAGAGTTCGGTGATGTTCGGAAATAGTTCTGTCCAAGTTTGGTCAAAGTTTGGTGAGAGTTTGGCCCAACCTTGATTGTTTGGTCCGAAGTTGAAGTTCGAACGACGTTTGGTCATTTTGTGTTCGGATTAGATTCGGACTAAGTTCCGAGACAGTTCGGCGTAGGTTCGGAGCAGGTTCGGAGTGACCAGTAACCAGTCTTTTCAAAATGTCCGATTTTCAAGCGTTTGCAGCTATTCAAAATTCGGTTCAGACTACGATGCAAACGATGATGAACTATGATAATGAAATCGGAACAAGTCAGAAAGTTCCTAAATTGCTCAAATTGGAAGATTATCATAGTTGGATTACACGGTTTGAAGCATATGTTTCTGCTAATGATATTGATATGTGGTTGTCATATTCTGAGCCATACGGTTATCCTAAAGGTGAAGACGGGGAACCAATTCTTCAAAGAAAGCATTTAGGAGAACAAAAGAAAGGCGTATCAAGATGAGAAGAAGGCACATGGTACTTTAACAATGGCATTTCCTACAGATTTATTACATCAATTCTCAAGTAACTACAAGACGAAGACATGCGGTCTGGCCGAACCTTGGCCGAACCTGAAGTTCGGACAGGGCCGAACAGGTCCGAACCTGAGGTTCGGACCAACGGGTTTCATTGTGTATAAATAGTAGTCTTGTATTAGAATTCAATAAGCTTTTTGGTCATATCTTCTCTGTGTCCTTTATGGTTCTCTCAGTGGTTAATACAAGTCATTTGTATTTACTCTTTGTGTTCCATCTCGTATTACATTGATTTCATAACGATTAAGTAGACGATTCACACGCTCAAGCAATTACAAGTGGTATCAGAGCTTTTGGTTTGCTCTACTAGTCGGAAATCATTGTTTTTCGGAATTTTTGACTCAAAATTCACGATTTTGCAAAAATGAGTATTGTTTTTTAGTTCATTTGATCATCTAGAGTGTGTTTCTCGTTAAAAAATCTGTTTCTAGATCGTTTCTATCGAGTTTGGTTGTATTCCTGTCGAAAATTCCAGTTAAAAACATTGAAAATCGAGAAAATGGTGTCGAGTGAGCTAGGTCTCGTCTGAGGTTCGGACAACTTCGGAGTAACCGCTCCGAACTCGAGGTTCGGATGGAGTTCGGTGTTATTCAGGTTCGGTGAGAGTTCGGTGATGTTCGGAGATAGTTCTGTCCAAGTTTGGTCGACGTTTGGTGAGAGTTTGGCCCAACCTTGATTGTTTGGTCCGAAGTTGAAGTTCGAACGACGTTCGGTCATTTTGTGTTCGGATTAGATTCGGACTAAGTTCTGAGACAGTTCGGCGTAGGTTCGGAGCAAGTTCAGAGTGACCAGTAACCAGTCTTTTCAAAATGTCCGATTGTCAAGCGTTTGCAGCTATTCAAAATTCGGTTCAGACTACGATGCAAACGATGATGAACTATGATAATGAAATCGGAACAAGTCAGAAAGTTCCTAAATTACTCAAATTGGAAGATTATCATAGTTGGATTACACAGTTTGAAGCATATGTTTCTGCTAATGATATTGATATGTGGTTGTCATATTCTGAGCCATACGGTTATCCTAAAGGTGAAGACGGGGAACCAATTCTTCAAAGAAAGCTTTTAGGAGAACAAAAGAAAGCGTATCAAGCTGAGAAGAAGGCACATGGTACTTTAACAATGGCATTTCCTATAGATTTATTACATCAATTCTCAAGTAACTACAAGACGAAGACATGCGGTCTGGCCAAACCTTGGCCGAACCTGAAGTTCGGACAGGGCCAAACAGGTCCGAACCTGAGGTTCGGACCAACGGGTTTCATTGTGTATAAATAGTAGTCTTGTATTAGAATTCAATAAGGTTCTTGGTCATATCTTCTTTGTGTACTTTATGGTTCTCTCAGTGGTTAATACAAGTCATTTGTATTTACTATTTGTGTTCCATCTCGTATTACATTGATTTCATAACGATTAAGTAGACGATTCACACGCTCAAGCAATTACAAGTGGTATCAGAGCTTTTGGTTTGCTCTACTAGTCGGAAATCATTGTTTTTCGGAATTTTTGACTCAAAATTCACGATTTTGCAAAAATGAGTATTGTTTTTTAGTTCATTTGATCATCTAGAGTGTGTTTCTCGTTAAAAAATCTATTTCTAGATCGTTTCTATCGAGTTTGCTTGTATTCCTGTCGAATATTCCAGTTAAAAACACTGAAAATCGAGAAAATGGTGTCGAGTTAGCTAGGTCTCTTCTGAGGTTTGGACAACTTCGGAATAACCGCTCCGAACTCGAGGTTCGGATGGAGTTCGGCGTTATTCTGGTTCGGTGAGAGTTCGGTGAGGTTCGGAGATAGTTCGGTCCAAGTTTGGTCGACGTTTGGTGAGAGTTCGGCCCAGCCTTGATTGTTTGGTCCGATTTTGAAGTTCGAACGACGTTCGGTCATTTTGTTATCGGATTAGATTCGGACTAAGTTCTGAGACAGTTCGGCGTAGGTTCGGAGCAGGTTAGGAGTGACCAGTAACCAGTCTTTTCAAAATGTCCGATTTTCAAGCGTTTGCAGCTATTTAAAATTCGGTTCAGACTACGATGCAAACGATGATGAACTATGATAATGAAATCGGAACAAGTCAGAAAGTTCCTAAATTGCTCAAATTGGAAGATTATCATAGTTGGATTACACGGTTTGAAGCATATGTTTCTGCTAATGATATTGATATGTGGTTGTCATATTCTGAGCCATACGTTTATCCTAAAGGTGAAGACGGGGAACCAATTCTTCAAAGAAAGCTTTTAGGAGAACAAAAGAAAGCGTATCAAGCTAAGAAGAAGGCACATGGTACTTTAACAATGGCATTTCCTACAGATTTATTACATCAATTCTCAAGTAACTAGAAGACGAAGACATGCGGTCTGGCCGAACCTTGGCCGAACCTGAAGTTCGGACAGGGCCGAACAGGTCCGAACCTGAGGTTCGGACCAACGGGTTTCATTGTGTATAAATAGTAGTCTTGTATTAGAATTCAATAAGCTTTTGGTCATAACTTCTCTGTGTACTTTATGGTTCTCTCAGTGGTTAATACAAGTCATTTGTATTTACTCTTTGTGTTCCATCTCGTATTACATTGATTTCATAACGATTAAGTAGATGATTCACACGCTCAAGCAATTACAAGTGGTATCAGAGCTTTTGGTTTGCTCTACTAGTCGGAAATCATTGTTTTTCGGAATTTTTGACTCAAAATTCATGATTTTGCAAAAATGAGTATTGTTTTTTAGTTCATTTGATCATCTAGAGTGTGTTTCTCGTTAAAAAATCTGTTTCTAGATCGTTTCTATCGAGTTTGGTTGTATTCCTGTCGAAAATTCCAGTTAAAAACATTGAAAATCGAGAAAATGGTGTCAAGTGAGCTAGGTCTCGTCTGAGGTTCGGACAACTTCGGAGTAACCGCTCCGAACTCGAGGTTCGGATGGAGTTCGGTGTTATTCAGGTTCGGTGAGAGTTCGGTGATGTTCGGAAATAGTTATGTCCAAGTTTGGTCGACGTTTGGTGAGAGTTTGGCCCAACCTTGATTGTTTGGTCCGAAGTTGAAGTTCGAACGACGTTCGGTCATTTTGTGTTCGGATAGATTCGGACTAAGTTCTGAGACAGTTCGGCGTAGGTTCGGAGCAAGTTCAGAGTGACCAGTAACCAGTCTTTTCAAAATGTCCGATTGTCAAGCGTTTGCAGCTATTCAAAATTCGGTTCAGACTACGATGCAAACGATGATGAACTATGATAATGAAATCGGAACAAGTCAGAAAGTTCCTAAATTACTCAAATTGGAAGATTATCATAGTTGGATTACACGGTTTGAAGCATATGTTTCTGCTAATGATATTGATATGTGGTTGTCATATTCTGAGCCATACGGTATCCTAAAGGTGAAGACGGGGAACCAATTCTTCAAAGAAAGCTTTTAGGAGAACAAAAGAAAGCGTATCAAGCTGAAAAGAAGGCACATGGTACTTTAACAATGGCATTTCCTATAGATTTATTACATCAATTCTCAAGTAACTACAAGACGAAGACATGCGGTCTGGCCGAACCTGAAGTTCGGACAGGGCCAAACAGGTCCGAACCTGCGGTTCGGACCAACGGGTTTCATTGTGTATAAATAGTAGTCTTGTATTAGAATTCAATAAGGTTCTTGGTCATATCTTCTCTGTGTACTTTATGGTTCTCTCAGTGGTTAATACAAGTCATTTGTATTTACTATTTGTGTTCCATCTCGTATTACATTGATTTCATAACGATTAAGTAGACGATTCACACGCTCAAGCAATTACAAGTGGTATCAGAGCTTTTGGTTTGCTCTACTAGTCGGAAATCATTGTTTTTCGGAATTTTTGACTCAAAATTCACGATTTTGCAAAAATGAGTATTGATTTTTAGTTCATTTGATCATCTAGAGTGTGTTTCTCGTTAAAAATTCTGTTTCTAGATCGTTTCTATCGAGTTTGCTTGTATTCCTGTCGAAAATTCCAGTTAAAAACACTGAAAATCGAGAAAATGGTGTCGAGTGAGCTAGGTCTCTTCTGAGGTTTGGACAACTTCGGAGTAACCACTCTGAACTCGAGGTTCGGATGGAGTTCGGCGTTATTCTGGTTCGGTGAGAGTTCGGTGAGGTTCGGAGATAGTTCGGTCCAAGTTTGGTCGACGTTTGGTGAGAGTTCGGCCCAGCCTTGATTGTTTGGTCCGATTTTGAAGTTCGAACGACGTTCGGTCATTTTGTTATCGGATTAGATTCGGACTAAGTTCTGAGACAGTTCGGCGTAGGTTCGGAGCAGGTTCGGAGTGACCAGTAACCAGTCTTTTCAAAATGTCCGATTTTCAAGCGTTTGCAGCTATTTAAAATTCGGTTCAGACTACGATGCAAACGATGATGAACTATGATAATGAAATCGGAACAAGTCAGAAAGTTCCTAAATTGCTCAAATTGGAAGATTATCATAGTTGGATTACACGGTTTGAAGCATATGTTTCTGCTAATGATATTGATATGTGGTTGTCATATTCTGAGCCATACGTTTATCCTAAAGGTGAAGACGGGGAACCAATTCTTCAAAGAAAGCTTTTAGGAGAACAAAAGAAAGCGTATCAAGCTAAGAAGAAGGCACATGGTACTTTAACAATGGCATTTCCTACAGATTTATTACATCAATTCTCAAGTAACTACAAGACGAAGACATGCGGTCTGGCCGAACCTTGGCCGAACCTGAAGTTCGGACAGGGCCGAACAGGTCCGAACCTGAGGTTCGGACCAACGGGTTTCATTGTGTATAAATAGTAGTCTTGTATTAGAATTCAATAAGCTTCTTGGTCATATCTTCTCTGTGTACTTTATGGTTCTCTCAGTGGTTAATACAAGTCATTTGTATTTACTCTTTGTGTTCCATCTCGTATTACATTGATTTCATAACGATTAAGTAGACGATTCACACGCTCAAGCAATTACAAGTGGTATCAGAGCTTTTGGTTTTCTCTACTAGTCGGAAATCATTGTTTTTCGGAATTTTTGACTCAAAATTCACGATTTTGCAAAAATGAGTATTGTTTTTTAGTTCATTTGATCATCTAGAGTGTGTTTCTCGTTAAAAAATCTGTTTCTAGATCGTTTCTATCGAGTTTGGTTGTATTCCTTTCGAAAATTCCAGTTAAAAACACTGAAAATCGAGAAAATGGTGTCGAGTGAGCTAGGTCTCGTCTGAGGTTCGGACAACTTCGGAGTAACCGCTCCGAACTCGAGGTTCGGATGGAGTTCGGCGTTATTCTGGTTCGGTGAGAGTTCGGTGAGGTTCGGAGATAGTTCGGTCCAAGTTTGGTCGACGTTTGGTGAGATTTGGCCCAGCCTTGATTGTTTGGTCCGAAGTTGAAGTTCGAACGACGTTCGGTCATTTTGTGTTCGGATTAGATTCGGACTAAGTTCTGAGACAGTTCGTTGTAGGTTCGGAGCAGGTTCAGAGTGACCAGTAACCAGTCTTTTCAAAATGTCCGATTTTCAAGCGTTTGCAGCTATTCAAAATTCGGTTCAGACTACGATGCAAACGATGATGAACTATGATAATGAAATCGGAACAAGTCAGAAAGTTCCTAAATTGCTCAAATTGGAAGATTATCATAGTTGGATTACACGGTTTGAAGCATATGTTTCTGCTAATGATATTGATATGTGGTTGTCATATTCTGAGCCATACGGTTATCCTAAAGGTGAAGACGGGGAACCAATTCTTCAAAGAAAGCTTTTAGGAGAACAAAAGAAAGCGTATCAAGCTGAGAAGAAGGCACATGGTACTTTAACAATGGCATTTCCTACAGATTTATTACATCAATTCTCAAGTAACTACAAGACGAAGACATGCGGTCTGGCCGAACCTTGGCCGAACCTGAAGTTCGGATAGGGCCGAACAGGTCCGAACCTGAGGTTCGGACCAACGTGTTTCATTGTGTATAAATAGTAGTCTTGTATTAGAATTCAATAAGCTTTTTGGTCATATCTTCTCTGTGTCCTTTATGGTTCTCTCAGTGGTTAATACAAGTCATTTGTATTTACTCTTTGTGTTCCATCTCGTATTACATTGATTTCATAACGATTAAGTAGACGATTCACACGCTCAAGCAATTACAAGTGGTATCAGAGCTTTTGGTTTGCTCTACTAGTCGGAAATCATTGTTTTTCGCAATTTTTGACTCAAAATTCACGATTTTGCAAAAATGATTATTGTTTTTTAGTTCATTTGATCATCTAGAGTGTGTTTCTCGTTAAAAAATATGTTTCTAGATCGTTTCTATCGAGTTTGGTTGTATTCCTGTCGAAAATTCCAGTTAAAAATACTGAAAATCAAGAAAATGGTGTCGAGTGAGCTAGTTCTCGTCTGAGGTTCGGACAACTTTGGAGTAACCGCTCCGAACTCGAGGTTCGGATGGAGTTCGGCGTTATTCAGGTTCGGTGAGAGTTCGGTGAGGTTCGGAGATAGTTCGGTCCAAGTTTGGTCGACGTTTGGTGAGAGTTTGGCCCAGCCTTAATTGTTTGGTCCGAAGTTGAAGTTCGAACGACGTTCGGTCATTTTGTGTTCGGATTAGATTCGGCCTAAGTTATGAGACAGTTCGGTGTAGGTTCGGAGCAGGTTCGGAGTGACCAGTAACCAGTCTTTTCAAAATGTCCAATTTTCAAGCGTTTGCAGCTATTCAAAATTCGGTTCAGACTACGATGCAAACGATGATGAACTATGATAATAAAATCGGTACAAGTCAGAAAGTTCCTAAATTGCTCAAATTGGAAGATTATCATAGTTGGATTACACGGTTTGAAGCATATGTTTCTGCTAATGATATTGATATGTGGTTGTCATATTCTGAGCCATACGGTTATCCTAAAGGTGAAGACGGGGAACCAATTCTTCAAAGAAAGCTTTTAGGAGAACAAAAGAAAGCGTATCAAGCTGAGAAGAAGGCACATGGTACTTTAACAATGGCATTTCCTACAGATTTATTACATCAATTCTCAAGTAACTACAAGACGAAGACATGCGGTCTGGCCGAACCTTGGCCGAACCTGAAGTTCGGACAGGGCCGAACAGGTCCGAACCTGAGGTTCGGACCAACGGGTTTCATTGTGTATAAATAGTAGTCTTTTATTAGAATTCAATAAGCTTCTTGGTCATATCTTCTCTGTGTACTTTATGGTTCTCTCAGTGGTTAATACAAGTCATTTGTATTTACTCTATGTGTTCCATCTCGTATTACATTGCTTTTATAACGATTAAGTAGACGATTCACACGCTCAAGCAATTACAAGTGGTATCAGAGCTTTTGGTTTGCTCTACAAGTCGGAAATCATTATTTTTTGGAATTTTTGACTCAAAATTCACGATTTTGCAAAAATGAGTATTGTTTTTTAGTTCATTTGATCATCTAGAGTGTGTTTCTCGTTAAAAAATATGTTTCTAGATCGTTTCTATCGAGTTTGGTTGTATTCCTGCCGAAAATTCCAGTTAAAAATACTGAAAATCGAGAAAATGGTGTCGAGTGAGCTAGGTCTCGTCTGAGGTTCGGACAACTTTGGAGTAACCGCTCCGAACTCGAGGTTCGGAGGGAGTTCGGCGTTATTCAGGTTCGCTGAGAGTTCGGTGAGGTTCGGAGATAGTTCGGTCCAAGTTTGGTCGACGTTTGGTGAGAGTTTGGCCCAGCCTTGATTGTTTGCTCCGAAGTTGAAGTTTGAACAGCGTTCCGTGTTTTTGTGTTCGGATTAGATTCGGACTAAGTTATGAGACAGTTCGGTGTAGGTTCGGAGCAGGTTCGGAGTGACCAGTAACTAGTCTTTTCAAAATGTCCGATTTTCAAGCGTTTGCAGCTATTCAAAATTTGGTTCAGACTACGATGCAAACGATGATGAACTATGATAATGAAATCGGTACAAGTCAGAAAGTTCCTAAATTGCTCAAATTGGAAGATTATCATAGTTGGATTACACGGTTTAAAGCATATGTTTCTGCTAATGATATTGATATGTGGTTGTCATATTCTGAGCCATACGGTTATCCTAAAGGTGAAGATGGGGAACCAATTCTTCAAAGAAAGCTTTTTGGAGAACAAAAGAAAGCGTATCAAGCTAGAGAAGAAGGCACATGGTACTTTAACAATGGCATTTCCTACAGATTTATTACATCAATTCTCAAGTAACTACAAGACGAATACATGCGGTCTGGCCGAACCTTGGCCGAACCTGAAGTTCGGACAGGGACGAACAGGTCCGAACCTGAGGTTCGGACCAACGAGTTTCATTGTGTATAAATAGTAGTCTTGTATTAGAATTCAATAAGCTTCTTGGTCATATCTTCTCTGTGTACTTTATGGTTCTCTTAATGGTTAATACAAGTCATTTGTATTTACTCTTTGTGTTCCATCTCGTATTACATTGATTTCATAACGATTAAGTAGACGATTCACACGCTCAAGCAATTACAAGTGGTATCAGAGCTTTTGGTTTTCTCTACTAGTCGGAAATCATTGTTTTTCGGAATTTTTGACTCAAAATTCACGATTTTGCAAAAATGAGTATTGTTTTTTAGTTCATTTGATCATCTAGAGTGTGTTTCTCGTTAAAAAATCTGTTTCTAGATCGTTTCTATCGAGTTTGGTTGTATTCCTGTCGAAAATTCCAGTTAAAAACACTGAAAATCGAGAAAATGGTGTCGAGTGAGCTAGGTCTCGTCTGAGGTTCGGACAACTTCGGAGTAACCGCTCCGAACTCGAGGTTCGGATGGAGTTCGGCGTTATTCTGGTTCGTGTGAGAGTTCGGTGAGGTTCGGAGATAGTTCGGTCCAAGTTTGGTCGACGTTTGGTGAGTGTTTGGCCCAGCCTTGATTGTTTGGTCCGAAGTTGAAGTTCGAACGACGTTCGGTCATTTTGTGTTCGGATTAGATTCGGACTAAGTTCTGAGACAGTTCGGTGTAGGTTCGGAGCAGGTTCGGAGTGACCAGTAACCAGTCTTTTCAAAATGTCCGATTTTCAAGCGTTTGCAGCTATTCAAAATTCGGTTCAGACTACGATGCAAACGATGATGAACTATGATAATGAAATCGGAACAAGTCAGAAAGTTCCTAAATTGCTCAAATTGGAAGATTATCATAGTTGGATTACACGGTTTGAAGCATATGTTTCTGCTAATGATATTGATATGTGGTTGTCATATTCTGAGCCATACGGTTATCCTAAAGGTGAAGACGGGGAACCAATTCTTCAAAGAAAGCATTTAGGAGAACAAAAGAAAGCGTATCAAGCTGAGAAGAAGGCACATGGTACTTTAACAATGGCATTTCCTACAGATTTATTACATCAATTCTCAAGTAACTACAAGACGAAGACATGCGGTCTGGCCGAACCTTGGCCGAACCTGAAGTTCGGACAGGGCCGAACAGGTCCGAACCTGAGGTTCGGACCAACGAGTTTCATTGTGTATAAATAGTAGTCTTGTATTAGAATTCAATAAGCTTCTTGGTCATATCTTCTCTGTGTCCTTTATGGTTCTCTCAGTGGTTAATACAAGTCATTTGTATTTACTCTTTGTGTTCCATCTCGTATTACATTGATTTCATAACGATTAAGTAGACGATTCACACGCTCAACGCAATTACAAGTGGTATCAGAGCTTTTGGTTTGCTCTACTAGTCGGAAATCATTGTTTTTCGGAATTTTTGACTCAAAATTCACGATTTTGCAAAAATGAGTATTGTTTTTTAGTTCATTTGATCATCTAGAGTGTGTTTCTCGTTAAAAAATATGTTTCTAGATCGTTTCTATCGAGTTTGGTTGTATTCCTGTCGAAAATTCCAGTTAAAAACACTGAAAATCGAGAAAATGGTGTCGAGTGAGCTAGGTCTCGTCTGAGGTTCGGACAACTTCGGAGTAACCGCTCCGAACTCGAGGTTCGGATGGAGTTCGGCGTTATTCTGGTTCGGTGAGAGTTCGGTGAGGTTCGGAGATAGTTCGGTCCAAGTTTGGTCGACGTTTGGTGAGAGTTTGGCCCAGCCTTGATTGTTTGGTCCGAAGTTGAAGTTCGAACGACGTTCGGTCATTTTGTGTTCGGATTAGATTCGGACTAAGTTCTGAGACAGTTCGGTGTAGGTTCGGAGCAGGTTCGGAGTGACCAGTAACCAGTCTTTTCAAAATGTACAATTTTCAAGCGTTTGCAGCTATTCAAAATTCGGTTCAGACTACGATGCAAACGATGATGAACTATGATAATGAAATCGGAACAAGTCAGAAAGTTCCTAAATTGCTCAAATTGGAAGATTATCATAGTTGGATTACACGGTTTGAAGCATATGTTTCTGCTAATGATATTGATATGTGGTTGTCATATTCTGAGCCATACGGTTATCCTAAAGGTGAAGACGGGGAACCAATTCTTCAAAGAAAGCATTTAGGAGAACAAAAGAAAGCGTATCAAGCTGAGAAGAAGGCACATGGTACTTTAACAATGGCATTTCCTACAGATTTATTACATCAATTCTCAAGTAACTACAAGACGAAGACATGCGGTCTGGCCGAACCTTGGCCGAACCTGAAGTTCGGACAGGGCCGAACAGGTCCGAACCTGAGGTTCGGACCAACGAGTTTCATTGTGTATAAATAGTAGTCTTGTATTAGAATTCAATAAGCTTTTTGGTCATATCTTCTCTGTGTCCTTTACTTCCACCACTGGTGTAACATCCCAATTTCGGGATGTCCTAAATTAACCAATGTGTCAAATAAATGACGAGATTATGTGGAAAATTGGGGATTTACTATGTTAAGACCCAATTTAGAACCTAAATATATCCCGAAATCATAAGATGTAATGCTTTGATAAATTGGCAAAAATACGATATTTCGTCCAAAATCCAAAACTTGGTTAGGATGTTAACTATTTGTTAGTGTAATATTATTAATTATTACACTTATATAAATGTTTTGAGACATATTTATGTTAAATATGATATTGGCATGTTAACATAGAGTCTTGTGTGAAAAATTGTGAATTTTGGGGTTAAAATGCAAACTAGCCAAACTAGAGGGACCAAAAGTGTCAATTCCGAAATTTACACTTAAAAGACTTGGAAATAGAATTTGGGGCAGAACTAAGAACGTGAAATCAGTCCCCCAAGCCCTAGAATTCGAATTTTTGGTGGTTCCAAGGAGAAATCTTTGATTTTGGAAGATTAAACAAGACTTGGAGACTTAAAACTCATATAAATCCATGGTGGATTGTGAGGTATGTATCTTTTTAATGTGTGCATGCCAAACTCGAATTGATGATGAAAAATCATAGTGGTTAAAGCTGTAATTTTGATGAATTAGTTTATGATAATGCTTGATATGCTAGCTTAAGACATTAATCTTGAACTAGTTGGTGAAATTAAGCATAAAAACCCCAAAGTTAGATTACATGGAATTGGGGGTTGAGAAAATTGATTCTAATATTAAATTTGCTGAGATTATATGATGAATATATGTTATATGATGTGTGTAAACAAAAGTGATTGACAAATCCTAGTGAGTTGCATAAATTGGGTAATTGCTCATATGTAATGGGTGTTAGGTTAGGCATATGAATGTTAATGCACACCAAGTGTTTGATGAAATGCCTAACTTAGATGGAATGCTTGCATTCATAACTAAATGTAGGAATGATACTCTACTAGAGATCATGAAATAAGAATGAGCATGAATTGAGAAATCCATGCTTGTTAAAGGTGTCAAATGGAATTATGTAAAACCATAAAAAGATGAAAATCTAGTTGTGGGGCTGTTTTGTAAGGGTCGTATAAGATCACTCGTATGTCCGTTTGGGATGTATGATATACGATCGAAAAGCTTGTCGTGAATACTATGTTTCGTGTTTGAACACTTGAAACTGAATCTGATTTATAATGGGTCAAAACTACACGTTAATATGACCATTTAATTTTCCAGCAAGCTGTTTGGAAATAAATATAGTTGCTGTCCTGTTTTTATAAAAATTGTATAAAATCATAGAAACATCGTTAGAAGGTGTACCATATATGGTTGGAAAGGTCTTTGAACCTACTTCAACTCATTTTTATAAATCTGAAGCTGATTCAGTCATTAAGTGGGTCAAAAATAACGATTTCCGCAGCTATGCAGATTACTCAGCATGCTGTTTGGAAATAAATATAGTTGCTGTCCTGTTTTTATAAAAATTGTATAAAATCATAGAAACATCGTTAGAAGGTGTGCCTTATATGCTTGGAAAGGTAATTCAGTCTACTACGTTCTATGTTTGAACATGGAATGCTGGAAAAATTTATAGAATGGTCAAAATGGACCGTTACAGCAGCATTGCTGAAAAATGCTGCACAAGAATTGATGTTTTTAAAAGCTAGTAAGAGTGAATAAGTTGAATTGCTTGTATATTGATAATTTGTGATATAAACCTAACATGGGTGATAACCTTAGTAGGTAACCAAGTGGAAGGAGCAAACAGGAACCGGGTAGGAATGGTTAAAGCTCACGAGGTAACATCTATGCTATGTTACATATTGTGTTAACGACTCATAGTTACTATAGTCATATGAAATGCAAATTGTCAAGTAAAACGATTGACTTGCCCAATGTGGCAATTCGTAAGGTTGAATAAAACTATGAAGTCTAACAACTAGAGTTAAGCTCTAAGTGATTAAAGATGAATTGAAACGAGGTTACATTATGACGTCTTAGATGTGTAATGTTGAATCTCGTATGTAAACTTTACATGGATATTGAATGGTTGGTAGAAACCATAATCACATGTTAATGTGATGATAGATTGCTAAATGGTTCATGAGAACCATAATCGTGTACTAAAATGATAATTGTTAGCTAAATGGGTTCATAGGAACCTTGGTAAAGTGTTAATGTGTCAATTGATTTATAAATGATTCATAGGAATCATAATAATGGTCAAATGTTATTGTTAGCTAAAGGTTCATAGGAACCATAACCATATGC